>CP129446.1:62683977-63283977 GCA_030445155.1 Quercus variabilis
ATTCTCTTGTCAATAGCATGCATGATGGATTTCAAGTTGTATCAAATGGATGTGAAGAGTGCCTTCTTAAACGGCTTTCTAAATGAAGAAGTCTTTGTTGAACAACCAAAGAGGTTTAAAGATCCTCACTTTCCAGGTCATGTATCAAGATTGAAGAAGGCTTTGTATGGGTTGAAACAGACACCAAGAGCATGGTATGATCATCTCACAACTTACCTATTGGATCGTGGGTTCAAAAGAGGTCAAGCAAATTGAACATTGTTTGTTAAAAGAGATGAGAAATCCCTCCTTGTTGCTCAAGTGTACGTGGATGATATTGTATTTGGATCCACAATTGATAAACTAGCTTATGAGTTCTCGGAAGAAATGAAAAGAGAATTTGAAATGAGCATGGTGGGAGAGTTAAACTACTTCCTAGGGCTTCAAGTGAAACAACGGAGAGATGAAATATTTATTTCTCAAGAGAATTATGCCAAAAATCTTGTCAAAAGATTTGGTCTAAACTCTAAGAAACATACTTCTACTCTCATGAGTTCCTCGGCAAAGTTAAGCATAGATGCAACCGGTGTTGACGTTGATCCAACACTTTATCGAAGTATGATTGGCAGTCTTCTCTATCTCACAGCAAGTAGGCTAGATATTGCATTCAGTGTCGTGGTATGTGCACATTTTCAAGCTGCTTCTAAAGAATCTCACTTAACAGCAGTTAAGCGAATCATTCGCTATGTAAATGGCACATCTGACTATGGGATTTGGTATACAAAAGATTCGAATGAGTGTTTGGCGGGATATTCAGATGCTGACTGGGCAGGGTGCATTGATGATAGGAAAAGTACTTCTGGTGGGTGCTTCTATCTTAGAAATAACTTGGTTTCATGGATGAGCAAAAAGCAAAATTCAGTATCCCTGTCAACGGCTGAAGCTGAATACATTGCAGCAAGAAGTTGTTGTGCACAATTTTTATGGATGAGAAAGCTATTGCATGACTATGGAATTTCTCAAGACACTATGTGTGTGTTCTGTGATAACACTAGTGCCATAAACTTGTCAAAAAATCCAGTTCAGCACTCCAAATCAAAGCATATCGAGATCTGCTATCACTTTATTTGGGCATGGTAGAGGACAAGATAGTATGTCTAGAATTCATCAATACTGACAATCAAAAGGCAGACATATTCACCAAACCTCTTGATGGCCCGAGGTTTGAATCCTTGCGTAAGAAAATTGGTGTCGGTATCATTCCTTAAACTCAATTTTCCAAGATATCTTATTGTGTTCTTGGTTGCTTTGTGTGTCTTATGTTTGTCTTCATTTTTTTGTGGATATTTGTTTTATCAAATTTTTTTTCTCTTTGTGTCAAAAATCCAAAAACACACAAAAAGTAGAAAATCCTAAAAAGTTTGATCGGCTTTGTTGAGTCTTGTCTCAAAGCAAGTTTTTCCTTGTACATTTGTACTAATGGCTTTGTGCATTTAATGAGCTTAGCTTGTCTCTTATGCACTCATATCATTTTGGAAGAAATTCTAAAATCTATGTGACTGTTGTAAATAGATCTTCAACTTTATCATGAATGATTAGTGAATGGTTTTGTTGATCTTGAGACATGCATGGACTTGTGCCTATATATCTTCCCACTTTTATTTTACTGCTTTACTCAAAGAGCTCACCAAATTGTAAATCTCCAAATGAAAAGAAATATTGAGCTGCAAAAGCCTGTCGCACATACTAGTATTTGACTAGGAAAAAGAGAAAGTGACCAAAATAACATGCATGATGCCCAAAAAGCCAAAGGCTAACTCATCAAATTGAAATATTAAAATTTCAGGCATCAATCTCACAATGAGATTTGTTTATGTGGAGCAAAATGAAAAGCTTCAATGATATGTTGAAAATGGGGCAAAATGAAAAGCTTCAATGAATTGTACTCAAGTTTATGTGGGAAGTTATATATGCATACTTTTATAATTGAGATGGGTCACATTATCTAGTGCTAGTTGTGTATGCCTTAATTGAATTGATCATTAAAGCTTCACATTAGACTAAGGACTATCTCATTTTTTATACTCACACACAACACACAAGTCTATGTTCAATGAATGTCATATTCATTTGTATGATTGTACTTGTTTAAATGTGTTTTCACAAGCTCAATCTTTGTTGATCAAACACAAAAATATTTTTGAGTGTTTTAGTTTGTTTTTGGAAAGTGTTTTTGTTTTTACAAAAATTTCAAAAATTTCAAAAACAGTGTTGCACTGTTTTGGCGACTCAGTCACGGGTAGGTCCACTCACATGCTTCAATCGCAAAGCTCACTCTGAGACTTTCACGAGTCACTAGCGAGTCAAGGTCTCAATCATGAAAAATACTTAGAAAAATTTTCAAAATTTGAGTCTATATGATTTTCGCGACTCAGTGTGGCGACTTGTTCGTGGGTGGAAGGTCCAGTCGTGAGGGACATTCAGAGATTTTCGCGGTTCTTCTCGTGACTATCTTGTGGGTAGACCTTCCAGTCGCAAAAAACAGTTAGAAGATTTTTTTTTTTTTTAAATCTTGGTTTTATAGTGTTTCGCAGCTTAACCTGGCGACTGACTTGCGACTTACTCCAGTCGCGAAAAACGCGTGTTTTGCATTTCAAGGTCAGTTTTAAAACCTTTTAGTTTTTCCCTCGTACTTTTGTGATTGTTCATTGTCTTCCCCGTTTCACTCTCACAAAAACTCCGATTATTTCGTTGAAAATCCTCCATTTTTGCATCATCTCTTCAACAAAAAGGTATGAGTTTTCTTTCTTTCCCTTCATACTTATTGATTTGGGCATTTTTTCCTATTTTATGAAGGTGTTATTGTGATTTGTGATTTATCATGATCGAACATGGGTTTCTGATTTTCGGGTTGTATTGTATGTTTGTGATGGTCTATACACTGATCTTCTCTATCTTGTGTACCTATTGTGGTTTTGGTTGTATACACACACTCATTGTCATGATTTGAACCTAAATCTCAAGTGTTTAGGGTTTTCTTCATTATCCATGGTGTGAAACTGATACATTGCTAATAATGTTTGGTGTCTTGTTTGGTGTCTGTTGTGTGTGTTAAATCTTATTGCAGTGTCAAAATGTCTCCATTCAAGAGATCAGCTGTGAAAGGAGGTAGCAGCAAAGGGAAGGAACCTGTGATTGAAATTGATGATTTCTCTCCTAGACCAAAACGGGCTCGTTCCCCATCTGGTGTGTTCGATCCCAACAAGTTCCGATTGTATGCTGCTTTTCAGACTCATGAAAATTACTTCAAACAGGCTACACCACTGATTGAAAGAGTCGTTGACCAACATTCTCTCTTTGACACCGACATCCCTTAATGGTTTGCCCGCAAGGATTGGGATTATCTTCTCTTCAACCTTGATGATGCATATGAAAATCTGGTAAAAGAATTTTATGCCAATGCAATTGTTAAAGGAGACGAACTTAAGTGCTAGGTTAGAGGAAAAAGTTTCTCTGTCTCTCCCACATACCTAGCAGAGATTCTTCACATTAACCGACCAATACTTGGAATCTCACCAGTTTATGATGATCTACATCCAGATGAGGACTTACTTCGAGCAATTCTTGGAGAAGAATTGGAATTTTCCTCAAATGGGAACTCAGTCAGTGTTTCATCTCTTCCTCCAAAATTGAGGGTGCTTACGATCGTCATGTTTCACAACCTGTATCCCTTATCCAGTACAGGGTATATGAACTTTGGGCGTGCACTGTTCTTTCATGATCTGATTTCTGATGTTGAGATTGATATTTGTGCTCATATCTTTCATATCCTTCGCAAAACTGTTCTATGAACAGAGTCAAGGATATGCATTCTTTTTTGCTGCCTCATTTCAAGGATTTTGAAGCTTAAAGGGCTCTATCCTTTTGAGAATGAATTTCCCTGCCCAAAACCATGTCCAATCAACATGCGCACATTTAACACTAGCATTGGCCATTGCAAGAAAGGAATCAAGACAGAAGCTTCAGCGTCCCACAGTGGTTCGCGCTCCAGTTCATTCCCCGTCGACGAGAAGCTAGACTCTGTTGTAGCATCTGTTCATGAACTGAGTTCAAAGATGTCCAGACTTACATCCATCTTACATCATCTCAACATTCAATGGGATACGAAGTTCACTTCTATTCAAGCTCAATTGGATCAAATTCAAAGAAAGCTAGAAGATGATGAAGACTAGCTATTCCATGACAAAAAAGGGGAGATGCTGTTGATAGGGGGATCTCAACGAAAGAGGGAGATTTCAGCTAACAGGCTTTTGTTTATTGCTTTTGTCTATCTTTAGCTTTTATCATATTTCAGTATCCATTTTATGTTATTCAGCATTTCTACTTTATGCTTTTGGTTTGTACCTGGTACCTTTGTAGGTTGTTAAGGTTTTTGTTTTTTTTTGTACCCATATTGCTTTTGTAAGCTTTTAGGATTTGGTTCTATGCACCTTGTAGGCTTTATGGTTTGTACCTTGCTTTATACAGCCTGTGTGCTATGTTAAATCAGTACTTCTAACTTAATGTTATGCATTTCTTTTTAAGTACTGTCACTCTTGTGCCTTTGTAGGATTTTTCCTAGATGCACATACTTCATGTACTGTGCATTAGTTGAGTGTTGATCATTCAAGTGATTTGCCTTGTGTTTGTCATCTTGAATGTCCAAATGTTCATTCCAAGTGTGAATGAGCATTGTGATCACTTGGTTATAGTGATTAACTGTTTTGGTCTTGCCATGGTTTATTGCTTTATTCTATTGTGCTTGATCGCATTGTGCTTGCTCCATATGCATTACAAGTTTTCTGCATACAATGAACTTATTGTGTTGTTGTGTTTCAGGAGTACTTGTACTTATGGTTCAAAAGGTTTATATATTCTAGAGTTAGGTGTGAGTGAGTTTTCCAACTATTCCTAACTCACGCGTTAAGTCTAGAGTTTGTTTTAGGGTTTTGTCACGGAATGGTTGAAATTTATCAACTATTTTGTTAACTTTATTTCGTGCCAATTTGCTTGTAATTTAGAATTTAATAACGCTGTATTTAGGTGGAAAACTTGTAAGGGTAGTGCGTAAAGAGAGTGTGAAGAAAAGCTCAAGTTTGTGCATAGAAGCAGAGTTTCGCGGCTAGGACTCGCGACTGGTAAGCCGCCAACTACAGGCACGTGAGAAGCATACAGGGTAGCTGAAGGGTCGCGCCAGCTGTTGCATTATAGGACAAAAGTCACAGTCTAGCCAGGCCGTTACTTCGCGACTTGGACAAGCCGCGAGGCCAAGCCGCCAACCGGTCCTGTTTGGCAAAAACTATCTCTTTGTATTCCAAACACACACCACTATATATAGACCCTTATACCCACGAAATGTAAAGAACTTCGAAAGAGAATTTTGTGAGAGAAACCCTAGAGCAAAACAAAATTGCCTCATCCCTAATCTTCATCTAAGAGACTGTACAAATTCCTCTACTCTCTTCCTCTCTATTGTTACATCCTTGAGAGGTCATTGACCAAATCCTTTTCTCACCACACCCATGTATGTGAGAAGGCTTATTTGGTGCTAAGGAGAGCAGTTTGGAAGAAACCAATATCCATTGGTTGATGCTATGGTTTGGTAGCGGAATCCAGTAAGTTAGAAAAGAAAAAGGTTTGGCGCAACCTCGTTGGAAAAGGAAGCTTGGAGGGCTTAGGTACTTGGGTATATTAGGCTTGGAGGGTCTATTGTTGTTCATGTATCCCAACTACATTTTCTAGTGGATTATTGACTGCTTGGAGGGCGGCGAAGAGGTTTTACGCCGAGGGCTTCGGTTTCCTCTTCGATAACACATCGCGTGTTGTCCTTGTGTTTGCATCTCTCTTCCCTTTATCTTTACCATTTAATTACTGCTTTGATTATGATTATTTATGATTTAGATTCTTTATCAATTCTGTCATAAGCTTGTTATCATTTTCCGCACATACATTGTTTGATATAAAGCTTGTAATTGAGGGTCTTAACGTTCAAGGGTGTTTTAGACACCTATTGAACTTTCAATATTTAAATATATATATATATATATATATATATTGCAGTGTGTTTTCATACATATCTCACTATATATAATATTTGACTACAAAAAATATTTTCTTACACTACAAAAAAACTTCTAATTTAAAATATAATTTCAAATAACACATTGAATTTTTAAAAATATACAAACTAATATATTAATTCAATAATTAACCAATAAAAAATAATCATATTAAATTTTCTTGTGCATCGCGCGAGTCTACGACTAGTTATCGTAATTTTGCACTTCCAAAAAATCAAAAGGAGCACTAAAACATGACGAGGAAGACTCAAACTTATGGTGCAACACCTACGCAGAGTACAAGGTTGAAAAGCCTTTAGCTTCTTGTAAGAGTTCCAAAAGGACATTTGGTCGTGATGTCATGTTTAATATAGATTAGCATTTAGCAAGATTAAGTCATGATTCATAGTAAGAACTGGCCTTAAGCAGAAACTTACTAGTACAAATTTAATGAATTTTCCTAGCAACCATATAATTTTTTATGTAAAAATTCAAATAAGAAAGAGGAGACCTCACCAGTCACCATGGAGGAAACAGGATATGCAAACATCAAAATTGAAGGTCATTTGAAAGCATAATGTGAAAAATGTTGGTGTGGATGTGTGTTCCAAACACTTTTATTCTTATTTATTTTTTAGTTGTTGGAAATTTATGAGTAAAATAGACATTAGGCAATTATGAAAAAAATAGCCGCTGAGCAATTATGAGAAAAATAGCTGTTGGGCAATTATTGATAATATAGCCGTTGGGCTTTTAAGGGTTATTAGTAATCGATAACTATAGACTATTATCTTCATAAGTAGCCTATATAATACTCATCATAACATATTTTTCTAAAGGGTCTTTTTACTACTCTATATTTTTAGATATACACAAGTCTACTATTTTTTCTCTCCCACATATTTTTCTACAAGAATATTTTTCTAAGGAAAGGCAATAGAGGGTTGTTCTTAAACCTTTTGTGAGTGGAAGTGCATACATCACAAAGGTCGATGCTATAGCCTAATCCTGAGGGGTTGTTTGGCCAAGAGAACCAATCGCACCAAGTTTTACTTTAGGTGGCATGAATCAACCTTTAAGGACAACGCTCTTTGCATGATTCTATAGCACTGTGAGATTGTTCCTAATTTTACTTAAATTTATATTGTTATTGCTTATTTACATTCTTGCTAATTATTTGAGATATTGTTTGTTGTATCAAACTTCTTTATTCACTATTATTTTTCCAACAAAAAATGTATAACCAATTCCACCAAATAATGGGAATGCAATAAAATACTCCCATGCAGGGTGAAGAGCTTTTCCCAGTTACCTGTGATACTGCAGGAGCAACAAAGGCATTTACTCATTCTCATCCTTCATCAAAAGAGAAAATGAAATTTTGCAAACATGTAAATACTCAAAATGCTGTTAGCATCTATAACAAGTTTTCATTATTTTTACTTGAACTATTGGGGAATCATCATTAACTTCATAGTAGAAACCACCAGGTGGAGGCACTTAATTCTCCTGAAATGCACCAGCAAAAATCTGCACATTTAAGAAAGAAACTAACAAAAAGTTGGAAAGGCAACAAAGAAACAAGACTAAAATCAGTGAATGCTGAGAAACCAGCCTGGTCTCCCCCCCCCCCCCCCCCCCCCAAAAAAAAAAAACTCTCTTTACCTGTGCAGATGAACCAAGGCTCTTGGAACCCTGCCAGACAAATTCAACACTTTTCTCATTTTTGCATTTAGTCTGGTCTGGGTAATCCATCCAACAAAGAAATGTGAGTCGAATCCAAGCTGCACAAATAGCAGAAATTGACCAATGTTTGTGAGAGATGTGCATATGGAAGTTTTTTCAGTCATTTGGCTCTTGATTAGTTTTGACTTTATACATTGTATATGCTTTGGACAGGAAAGGGAATATGACAAAAGAGAGGCTTACTTCAGCTCCCAACAAAAAAGCTTGCACTGCAGAATGTCCAAAGGGAACGATTTGCCGACCAATTCTAGGAACAACACCAAACTCCTCTTTGATAAACCGATGCCCAAGGGTTGTCTGATCAATCATGTCAATGTAATGTGTTGCTGCCTCATCATGCATACACATACCCCCATTCTGCAATATAAAAAAATTGATAAGAATCAAGGGGGGAAAAAATATTTTTGAATACAATCCACGCTAGCAAACATGAACGAATGATTTTATATCCTATGTCAGTGAGCACTAGCTCAACTTGCACCTCCTCCCCCTTGCATTTGCTAGGTGGACCTCTATAGAAATTTAAGAAAAGGAAAAATAGCATGATGTAGTTGTCAACTTAGTGTGTTACATGAACTCTAGTTGAGCCGAGCTCGCTAGCTGCTTGACCATATGCTGGATTATCTCACTCTGGTTTCTCCATCAGCGCTGGAAAAATGCCTGAATTTATGAAGCACATGAAAAAGTCATAAAATTAATATTTTATGAATATAGGACAGCAAGAATTGAACACATGGCAGCATCTAACGGCTAGTAGGTAAAACATGTCATATAGGTACCGGAAAACTAATATATGATGGTTCCAACCATGTATATGAAAGAGAATTGCATTGGCACTCAAAGTGACTTCACACCAAAATACCAAAATTGACCAAGTTCAACCAATTGTTAGCATTTTAATGACAACCTAGACATTTGATGTAACACGGTCCTTGCAATTTCAAGGCACTGCGATTCAATGAACTGTAATATTACAGCTTAATTGCAAGAACAGCAAAGAGGGCATTGGTGAGACTGAGATGGGGCATAATTCAAAGTCAACAAAAAAATATTTCAAAAAAAAAAAAAAAAAAAAAAACTTTCACTGTCCCAAATTCCAATTCTCCTATTCCTATGTGCAAGTCCAGCATAGTCTCTCCAGAGTTTCCACCAACCAAGCCATGATGCTTTGTTTGTTTACTAGGACAATGTAGAAAAAGAAATAGCAATTTTAAATCTTAGATTATCCATCAAATAGGACCCAAGTAAAAAAAGCCCAACATAATTACTTAGCATGTGGATTTTCATCAATTAAATCAGTAAAGGTTAAAAGTTTAGTTTCCTTCTCTTTCCCAATGTTTCTTCGTCTACCAATGTCACGCCCCAAACCCAAAAGGGTCCAAAGCGTGAGGGAACATCCTAAGGGTGCCTGTAGATTTTTCCTTTTTGGCAAATCAAACTATAGGAGGTCTTTATTTTCCTTTCTTTTCCATAGGATAAGAATAAATAACCATACTAAAATCTTCATATTACAAGTCAAATCTCTATAACACAATTAAAAACAATAACTCAAGTCATGAACCTCCAAATAATGCATGAATATATTTCAAAGCTCCAAATGGATAACACAAAACCACAATCGCTTTTAGAATACACAACCTCAACATTGAAGTTAGGCCTACAAAACCTAAGGCTAACAAACCTCAAATATCCAACCTCCAATAATTAATTATGATCTCGTTAAACTTTGCAAGATTGAGTCACCAACCAATCATAGCATAAATCTCTCACTTAGCATAATGCTCCAATCACCACCAATAAAACAAGCTCCATGCCCGAGGTATAGCAAATTTATCTGAAAAACTGTTAGAAAGTGGGATGAGCTAAAGCCCAGTAAGTAGCATAATTAATGGGGGTGAGGGAAATGCAAATTTCATGATGATGAACAATTTACAAAGCATGTTTTAATTTGGGAAAATTCTAACTGAATACTGGAAGATCATTTCCATAATAGTATGACAAGAATGATTAAATAATGGAACACAGTTTCTCAAAGTAAATACCTTGAAACTATATACCATAATCTGTGAGCACTAACAATATAATTTTCAAAACCATAAAATCTAATATACGGTAATTTATCACAAAAATACCACACTATCACATAGACCGGTCAGGGGATCCACTCATCCACAACTGGCATGATATTGTCCTCTTTGGTATGCAAACTTTTGGCCCCATGGGCAACAGCCTCACCCATACCCTCAAGAATTTTCTCTCCCACCATGGGCAGCAGAGAGAGCATGTCAAATAGGACCTCTCTTGCATGTGGTCTCTTGGCCCCATGGGCAACAGCCTCATCCACACACAATCAAGGAACCTTTTCCCACCATGGGCAGCAGGGAAGAACGCGTCATCCAGAGTGAAAGGGCACTGACCTGGATTTGATTTCGTTGTCACAAAGACAATGGAAACCAAATCGGGTGATCACCTGGAAATCATACATGGCATGGTGTTAAAACAACATAGACTCACAGGCTACATTACTTTGAAACACATAGTTCATATCCAAGTAGTTTTAGAAAAACCTTAAATAATCTAACTTCTTCAAATTTTGTAAGGTTTTCAACTTCATTCTTGTTAAAAAGATTTTCTATCAATTTCCCAAGTAATAAGACAAGATAAGCATCTTTAATTTTCCAATACACCATAAAATCCATGATTTTCTTATCAAATATTAAGTAAAAGATGCTCATTTTTCCATGTCAACAATTCATGCATTTCCCCTAATGCAATACCAAATATGATGCACTTTTCATATATAATAATATATAATAGGGTCACAACACAATACTTTTAAGAAAACATATATCCATATATAAATTTTCCAAAATGTGTTTGACCCAAAAACAATATTTATGAAACATGGTTATTTTCCAAAAATCCCATTAAAAAGCTACTTACCTCGGAAGGCCTACCAATTTTACCTCAACCGGGCACCACAAAATCAACTAATTCAATCACTAGGTCCATCACCAAGAATATCGAAACCTAGAACTAGAATGATCAAACCTATCAATAACAAGGCCTTTCACAAAGTACCATCACACTTATCTCCACAAATTGTAACAATACCCTAAAATCAAACCAAAGGCCCTAAAGTCTAGCTTGCCCGTCCTAAGACAAGTACCCTTCCCAAGCAGGAACCAAACAAGCATCCAAGAAACTCATACTACTGACACAACCAAAACATTTTAAATTCACTACTACAAAAGTGTGCATCATAAGATAATATAACATACTCATGAATCTCTTTGAGTGCTAAATAATATATTTAAGTCAAGATAAGATCAACCGAGGTTTGGGATTAATTCCACAATTTCTCAAGCATTTTAGTCTAGCTTTCAGATTCAGTACATAAAAGGGCAGCCATTTGTAAAAATTGTTTTTTCAATGAAAAGTTATCCGATTAATTCAAAACTTTAAGGGAACATTCCCCTATATGTATAAAATGTACCACAGAAAATTCAGCCCAAAACAATTTTTCTGTAATTTATTAAAAATCATACATTGCAGCTGACTCAAATCTGTCATGACAGCTTTAGAAAATTGTTATAGTTGTAAGACTAGCCCAAATTATTTGAGAATTTACTCACATTAAAACCACCAGATTTAAAGTATATTAAAAACAAGGAATCGAACCTAAAAATCTCATATAAACAACTTATCAAACACTTGGTATGCAAAAGCACATGCTCACACTTAACTTGCATAAATTCGTAGTTATCACTCCACTCACACCGACATTTGCCAAAGTCATCTAAAATGCAAAGAACACACTCCCAAAAATCAACTCACGTCAACATATGCAACAACAAGACCCATAGTTGATCTAGCAAACCAACCCTCAAATACCCATTAGGAAACTAATCAACCAAAACCTTTTATCAAAGGAAAAACTCTTCAAATGTTATGAAATTTTCGGATTTTAACAAAACCATTGCTACCCAAATCATCAAAGCTTCACATGCGCACCTCCCCACAACTCCAAGACCTCCAAAACCCATAACTTAAGACAAAAACGTGATTGGGTCCACAATAGAGCCAAAAGACTCAAAACCAAACCAAACTTTTCATTCGAAAAAGAATTTCTTCCATAAACCCAATCAGCTTGCTCTAGCATAAACTCCATAGCTAGATTTTATTTAGTTTTGTTAGGAAAATAGGAATTTTTACCTCATATTTCTTGCTTGGCCAAATGGGTCACTCTCTTGCCGAAATCTTTTCTTCACAACTAGTGGTGATGGCTTGAAAAGAAACTCATGGCCGAAGTAGTTTTAGTGGAAGACCTTGGGGAGAGAGAGAGGAATTCAAGTGAGAGAAAGGGAGAGGGGTGGTAACTCAAGAGAGAGAGAGGGAGACACGTGAATGTGAAAGTGAGGGGGGTGGGGGCTGACTTAAGGGGATGAAGCCTATTTCCAAGCTTGTCCCTAAAATATTTTGTAAGTAAAATTACAAATATGCCTGTTAACAATATAAAGTGAGAGGAAAAGACTGAATAGTCTGTATATTGATGTGTGTATAATAATGTACAATAGAGAGCCTTATATAGGCTAGGTATGTGTGCAGTACAAGTAATAGGTGTAAACTATTAGTACAGTATACTGGGCTAAGCCCAATGGGCTAAACTAGTCTAAGCTATACACTAACATCCCCCCTTAAACTCGAGGTGGCAAAGAGGAAGCCAACTGGAGTTTGGATATAAGATCTCAAAGACAACCAGGCGGGTGAGTCTTGGTGAAGATATCAGCAGCTTGGTCAGCAAAGGAGATGGAGAACTGGAGATTTCCTTTCTTGAGATGCTGGCGAGTGATGTGGCAATCGATCTCAATGTGCTTAGTGCGTTCATGGAAGACATCATTATAAGCAATGTAGATACCACTACGATTGTCACAATAAAGAGGAGTGGCAGTGGGCTGTGGAGCATCCATGTCAGCCAAAAGCCAGCAAAGCCAAACAAGCTCGCAAGTGGTGTCGACAAGGGCACGATACTCAGCCTCAGTACTAGAACAGGAAACCAAATCTTGTTTCTTGCTACGCCATGAGACAAGAGAAGTACTTAACAGAAAACAGAAACCTATGATAGAGCATCGACCAGTTAGATCACCTGCCCAGTCCGCATCTGAATAAGCATGAACCTCGAGAGAAGATCGAGAGGAGTAATGGAGACCATGATAAAGTGTGTCTTTGACATATTGGAGAATCTGAAGAATAGCAGCATAGTTGTCAAAACGAAGGGCATCCATGAACTTACTAACCATACCTATGGCATGTGAAATATCCAAATGAGTAACAGTGAGATAGATTAGACTACCAACTAACTAACGATAGCGAGTAGCATCAGATATAGGTTCACCATCCAAGGGTGTGAGCTTTGCATTGTATTCTAAGGGAGTGGAAACAATCTTATTGTCGGTGATACCAGCTTTGGAGAGAAGATCAAAAGCATATTTAGCCTAGGAAAGATAGTATCTGAACGGTTTTAAACCCCTTAAAAACAACCAGATTGGTTAGCCTAGATTAATTAGTCAAGTTGTTACTTAGTCAAATTATGCAATTCTAGGTTAAAGCAATCAAATAATCATATCAAGATATAAAGCAGCGGAAAATAAATGAACAAAAGATATGATGACCCAGGAAACCACACGGTAAAAACCTAGGGAGGATTTGACCTAGCTATCCTCAAGGTAAATCTGAATCAACTATGCGAAAGAATCGAAGTTCATACAGAAAGACTACAAGCTCCCCGCTTGACTTCCTAATGCTACCCACCAGTAAAACTTACTAACACGACCACGTGCAATCTCTGAATGCACGGACTCCTTCTTTCTTGGATTCTCCAATCAGCTACAAGCACCCCCACTTGATATTCTTTAAGTTTCAATGGTAGCAACCAAGTTGATCATCAAGATATTGATACTATGTCTAACTTGAAAACCCTAAGCTTTGTGTAAAGGAAAGCTCCTCTAGATCTCACAAGAGATATACACAAAACAGCAATGTATGAGCAACAATACAACTAGAGCAACCCTAAAAAACGTGGCTAGGGTTTAGTTTAAATACCTAAAGTAAAAAACATAAAACCCTAAACGTTTAATGAAGTAAGGCTGAGTTGGAAATTCTGCAGAATAATCAACCTATGCAATTTTCGATCGATCGAGTCTTTTCTTCAATCGATCAAGCCAAGCCGAAAGTCCCAAGTACTTCTACAGCCACTCGATTCCAACTTTACAATAATAAACCAACTTTGAGCAAGCCTAAACAAGACTAAATACATTGTTTTGATCATGGTTTGCCAACATTACAAATTAGAGTTCTAAATACATAAAATCCTAAGACCTTAGAACCTAACAAATTCCCCCTTTGGCAATTCGTGACAAAACCCTAATTAAAAGCTCAAAGTTTTACAAGTAAAAAGCCCTTTACAAAGAAATGCTTATAAACTTCAAATTCAGCCTAACTACTATCCATCGGTTGCAAGTGTAGACAGCAGCTTAGTTGAATCAACCTGTATATTCTTGAGATACTCAACAAACGCATAAACGCATGTCTGACAGAAAAGAGTAAAACAACAGGTATAACATTCTTGTAAGATTCACACAACACAAAATAAAGACATATATGAATGATCAACTCATAAATATAAATTAATAAGCAGTGAATCACAAATCAACAAGAATCAATGAGAAAAAGAATATGTATATCAATCAATGTTACTCCCCCTAACATGAATATCCCCAAAAAAATGATATACAAAGTGAAGCACCTAGATACAATCTAAAAACTCCACAAGCTCCTCTCAAAAGGTAACAAAAAAAAATCTCCCCCTAACAACAAAACTCTCTACAAGACAAAACTCCACTCCCCCTTTTTTGTGACGGAATGCCAAAGAGCAATCATGAGTCGCCATCAAAAGGAGGTGGTGAGGATGAATGAAGACGCGCTAAATCATCTCAGAAAGCACGAATCTCATCTAGTAAGTCCACCAAAATTTGACCATGAGCCGCCTGAACGGTCACGACAGTCTCCAGAGTACGACGAACATCAAACTCGATCGAAGGAGGTGGAGGAACATTAGCAGCAGCAGCATTATCACCAATTGGATTAGGAACATCCTCACCAGCAATACCTGTAGAAAAAGAAGGAGGAGGTGCGCTACTAAATGGCTCAGACCTAGGGTGTTTAGAACCAGCTCGAAGATGAGCGGCCCTCTGTCTAAGAAAAGACGCACCTATAGGAGCTATCACATGAACGGGCTCAGAGGAAGGGAAGTCACTAAGATCAAGATAGAGCAAAATCCTATGAATGAAAATATGATGAACAAGGGCATGAGAGGTAGATGAACTCCTATAAACATCGTTCAAAGAACGAAGAAAGAGATGGGGAAAACTAATAGGAGCATTAGTAACCAGAGCGTACAAAAATACACATCTCTCAAGAGGAATGGTGTGAACATGAGAAATAAGCCAGATGGAGTGACAAGCTATCCTAAAGAACAGATAGTGCAACCTGAAGAGCTCAGCAGAAGTGATCCTAGAATCAGAACCCCACTGGACAGAAGTCCCAGTGATGTAAGACAAAACGTCGCTCAACTCGGGAGACTCGTCATATGGATAGACAGGATTCCTAACCAATGGTACCCCTAGAGCATCAGCCACTACCTGAGGAGTAATGGTGTACTCTACGCCTCGTATCCAACTCTTTACTAAAGTGTTGGAATCATAGATATGGATAGAGATGTTTGAAAAGAACTCTCTAATCAAGGCAGAAGGTGGTGGAGGATCAGAAATGTCCAACAAGGGTAACCAGCCCCAACGCTCAAAGTTTGCCCTAATGGCAGGATCTAGCTCATCTAACAGAACAGAACGCTCAGCCCAAATCTTTTTCTTAAGGTTTCTTAAAAAGCTCTTGATTTTTCTCACTCGAAAACCTCTCACTATCAAAGGAAGGAGGGGATGGAGAGGAAGAGGGAATAGTCCTACGGGCTCTAGTCTTCCTAGACATGATGCTAAGGAAAGGATAGAGACACAAAAGAGAAAACCAAAAGGACACAAGAAAACAAAACCAAAGACAGACTGCATGTTAGCACAAAAAACAGTAGAATGAAAATCTATATGGTGCATGAACAGATGCCATGCCGTGATGCATGTACTAATGCAGTAAGCAATTAAGTTCAATTGAGATTAAATTGACAAAATTGGCTTGAGCAGGGAATTTCTAATCAAAAACCCCAAAAATTGAAAACCACTTGAAAATTTTTAAAACAAATTGATGAATTGAGCATTACAAAACTCAGCACATAGATTATAATGCTTAATTTCATCAATACAACAAGCCAATTTCATCAAATTTTACCCAATTTAACAAAAGCCCCAAATCGGATCAAGAACAAACCCTAGAATTTTCAATTTTTCATGAAACTCAAAATTGATCAAATTAACAAGCAAGAATCATGTTTATGATGTGTCCCCACAAAAACCCAATGATCAATAGCACAAAATAAGACATGAATCAATCAGAAAATCCCAATATGCAAAGTCCGAAAATCTCCCTTAAATGCATGGATTTATGCATGAAAACATGAAAATAAAATCAAAAAGAAGGGCAAAAGAGTCTCACTGGTTTGAGGAAAGAGAAATTTTGCAAAAACTTCAGAGGAAAACAACAAAAATCTGAAATATTTGGCTTGCCTCATCGGAGAGAGAAAGAAAAAGTTTGAAAAAGTTTGAATAGTGTTTGAAATAGTCAGATCTGATCCTTTTTAAAAAGCTTCTCCACGATTTTCAATCGATCGAAAATTACATTCGATCGATCGAATCAGCCAGACTTTTTAAAACAAACTAGAGCACTTGTTCGATTGATCGAAAAACAAACTAAATCGATTGAAATGGGCAAAGACTCACTAAATTTTGAAAAAAAAAAAAAAACAGTTTTGAAGAACACAAACCTTATTTTGAAAAACAACTCCTCAAAGCATTAAACAAGGAAAGCAAAATGCATGAGTATGAGATAGAATGATTTTTTAAAAACCCAAATTTTTAATCCCAAATTATGTCAAAAACAAGTTTCAATCCTTCTCCCATTGAATTTTCTCAAGCAACAAAAATGTTGTACACAAATCTCAAGATATTTTCAAACTTGGTTGGTCAGACCAAAAACACACACACTAGCATGTACAGTGTTTAACAAAGAGTAACTTGAGTAGTGTGTGATACTAGTAAAAACTTGAGATACATGTGAGGTGATATGTGAATAGTAATCAAACACAAAGTCTACACAATTCATCACATAGAATTTAAAAGAGACTATCACCTAAAGAGTTACATTCTATAATTCCCACATCTCCTAGAAAAAAAGTTTGCAATCATGTAAGTTTCTTGCATTTTTGCCTCTTATTTGTATGAAATGGCATTCAGCCTAATAGTATACACCGGTTTGAATTAAGTGAATTGGCATCAAGCCTAATAGTACACACCAATTTTAATTTAATTTGAGGCTACACCTTATGTTCTTTTTGTACATGTGCTACACTTTCTCGAGCACACAATCTTATGATATGCACTAAGGTGTTCATGATTGGCTAGTGAACAGTGGTGAGATAATTACTTATGCCTTTCTCAAAAGAATTAAGTCCGACAGTCAAATAACATATGATTTCATGATTAAGACAGAGTGATTAAGAACCATACACATCTTTCTCACACAACATGCACTACAAAGTTTCAACTAGTCAAGTGCAATGAATAAGTTCATTAAAGTTAAACAAGGTACACAAGACATGAGATGTGTAAAAAGATAGACCAACCTTGTTTTTAAAAAATCAAGAAACATAGTGTCAAACATCATTTTTTCTTTCTCCTTTTCTCCCTTTTTTTTTTTTAAGAGAAAACAAATAAATCCTAGAATGAAATGCATGAATGTAATGCAATGCAAATCCTAGAAACAAAACAAAAGAAAACACAAAAACCAAAGAACAATGGTTATAGAGGAATGAGCAATGAAGCACAAGGACCATGTTAGAAAGACTCAATTAGGTCGAGTCTTTTGCATTCAAAACCTTTTAGATGCATCATGAGCATTGGAGTTCTTATTCACATTCAACTGATTTCCAACTCTAGGATTGGAATAAAGGTTCAAAGCCTTTACCAATTCACCAATAAGTGTCATAGGATCTTGTACTTGAGACACAGACACTTTTAGTTTGTTTGCTCTCTTAGCAGCTTGAAGCTTGTAATAGTTAGGACGAATGTGTCCAAAATTATCACAAAAATGACACACCCAAGCAAGTTTACCATGTATCTTGTCCTTAGAAAGGGTAGGTTTAGTTTCTCTCAGATCAACCCTATTCTTCTTAGGAGGTGAAACTTCTACGAGTTTGACTACCTCACTCACAGGTGGTTTGAGAGTTTCACTCACAACCTCACTCACGGAAGGTTTAGAAGAAGAAGAAGGAACAAAATTCGTCTAATGCGGTGCAGAGTCAAAGATGCTTTCAACATAACCTAACACAGATTTATCAGAATGATACTTTTGAACATTCAGCATGTGATCAAGTTTAGAACTAGTAGATCTAGCAATAGATAAGTCATGTTCCAAAGTTTTAACTTTATCAAGTAAAAGCATGTTCTCAGATTTAACATTGTTTAAAAGATCATTAGTATCAAACAGTTTAACAAGCAAATTTTTCTTTTCAAGCTCAAGAGAATCAATTTTCTTCAGGCCAAGTTCTACATTTATAGCATCCCTAGCAGCAATTTTGCAGAGTTTATTGTAGGCCTCTTAAAGATCTGTATCCTCAGAGAGTTCCCCATCAGAAGGGTTCTCATCAATAGATATGCTTTCATTGACTACAGCAATAGCAGTGAAAGCAATGAAGTTTCCATCCTCATCACATCCGGACTCATCATCGAAAATCTCATTATCGCTAAGGGTTACAGCCATAGCTTTACCCTTAGTCCTTAAGAATGTAGGATATTCAGATTTCACATGACCATACCCTTGACAACCAAAACACTGAGAACCCAAAGAATTATTTGAAGATTGACCAACTTTTTCTTTAGGTTTTTCTAGGTTATTAACCTTAATGGGATCATTCTTCCTAAAATTTCTAAGTTCAGTAGTGTATGTACCTCTTGCCTTTTTGTTGGTATTTCTAAGAAAGTTTTTGAAATTTTTGGCAAGATAGACAATCTCTGTAGCAGAGAGCTCATCATCAAATCTACCACCATCAACATCATCAACAGACTTTAGAGCCATTGATTTGGATTTGTTCACTTTAGGTAGGTCAGACTCATAGGACTGAAGAGATCCTACAAGCTCATCAACAGGGATGGAGTCCATATCCTTGCTTTCAGTGATGGCAGTCACTTTGGGTCTAAAGTCTTCAGTCAAGGATCTAAGTATCTTCCTAACAATTTTAGATTGATCATAGACTTCACCCAAATTAAAAGCAGAATTGATAATATCATTTAATTTAGTATAGGATTCATCAAAATATTCATCATCAGATGTTCTAATGCTTTCAAATCTAGAAGTCAATTGTTGCAATTTATTGATCTTAACTACCTTTGTGCCTTCATGCACAGTTTGGAGGATTTTCCAAGCAATATGAGCAACCTCAACATTAGAGATCCTCTTAAATTCCTCCATGGAAACTACGTTGAAGATGGCATTCATAGCTTTGCTATTGAAGCCAGCTGCTTCTTTTTCAGAAGTTTGCCACTCACTCACAAGAGTAATGGGCTTCTCCTATCCGTACTTAACGGAATTCCAAACTCTCTCATCAATGGATTTCGGGAATGTTTTCATCCTTACTTTCCAATAAGCATAGTTGTTCCCATCAAAGTGGGGAGGAACAAACAGAGAATGTCCATGCTCTATGACAACAGGGGTCAAAGATCAGCTCAGAGATCAAGAAATCTCCAACAAAAGAGCAACCTGCTCTGATACCACTTGAACGGTTTTAGACCCCTTAAAAATAACCAGATTGGTTAGCCTAGATTAATTAGCCAAGTTGTTGTTTAGTCAAATTATGCAATTCTAGGTTAAAGCAATCAAATAATCATATCAAGATATAACGCAGCGGAAAATAAATGAATACAAGATATGATGACCCAAAAAACCACACGGTAAAAACCTATGGAGGATTTGACCTAGCTATCCTCAAGGTAAACCTGAATCCATTGTATGAAAGAATCGAAGTTCATACAGAAGGACTACAAGCTCCCTGCTTGACTTCCTAATGCTACCCACCAACAGAACTTACTGACACGACCACATGCAAGCTTCGAATCCACGGACTCCTTCTTTCTTGGATTCTCCAATTAGCTGCAAGCACCCCCGCTTGATATTATTTAAGCTTCAATGGTAGCAACCAAGTTGATCATCAAGATATTGATACTATCTCTAACTTGAAAACCCTAAGCTTTGTGTAAAGGAAAGCTCCTCTAGATCTCACAAGAGATTTACACAAAACAGCAATGTATGATCAACAATACAACTGGAGCAACCCTCAAATACGTGGCTAGGGTTTAGTTTAAATACCTAGGGTAAAAACATAAAACCCTAAACATTTAATGAAGTGGGGCTGAGTTCGAAATTCTGCAGAATAATCAACCTGTGCGATTTTCGATCAATCGAGTCTGTTCTTCGATCGATCGAGCCAGGCCGAAAGTCCCAAGTACTTCTGCAGCCACTCGATTCCAACTTTACAATAATAAACCAACTTTGAGCAAAGCTAAACAAGACTAAATACATTGTTTCGATCATGGTTTACCAACATTACAAATTAGAGTTCTAAATACATAAAATCCTAAGACCTTAGAACCTAACAAACTCCCCCTTTGACAATTCATGACAAAATCCTAATTAAAAGCTCAAAGTTTTACAAGTAAAAAGCCCTTTACAAAGAAATGCTCATAAACTTCAAAATCAACCATATCCCAAGTGTGATTCTTATAAAGGGCATTTAGTTCTTTGTTCATAGCTTACTGCCAAAAAGGGTCAGTATGGGCCTTACGATAGGTGTGAGGTTCATAGAAGGTGGCAAGATCAAAACAGTAGTGATAATCAGTGAGTTAAGGGTGAGGAATGCTTACCCGAGTGGAACGACGAAGTTCAGGAACAATAGGAGACTCAGGTGAGGATGGTGCCACAAGATCCAAGACAGGCGGGTCATTTGCCGAGGACAAAACCGAAAATGAGTCGTCTGGAGAGGCAGCCGATGTTAAGGAATCCTCCACAAGTTCATGATAAAGAGGGAGGAAAAGATCAGTAAAAGTGGGAGACTCTAAGGAAAAGGACGCAGGAAACTGCTGAAAACTTGTGAAAGGATAATGTTCCCAAAACTCAACATGACGAGAGACACGAAGGCGATGAGAAATGGGATCATAGCAACGAAACCCCTTTTGAGATACACCATAACTAAGGAAACAATAGAGACGAGTACGAGGCTAGCGCTTTGTTCGTTCATGAGGAAGAAGAGAGACAAAGCAAGCACAACCAAAAACCTAAAGAGAGGAGTAGTTAGGAGTTTGACAATAGAGAAGCTCAAAAGGAGATTTGTTGTGTGTAGTTGGTGATGGAATACGATTAATGGTGTACACAGCAATGAGTGTGGCCTCACCCCAAAAACGCTCAGGAAGAGAGACAAAAATGAGAAGGGTGTGGACAACATCAAGAATGTGATGATGTTTTCGTTCTGCACGACCATTTTGTTGAGAGGTGTAAGGACAAGACCGTTGAGGAAGGGTACCATGACTGTCTAAAAAGGATAGGAAAGATTTATCATTATATTCTTGAGCATTATTTGATCGAAAGACTTTGACGGTGCGATTGAATTGTGTTTCAATCATTTTATGAAATATTTGGTAAATAGACACAATTTTAGACCTATAATGAAGTAGATAAATCCAAGTATATCGAGAAAAATCATTCACAAATATGATAAAATATTTAGATCCCCCCTCAGTGGGAATAGGTGCAGGACCCCAAATATCAGAATGTATAAGATCAAAAGGGGCAGAAGAAAATGAGCCACTTTTATTAAAGGGAAATTTTGTTTGTTTGCCAAAATGACAGGAAGTACAATCAAAATTTTGAAACTGAACTGAACCTAAATGACCTTGAGAAGCTAACAACTGAAGACGAGATAAGGATAGATGACTAAGACGAGCATGCCATAGATCAGGTGAGGAGGTGGTTGTGGTAGCAGCTGCAGAAACAACTTATGAAGGAATCTTCAAGTCATGAACCTCAAACATGCAACCAACCTTACAGCCTATCCCAAGCACTTGACCCGTCCGAGGATCATGCACAACCACACCATGATTAGTAAATAGAAGATCTACGCCTAATTCACAAAGTTGACCAACAGAGAGAAAATTGAGGGATAACTTTGGAATATGAAAAGTGTTACTAAAGGATAAACAAGGAGAAGAGATTGTTGCTTTGTGACTAACAGGCATAGGAGTTCCATCAGCAGTGTAAATGGTGATTGGATGTTCTAAGGTTGCCTTATCAGAAAATTAGGATTCATTAGGAGTCATATGGTTACAACATGCAATATCAAAAAACTAAGGTTGTTTACCTGAGGTGACAAAAATGGCAGTGGAAGTGCATGATAAAACCTGTTGAACAACTGCCTCAATATCAACCATAGTAAGTGAGGAAGCCAAAGATGGACATGTAGGAACCGATGGATCTAAAGGACATATAGTAGCTACCCGAGGAAAAGAAGCTTTATTCTGCTCTTGCAATAATTTTTGCAGTTTGAGACAAACAGAGAAGTCATGGCCTTTGGCATGAAAAAACTCGCAGCGAGTACCTTCAGAAAACTGAGAGGTGAGACGCCCAAAGTTTATTCGTGGAGGAGTAGTAAATGCAGCAATGGGAGGCTGTGGAGAGAGTGTAGCCAATACATGATCAGATGATGACATGTGATGAGTAGGTTGATGGTTCTCCTTAGAAATGAGCTCCTTGACTATAACATCAAGAGAAGGAGTAGGGAACCGGCTAAGTAGATTAGCCCTAGTAGGCTTAAAATCCTCACGTAAGCCTATCATGAAATGCATAAATTTACGATGATCTTGATATTTGACAAAAAGCTCAATGTCCTTAAAACACACTAGTGGAGGATCTGCAGGAAAGTTGTTCCCACATAGTAGAAGTCTAAGAATACAAATCAGAAATAGACTGACCCATCTCTTGGCGCATTTGATAAAGTTTTGATTCAATGTGAAACTCCAAGCTTGAATCATTAGTACAATTATAGCAATCGGCCAAAAATTTCCAAGCAGCCTTAGCAGTCTCAAGATGAGGAAAAAGATTATGAATGGAGGGAATAGAGGTATTGATAAACCAAGACAAGATTTTACTCTGAATACTCTCCCATTCCTCTAGGTGTTCTTCATAATCATCTATTGTAACAGTAGTCTTTGAAGACTCTTCAGCAGTTGTGGCTTTGGACTTAGGGTTTGGTACTGGCTTAGGAATTGAACCAATCACATATCTCCACAATTTACAACCCTTGAGAAAGACAGTCATATTCTGAGACCATGCATGATAGCTAGTAGGACCATCTAACATAATAGTGATAGGACGTATGATGTCTCGTTCATTTTGTTGAGCCATAATGAAGAAAATGACCAAAAAGTGAGATTTAAAGACCTTAAATGTATAAACGGAGCCCAAAATCGAAATCTACGTGAAAAACTAAGCAAGACAGGTCTTGTTGAAACATTTTGACTTTGGTCAAAGTCAACGATCAACAGTCTAGTCAAAATCAATGGCTCGATCAACGGCTCAGGATGCTGACGGCATGCAGACGTGGTAGGGTGACGTCACCCTAGGGTTGACATGGTAGGGTGACGTCACCCTAGGGCTGATGTGGCAATACTTGAAACAGAGCAGACGCGTGGTAAGCGCGTGAAGGCCTTGTTCCTAGCGCGTGAGGTGCGTGTGAGAGACAGACGGCACATGGCGGCGCGTGGCAACACGTGGAGCCCGTGCTTGTGAGGCAAAAACTTCAGACGACACATGGTGGCACGTGTGAGGTGTTTTCTGGCAGATCTTTTTTAGGTTTTGCTCGGGATCGGATGATCTATCAATCTGTGCCTTGGCTTTGGCAATTTGATCAAAAAAACTGACAAAATTCGAGTGTTTTAGGGGCTGTGGGCGTAAGGGCAGTGACTTGCTTCTAACAGTGACTGCTGGATGAAGACGAGGGCAACAGAAAAACACCGGAGATGTCCACAGGAACCAGGAAGTCAGAGGAATGGCTCTGATACCATGTTAACAATATAAAGTGAAAGGGAAAGATTGAATAGTCTGTATATTGATGTGTGTATAATAATGTACAATAGAGAGCCTTATATAAGCTAGGTATGTGTGCAGTACAAGTAATAGGAGTAAACTACAAGTACAGTATACTGAGCTAAGCCCAATGGGCTAAACTAGTCTAAGCTATACACTAACACTGCCCATCAAGCTTCTTCCGAATTACAATTAATAACTGGGGTGTTACAACCAAACTCAGTAGTCGGTACCCCAGTACAATATATTATAGCTTTTAAAATGAGAAATATCAATTGGACCAATAAACTTGCCTGTTCAACATAGATAACTTTCGATTCTGGTCAGCCAATAGTGCAGGCACTAGAGAATCCAATACATTTTGCACACAAGCCCCCTACACAGCCAAAAACAACATGTTTAAGTTTCATCTTCAATCAAATTCATAACAAAGACAAAAAGGGAAAGAGAGAGAGAGAGACCTAGTACTGGACAACTGTCTTCAACCAACCAACACTTGGATCCCTATTAAATATACCAAATTTCTCAATTTTTGTCACACGCTTAAATTGATGTTGATATTACTAATATGGGTGTGTCATTTTTTTAAAGAAAAAAAATATAACACTTAGAAATAAAATTTTATTGTTTCTCAAAAAAAAAAAAAATATTAAGAGAGATTTTTGCAAGCTTTTATGTAATATTATTCACTCAAACAATAGAAATAAAATTCCATACATCGTTTCAGTCATAATGTTCATTGGTTAGCAGCGTGATTGGAAGCAAAAATAACTTCTTTTGTTTTTAGGATTATCATTATATTTTTGTTAAACAATTACTTTTACCTAATATTTTAAATAACAATACTTATTAGTGAGCGTTTGGATTCGGAGTCCACGGCCATGTTTTGAGTTTTTCACCTTTTTTTTTTTTTTTTCTTAAACCGACGCCTATTGCACTGCTCATGGGACATGAACAATGCAATTAGGAAAAAGAGCAGTAACCCACGCGTGAACAGTAACTTTTTATTAATTTTTTATTGTTTTCAGTTTTCAGTAAAATAAGCGGTATCCAAATGGACCCTTAGTGTTCACTTCTTTCCATTTCATTCGTTACTACTTTAAACTCCCAAAAAAAAATGGATTTTTCATTCATTTCATTAAAGCTCCCACGGAAAGGAAATAAATATTATAAAATTATTATTTTCATGCTTTTCTATTCCTTTCCTCGCTGTTCATGCTAAGTTAGGGTAAGAATGGTGATAATTGTGAGGAAGTGAAGCAGTCATGATTTTTAAGTAAAAGCACATTGTGCTTGACTTGTTTTACATTTTTACGAAAGTGTAGGAGAGAGTACACACAGTACTGTCTAGAGAAGCCCTCATTTACCGTGAGGTCTAGCTTCAAATGCGGATAATAGGGTAAATTTTAGTATATTATCAAATATTCATATAAAAAGTGATACTATAAAATATACTATATTATATATGTAGGGTTATGTTTTACAACCCAAGCCCAAAAGGTATGGGGTATGGGCTCAATGAGCCCAGTACAATAAAATTTGTAAAAAGTGGGTTGAAGAACTGGGCTCTAATGAATTGAACAACGGCTAGTATGGAGTGGATAGAAATTTTAAACAAAATAACAGACACAAATATGAATAAGTTCACAATCCGAGGAGGTTAACATTCTTGTAAACCGGGTGAGACTGAGTATAAATATTATTTAGATTGTTACAGTGGTCCTTCCTCTCTCTCTCCCCCCTCTCATGGAGGGTCTCTCTTATTATATAGTCCCTCTTGGACCATCTTTACCCTACACTTATCGATAATTTTAGTTGCTACTTGAGTACTTATCCCATCAAACACCTCCTCTGGCCTTCTGTGAGTTATGGTTGTCAAGATAGCACTGCTCAAGGATTCTCCACATAAATGCAGTGGTAGCAGCTTTTCCTTAGATGTTTCAGAGTTCCCATCACTCTTTATATGTGTAAGATGCATGTCCTCATCAATGGAGCCTCCTGGAAGATCACCTTGATCATTAAGATCTACGCTTGATTTATTTTTAGTTTGTCTGAGGAGACACTACTCCTCAGACCACCATCCCATTCATGCTCTGTTCATAAAGTCTTTAACTCAAACCATTTTGTACTACTCGCGCATCTCCAGATTACTTACCTCCTCGGATAGGGCCCAAGGCCCAATATATGTTTCAGGCCTTTAGTGTCATGCCCCAAACCTGATACCCGGATTTTTGATCATAACTGACATGCTAATATAAAGCCTAAACCTGATATTAACAAGAACCAACTTAACTTTTACAAAAGCTTCCCTTTTTATTTAAATCCTTGTTTCTTTACTTAAAAGATATAATTTTTCACTTGACATTCAGAGCATCTACACTGTACTCAAAGAATAACATAATCCACCAATTACTCAAATTCTAAATTCCACATAATACATCTCTTAATGCTTTGAGGTACATAATTTTCATTAGATCCTAAAATACACAATACTATTAAACTAAACATCAAATACTAATTTCGGATCTATACATATAAACTAAAACCAACTCCTTCCAAAACTTGACTAAGGCTCCCTTTGCTCCAAAATAAAACCTGTTGACTAAAAGAGTGGAAGGGATGAGCTATATAGCTCAGTAAAGGTAAGATATATGAGAATTTAATAAGGATGCATGTAAATCAATTCATTTCACTCTATCAACGTTCAAATAGGAGAATTGTTAGGATTAGTATCCTTAAATCCTATTGTACAATGCTATGTATGATATTAAGTTTGACATTGTGTATGACATTATGTATGACTTAATATTATGTTTAATAAATTTGTTTTATTATTATCTGAAATAATGGTAACATGAATATTCGGACATTATCACATAGTCCATGAGATGCATAGTATGTGATTTATATGAAGAGTCACAGAAGATATAAATCACAAGTTCTTTGTAAACTCAAAATTATAGTTCGTAGTCGATGATGAAATTGGGCATTTCATCTGCGAAGACTATAACATATCAATTATGATGATTTGTCTTGATCATGGAAGTGGTGACTTCTGGTTGATGTGTTAATATATTTTAAGAGTTAAGACATATTGAACTGGACCGCTGTGAGATTTATTATTCTCCTAAAGACTGTCAAATGAATAATAAATCTCACGACTTACATTTGCATGAACTCTTAATCCTGAGAGAATAATAGACCTAATCATGAAGTGTAGGTTGCTTTGATATATCAGGAGTGAGATCTAATGTTATGGTCAAAACCTCAGTATGTTGGGCAACCACATTTAGTGTTGACGGAACATATATTCTCAAGATGGAATTCATAGTTTCTTAACGGAGATATAAAGTATTCCCTTGAGATAAGTTTAATGAGTTTATTATTCAGAGAATTAGGCCTAACCACTTTAGTAAGATTAAAGTATATATTTATGGAATTGGATTTCATAAATATATAATGAATAACATTAAAGGATTAAACCGGGTATTCAAGGATTAAGATGTAGTAATTTACAAAGTGGCAGTCTACATTAATAACTTTCCATTACTACGAATATTTTATGAAGGGGTTGCATGTATAATAAAGTCTTGGGATATAATTTATAGATAAGACCTAGAGTGCAACTATATTTATATAGTGGTATTAAATATAGTTAATGGTAACTTTGGACTTGTTAAGAGTTGACAGAAAAGCCCAAGGTCCATTGGAGCTAGTGTTTTATTAGTCCCTTTTGGTCCCACTCCAAGTCACACATTTAAGCCCAATTGGGAAGGCCCAAAAAGCCAGCCCAATTAGATAAATTGGTTAAATACAAAGGGAAAAACGTTCAGATTTTCAGAAGTGTGAAAAACAACATTGAAATGGTGTGCATGTGAGTTTTTGTCACTCACTAGTCATTCCTTTTGTTACCGATTGAGAGACCACACATCTTGGGTGTTAGTGGAATTGGAGTGAAGATTAAAAGTAGTCCCAAGTGCTTCAATCTTCGGTTTTGAAATTCACCGCTTCAAGGTACGATCTCTTGTTTTCAAATTCTGAAATTCACTTAGTACGTGTTATCAATATCGAATGAAGTAGATCCGTTTAAAACTCAATTTCCGCTGCACTCATCTTTATTTACATCAAGAATATCATTTCATGCATAGTATTTTATAATATTTATAATAATAGCTTATACGCTCTTCGTAGGAAAATAGTTGTTCTCCCTTTCCTTATCAGAATAATTTTATCAAAACCTTCCAGATTGAATTTCTTTCATTCCTTACAAAGTCACCATATATGTTTTCATTACAAAATAATCATTTAAGTTAAATCGGATAATATGTAACTTTGTCTTAAACTGGAAGCATCTTAAAGAATAATAAAACTTTCCTTCATAAACTTCTTCTTATAAAATATTATAACTTTCATAATCATAAAACTTAACGTTTCATAAAAAAAAAAAAAAACAGATATCTGATAACTTTTTAACATAAACTTGTACTTTCATCAGAAATTTCATCTTTATAGCACAACAGAACTTCAGAAACTTTTATCTTTAATGAACAGCTTTCTTGTCATCAGAAGCTTCTTCTTTTCATGAGAGCTTTTACTTTTCACAATGCATTTAAACAAAATAATTCTCTCATGATTAATAACATAATATAGCTGTTCATAAATAACTTGTTGGTCTGTACTTATTTGGGAGGCTTCTAGCACCACGGTGCTAGGCATCCGACATTCCCCACAATGCTAGGTATTCTCGAGATCACATCATAATACATATCTTTCAATTATGGGGGTAGGTTGACTTCCTCCATAAGTTGGTCGTAACCAACAAGGGCGGGTACAGCAGAGCCAGTCCCACTTAATGGCCAATCATATAATATTTTCTATGGAAAACTAGTAATTAACCCCTACTGATAGAGTTCAGATCACTAGAGGACATAACCCGAAAACATTTCATACTTATTCATCATACTGAAATTCATAATTTGCATTATATTTTACAATAATAGCATTTCTATTGTTTTCTTTAATCATCATGTTCGTGGAATTAGTAATAACATTAATATGCTTACATCATATACATAAGGTTTCGAAAGCTCATGAACATATCTTTGTTTGAAACATACTTACATGTCATATCTCTAATCAAAAACCCTTTTAATGCATAATATACTTTAAAATAACCTCATGACTTACCAAATGTCTATATAACTTATCCCTTACCAAAAGAGAGAGGAACCGAGAGCCTAAAGTTGAAGGAGCTTAGACTTGGCAGTTGGTAACACCTTAACCAAAATCAAAGCTTATTACTATCAATTATTCCTTATCATAAACTTACACTTTAATCTCAAAGCCTATCTCTTAGAATCAAGGAAATCCTAATCCCACCTCAATGAGGTTCATTATATCCCTTGTAACTTTTTGTAATTAATTACTTTTCTTTTTAAATTTAAAATATATTTTAGATATATAAGGTATTTAACAAATCTAAAATAAAATGAATATTTATTTGTTATATGAGTTAAATGGGTTATGTTAAGTGGGTCATTTCGGGTTGACACAAATAAATTGACGTGTCAAACATGTCTATTGCGATTTATGCGAGTTAACCCACTTCTGACATGTTTCTTATCGTGTCGCTTTCAAATCGATTTGTTTATGATCCAAACCCATTAAGGCTCAACCCTAACCCGAAAAATCTGTGTCAAGTTTGTGTCGTGTTCGCGGGTTAGGTTGAACATGTTAAGATTAGTGTCCTTAAATTCTATTGTATGATGCTATGTATGATATTAAGTTTGACATTGTGTATGACATTATGTATGACTTAATATTGTGTTTAATGAATTTGTTTTATTATTATCTAAAATAATGGTAACATGAATATTCAGACATTATCATTTAGTTCATGAGATGCATAGTATGTGATTTATGTGAAAAGTCACAGAAGATATAAATCACAAGTTCTTTGTAAACTCAAAATTATAGTTCGTAGTCGGTGATGAAATTAGGCATTTCATCTGCGAAGACTATAACATATCAACCATGATGATTTGTCTTGATCATGGAAGTGGAGACTTCTGGTTGATGTGTTAATATGTTTTAAGAGTTAAGACATATTGAACTAGACCGCTGTGAGATTTATTATTTTCCTAAGGACTGTCATATGAATAATAAATCTCACGACTTGTATTTGCATGAACTCTTAATCCTGAGAGAATAATGGACCTGATTATGAGATGTAGGTTGCTTTGATATATTAGGAGTGAGATCTATAGTAATGGTCAAAACCTCAGTATGTTGGGCAGCCACATTTAGTGTTGATGGAACATGTATTCTTAAGATGGAATTCATAATCTCTTAACAAAGATATAAAGTATTCTCTTGAGATAAGTTTAATGAGTTTGTTATTCAGAGAGTTAGGTCTAACCACTTTAGTAAGACTAAAGTATATATTTATGGAATTGGATTTCATAAATATATAATGAATAAAATTAAAAAATTAAACCGGGTACTCAAGGATTAAGATGTAGTATAGCTGGAAAGACCAAGAAGCTTGAGATAGAACTGTTTCAAGTCAGAGCTCAGCTGGAAAGGACTTCAAGCGCTAAGCTTGATGAGATGCTTAGTTTTCAGAAATCTACTTCTGATCGAACCGTTTAGGGTATGATTTCTTTTCTCCTAGTATTGCTTCTACTAGTGCTACTGTTTTTGTTCCTTTTGCTAATAATATTGAAATTGAAAATAATGGTGTTAAAAATAAATTAGCTAGTGAGAACATAGACAAGGGTAAATCTATCTTAGGAAAGAGATTAAAAACCCTAGGGCTAAAAAGGGAAACTCTCAAAAGCCAAAACAGAAAAAGCAACATTTCTAACATCACTATGGCACAACTGGACATACTTGACCTAATTGCTATAAGTGGTTAACCACTCAAAAAAGCAACAACATGATCATGTCGGGAGATCAAAATCGGCTTCTATACTCTTTTGCTCCTCTTGGAGATCTTTTCAAAGCCCTCATGTTCCTTTCGAACTTGAACGGTTTTAACTCTTTCCTCTCATTGCCGGATCAAGGGTTCTCTAAACGAAAAAGTTCTTCCAAGGTGTGGAAGGAAAAGGGCTCCAAGTGATTTTGTCACTTCTTCTCTCTCTCTTTCCCTTTCTTGTTTTTTGTTTTTACATGACTTATGTGTTTTGTTTTATTGTTTTGAGTCAGCCTAGTTTTATGCATTGCTATGTTTTGTTTAACATGTTTTTGTTTGGTTAGTTTTCTGTTTTGTTTTATTTTGTTTTTAATAAAAAAAATTGAAAATTGAAAAATACAAAACCAGTGTGTGTATGTGTACATTGGTTCTTGTGTACCTTGGATGGCCATTGAAACAAAGTTTTCTAAACTTTGTATCTCTTGTAGCTTAGATAAGCATCTTATGCACAACTAAGCAAGTGAGCTTTGTGGCTCGTGTTTGTAATGAGTAAGGTTAAGTGATCTCTTGTACTTAACACTCGTATCACTGTTTTTGACGGGAAGGAGTACAAAATCCTAAGAGAAAGGCATAAATAACCATCTTGTCACTGTTGCCCGCCAACCATGAAATGACATTCGTTTGTTTCAACATAGCAAAAGTGCAATGTCAAATGCTTAACATCATTGGGTATTTCTTTTCTATCTCTTATATGCCCATGCATGGTTTGCTTAAATATATATATATATATATACATATGGAAAGAAAAATAAAAGCAAAAAGAACAAAATGCTTTATATATGATTGCAAGCGTGTGTTCTAGGAGATGTGGGAGTTATAGGATGTACCTCGAAGGTGATAGTCCCTATCAAATAAATTACTAAAGGGAGAGATTGTTAGGACATATATGAGTCATGTTAGGAACATATGTCAACATTTTATGTAGTTGGCTAATCCTTTGACAAAACGCACTTTATTTGTAATTGGGTAGATCTAAGATGTGTAAAATGCTTCAAGGAACCTTGTTTCAAATTCAAGTGTTAAAGCCATGCAAGTCTATCTAAGAATCAAGTGAGAAAGCTCACGTTTTTAAAGCTCAATAGCTAGCCCGACAGCTAGCATCTATTGAGGTTTAAAAGCTGTTGAAGCCTGTGCCTCGATAGCTAGCTCAATAGATGGTTATCTATTAAGGTTTATGAAACTCATTTTTTCAAGACTGTTTTTCATCCAATCCGTGAATATATGTTTAGGCTTTCTTTTCTTACAACCCTAAACATATATAAGGATTATTTTAAGGGCCGTAAAAGGTGACACAAATCGCATAAGAGCATAATTCCACAAGTGTGAAGAAGAGTGTGACCGGAAACCTAGTTTGCCTTAATTCTTGAAGAAGTTTCTATGTTTGTACACCATAGGGTTTTGTAACCAAGCAACTTCATGATCTTCATCGTCTGGATGAACTAAAGAACTTTGCAGCCAACATCCTTCTACAGTTGGTGATCAAGTCAAGTACTAGGATCCACGCAATTGGTTAGTCACGTACTGGGAGCCGTGCATTGAAAATAAGAGATTGTCACTACAAAACAAGTCCAATTGGGTATTAAGGTAAGGTTTCAACTATAAGTTGGTATAAAGTACTGGGATTCCTTTACTTGTAACCAGTTGTTTTGACAATAGTGGATTCTCGGGAGTGGTGACCTTAAAATCACCTAGTGGGGTTTTCCGTGTAAGTTTTCCCCATTAGTAAACAAATCACCGTGTCAATTTATTTTTCACTGCATACTTTAGATAATTGGTGATTTTTTTGCGCTACCACGCGCTTTGCATGTTAATTTGATTAATTAATAAACTTGGCTAATTAATCAATTAATTTATCACAAGTCTATATATAGGCTTAATGGGCCTCACGAAATTATTATTCAAATTAATCTGATTAATTAGGTCTATTAATTTGATGTAGTGAGTGTTACAATATTAATTGTTAAATATAATGTTAATGGGCTGGAGTTCCATAATAAATGGATCAGATAAGGAGTTTCTGAAGAAATAAATAGGCCCAACTGGTAGTCCATTAAGTGGGTGAATGACTATTTATTTTCCATAATAAAAAGGTCATTTACTCACCAATGAATATGGAAATTATTTCTGAATATATTTAGTCCAATATCTAAATCAATACTGATGGAAATTTAGACCCCTTAAACACACAGATTGCGTAGCCTAAATTAATTAGCCAAGTTGTTACTTAGTCAAATTATGCAATTCTAGATTAAAGCAATCAAATAATCATATCAAGATATAAAGCAGCGGAAAATAAATAAACACAAGATATGATCACCCAAGAAACCACTCGGTAAAAACCTGGGGAGGATTTGACCCACCGATCCTTAAGGCATAACAGAATTCTCTATGAAAGAATTGAAGTTCTTACAGAAGGACTACAAGCTCCCCGCTCGACTTCCTAATGCTACCCACCAGTAAAACTTCCTGACATGACCACGCGTAGGCTCCGAACCCACGGACTACTTCTTTCTTGAATTCTTCAATCAGCTACAAGCTCCCTGGTTGCTTTTCTTTTAAGTTCCAATGGTTGCAGCAGTAATGATCTTCAAGATGTTGAAATCATCTCTACCTTGAAAACCCTAAGTTTTGTGTAAAGGAAGTCTCCTCAAAGATCTCACAAGAGATTCACACAAAACAGCAATGTATGAGCAACAAAGCAATATGGACAACCTCCAAAAACGTGGCTAGGGTTTAGTTTATATACCTAGGGTAAAAACACAAAACCCTAAACGTTTAATGAAGTAGGGCTGAGTTGGAAAATCTGCAGAAAATTCAACCTGTGCGATTTTCGATTGATCGAGTCTATTCTTCGATCGATCAAGCCAGGCCGAAAGTCCCAATTCTGCAGCCACTCGATTCCAACTTTACAATATTAAACCAACTTTGAGCAAGTCTAAACAAGACTAAATACAATGTTTTGATCATGGTTTGCCAACATTACAAATTAGAGTTCTAAATACATAAAATCCTAAGACCTTAGAACCTAACAAATACATATTAGCCAATTAGTTATCTCAACTAAAAAGAATAAAAAAGTCTCTCTCCTTTTCAATTTGGGATTAAACATTTCACTAACTCCTTATTTTCCATATTAACTCTCATATTATTATATTTATGTTGTCATATTTATTTATTTTAATTAAATAATACTAAAATGCTCCAACAATCCCTCACTCGTTTTAATGTTAAATTTTATTAGTTAAAGAGATATTGTCAGGTAAAGACGGGTCACTATGCATCATGAAGGTGTGCTTAGCATTGAACCTTCACTTAGTAAAACGATGATCTCAACTCTAGAGTCGTAGGGTCTCTGACTTGAATGATGACTACTTTGTGGAAATTAAGCGTCACTGCTTACACATAACAACCCAGGAGTTGACATGAGCTTTTATAGGTAGCACTTTACGGCTGTGCTTTGATCCCATTTTCATATGTGTATTTGAGATTAAGTCCAAATCTCATAGGGAATGGCCCCACCTCTACACTCACATAGGTGAAATTTTGTCAAGGGTGGTCTTGTAATTTTGACAACCCACTCATATGAGCTACAAATTTCATTAAGAGTTTTTTTACTCAACCTCTCCAACATTAGAAAATAAATGCACTTATACCATAGGGATGAACAATTACAAAATTATTTACAAAATAAATAATTAAAGAAATAAATTGTGCATTTTTTACTATCATCGTATGTTTGTTTTTCCTATTGAACCCATTTCTCAGGATCTCTGGTCCTTGGGTTGGATATCCTCATACATGGCTTATGAATCTATGGACTTAAGTCTCATCCCCCTCGATGTATTCCAGACCCTATCTTTTGCCAAGGCCTTTGTAAATGGATCTGCAAGGTTATCATTAGATATAACATAATCCACTATTATGATGCTACTACTCAAATAAAATTGCGTGGTATTGTGTTTTCTTCTTATAGGTTTGGATTTACCGCGTGTTGTAATAACGATTTTTAACTCTAACAATTGTGGCAATGCTATCAAAATGAATTAATATAGGTGGAACTGGCTTCTCCCAAAGTGGAATTTGATATAATAAATCTCTAAACCAATTTGCCTCTTCACTAGCTGAAGCTAATGCTATTAATTCAGCTTCCATTGTCGAATTAGTAATGAATTAGCAATAATTGTTTTCCTTTTAGATTTCCAACAACACCATTACTTATGGTAAAAATATAATCAGTGGTAGAGAGAGAATTACTTGACAAAGTATTCCAATCGGCATCACTAAAAGCTTCAATTACAGTAGGGTGCTTTTTATAAAATAAGCCATAACTTTTGGTACCAATTAAATATCTCATATCTCGCTCAATAGCTAGCTAGTTATCTCTACTAGGCTTGCTAGTAAATTACTAAGCACTACTACTACATATGTAATGTTAGGTCTAGTACAATCAGTAGCATAACGCAAATTACCATTGATGCTAGCATTATTCTTTTGACTAAAAAACTCATCATCATTATTCATAGGAAATAAATGAACATTAGAATCAAAAGGAGTAGCTACAATTTTGTGATCATGAAAATTATATTTTTTCAAAACTTTCCCAACATAATGGGATTAATCAAGAAATTTGTTGGGTTATAAGACTTTAGGTTTAAATGTATTAGAACTTCATTTTGTAATGTTGGCAAATTATAATCAAAACGTTTAGTCTTGTCTTAGACTTGCTTAAAGTATGTTTATGTGTAAAGTTGGAATCGAGTGTACTGCAGGATTTATTGTGTAAATCTGCCTGGCTCAACTGATCGAGAATTAGAATCGATTGATCGAAACTTGTGCAAATTATTTTTTTGTAAAATTTTCCAACTCAGCCTAAGCCCATATGACGTGTAGGGTTTTATGTTTTGCCTTAAGTATAAAAGGAAAAACCCTAGCCACGTTTGTAGTTGTTGTTTATGCTGTGTATGTGCATCTCTTGTGAGATATTGAGGTGTTTGCCTTCACATATACTTAGGGTTACCAAGAATCAAGATTATATCAAGAGCTTGATGATCGATTCAGTTGCTGCATAAAGAGCTTAAAGAAAACATAAGTGGGAGTACTTGTGGATGCTGTGAATCCAAGAAAGAAGTAGTCTGTGGACTCGGAGCTGTCACATGGTTGTGGTAGTAAGTTTCCTACTCGAGGTAGCAATAGGATGTTAGTGGTCTAAGTCGCTATTGTGTAAATTTCAATTCTTTCATAGTGGATTTGTTTTACCTTGAGGATAGCTAGGTTAAATCCTCCCCAAGTTTTTTACCGGTTTGGTTTTCCTGGGTTATCATATCGTTGTGTTATTTATTTTCCACATTATTCGATGATATGATTTATATGTGTTAACCTAGATCTGCATAATTTACCTAAGTTAATCACTTAGCTAAATAACTAGGTTAATCTAGTTGTGTTTAAGGGGTCTAAAAACGTACAAGTGGTATCAGAACAAGTTAGCTTTAGTGTTTAGATCTTTTGATCTAAGATTTGATCCTTGACCCCTGTTGTCATGGAACACGGTCACTCTCTTGTTATCCCACCTCACTTTGGTGGGAATAATTATGCTTATTGGAAAGTAAGGATGAAAGCATTCCTGAAATTTATTGATAAGAGAGTTTGGAATTCCGTTGAATATGGATGGGAGAAGCCCACTACTCCTGTTAGTGAGTGGCAAACTTCTCAGAAAGAAGTAGCTGCTTTTAATAACAAAGCCATGAATGTTATTTTTAATGTTTTTTCTATAGAGGAATTCAAGAGAATCTCAAATGTTGAGGTTGCTCATATTGTATGGAATATTCTCCAAATTGTGCATGACGGCACACAAGCAGTTAAGATTAACAAACTGCAGTAGTTAACTGCTAGGTTTGAAAGTATTAGAATGTCTGATGATGAAAGCTTTGATGAATTCTATGCTAAATTGAATGATATTGTTAACTCTGCTTATAATTTGGGTGAAATCTATAATCAACCTAAAATTGTTAGGAAGATTCTTAGATCTTTGATTGAGGACTTTAGATCCAAAGTGACTACCATCAGTGAAAGCAAGGATGTAGGCTCCATCCCTGTTGATGAACCTGTATGATCTCTTCAGTCCTATGAGTTGGACCTACCTAAGACAAGCAAATCCAAATCAATGGTTCTTAAGTTTGTTGATGATGAACTCTCTGCTACAGAGATTGCCTATCTTGCTAAGAACTTTAGAAACTTTCTTAGGAACAATAACAGAAGGGCAAGAGGTAAAAACAATGCTGAACCTAGAAATTTTAGGAGGAATGATCCCACTAAAGTGAATAATACTGAAAAACCTAAAGAGAAAGTAGGTCAACATTCTAATAATTCTATGGGTCAACAATGTTTTGGTTGTCAATGGTATGGTCATGTGAAATCAGAATGTCCTACATTCTTGAGGTCTAAGGGTAAGGCTATGGCTGTAACCCTTAGTGATGATGAAGTTTCTGACGATGAGTCTGGTAGTGATGAGGAAGGAAACTTCATTGCTTTCACAGCTACTGCTGTAGTTGATGAAAGTGTTGCTGTTGAAGAGAACCCTTCTGATGGGAAACTCTTTGAGGATGCAGATTTGCAAAAAGCCTACAATAAGCTTTGCAAAGTTGCTACAAAGGATGCTATGAATGTTGATTTAGGCTTATAGAAAATTGCATCTCTTGAACTTGATAACAAGAATTTGCTCTTGAAATTGTTTGATGCTAATGAATTGCTTGATAAGGTGAAGACTAGGAACATGTTATTGCTTGATAAAGTTAAAAATTTGGAACATGAATTATCTTTTTCTAGAGAACAAACAAATAGGTCTACTAGTTCCAAACTTGAACACATGTTGAGTATTCAGAAGTCTCCCTTAGAAAAAAACTGGTCTAGGTTTTGAAGATAGTATCTCTGTGACTAAGAATCGTTCCAAAAACTTTGTTTTTTCTTTTGAGCCTCCCATGAGTGAGATTGTCAAACCACTTGAAGTTACTCCTCCTAGGAAGATTAGAGTTGATCTTTAAGATTCTAAACCTCAGACTCCTAACCCTTCTAAGGGCAAGTTGTATGATAGGCCTGCTTAGATTTGTCATTTTTGTGGAAAGTCTGGGCACATTCGTTCAAACTGTTTCAAGTTGCAAGCTACTAAGCGAGAAAATAAACCAAAAGTACCTGTGCCTCAAGTATAAGATCCTATGGTACTTATTGGTGAGTTGGAAAAGACTTTAAACTTTTATTTCAATCCTAGAGTTGGTCATCATTCTAATGTGAATAATAACTCTAATGCTAGAGTTGCATCTAAAAAGTTTTGGATGCAAAAGGCTTAATCTAATTGAGTCCTTCTGACATGGTCTTTGTGCTTCATCACTCTACTCTTTGTGACCATTATTCTTTGTTGTTTTTTTTTTTTTTTTGTTTCTCTATGATTTGTATTGCATAACATTCATGCATTTCATTCTAGGTTGTTTTTGTTATTTCTTTTCAAAAATATTTAAAAAAAAAGGGGGAAAAGGAAAGCAAAACGTGTTTTGCATTAATTTTCTTGATTTTGAAATCAAGGTTGGCCACTTTATCTTTACATAACATGTCTATGTACCTTGTTTAGCTTGGATGAGCTTATTTATTACACTTTACTAGTTTAAACTTTGTAGTGCATGTTGTGTGGGAAGATGTTTATAGTTTTTGATCACTTGATCTTGATCTTGAAGTCACATGCCTTTGATTGTTGGACTTGAACTTATTGAGAAAGGCATAAATAATCATCTCACCACTATTTACTAGCCAATCATGAACATCTTAGTGCATATCATAAGATTTTGTGATTGAGAAAGTATAGCACATGCACAAAAAAAAAACATAAGGTGTAGCCTCAGATTAAATGCTAAAATTGGTGTGTACATTATTGGGCTATAATAACTTCACAATCAAATAAAATTGGTGTGTACATTATCCTGACTATTTTAATAAGTTTCAAATCAAACAAAATTGGTGTGTACATTATGAGGCAAATCAAGAAACTTACATGATTGCAAGCTTGTTTTATAGGAGATGTAGGAGTTATATGATGTAACTCTTTACATGATAATCTCTGTCAAATGTATGCGATGAATTTTTATTTGGGTTTCCACTTCCTTGAGGTCTATTATTATTTTTGAAAACTCTTTTTTTAGGCTTCAATTGACCATTTCTAGGAAAATCATTTTTGGGCATATTATTATTGGCAGAAATAAGGTTTACCTTTGTGGTGGAATTACTATTGCTCTCTTGTATCATGAGTGCATCTTGTCCTCTAGCTTCCTCCTCCACATGGATGTGTGTGATCAAAGTCTCTAAGGATGTCTCTTTTTGTTTGTGTTGCAAAGTCTATTGGAACTCCCTCCAAGATTGTGGTAGTTTATGAACTATGCCAGCTACCACCAGATTATCTTCAATCTTTATGCCTTAAGATCTCAATTCTGCCATAATCATTTGGAAGTCTTGTGCTTGATCCACCATTGATTTCACATCTATCATTTGTTAATGGAAAAATCTAATTGCAGTGTACTTCTTTGCACCAACTTGCTCGATATCGTACTTGCTTTGTAAAGTTTTCCATATTTTTTTAGCAGAATTATAAATTGTATTATAATAATCATAAATATGATCACAAGGCAATTCAAAAGATAAGAACGACAATTATATTCATATTTTGTATACTTATCTATTTTTGCTTGATGGAGACAAAGTTCTTCATCACTCATCTCATTGGTAGAAGCCTTTTTTCAGTGAGGATGTAGGCAACCCTAAGAAGATTCAAGTAGAAGAGGTCTTTCCTCTCCACCTCTTGAAGTGGTCTCCCTTGAAGTGGAATGGTTTGTTGAGATCTCCAACAGTCTCATTTGGTTTCTCTTGTGTAGGCTTCATGTTTGAATCTCCTTAAAATTGTTAGTGCAAACGTATAATAGAAATAACACAAAGAGAAACTAAATAATACTTCCGAATATTATTAATTTGAAGATAAAAATACGCAACACTATTTGGATTGAGGCATGACACTCGCTTTTTTTCAGGAGTTTCAAGCCATTGGATGGCTAATCTTTGTAACCAACGCATACCTTCTCTATCTTGTCTCCCTAGGGATACAATAGCCTAACAAATGTAGTATGGCTAGAATAACCTTTGCACAAAGTGTTTAAGCCCCAGGTAACAACCCAACAAATGCCGTATGACTAGAACAATCTCTGCACAAAGTGTTCAAGCCTAAAGTTCCACTAGGAAGAACACCATTTCTTGCCAGGAATCTCTCTGTATATTGTATTGGGTCTTAATGAGTCTATATATAGGCTCAATGGGCCTCACAAAATTATTACCAAAAGTTATCTGATTAATTAGGTCCATTATTTTAATGTAGCGGGTGTTACAATATTACTAGATATAATGTTGATGGGGCTGGATTTACACAATAAATGGATCAGATAAGGAGTTTTCGAAGACATAAATAGGCCTAAAGGCTAGTCCTTTAAGTGGGTGATTGCCTCTTTATTTCCCATAATAAAAAGGTCATTTACTCACTAAAGAATATAGAAATGATTTCTGAATTTATCTAGCCAATATCTAAATTAATACATATTAGCCCATTAATCACCATAATTAAAAAGAATAAAAAAGTCTCTCTCATTTTCAACGTGGGATTAAACATTCCATTAAATCCTTACCTTCCATATTAATTCCCATATTATTATATTTATGTTATCACATTTATTCATCTTAATTAAATAATATTAAAATTCTCCAACACTATATATATATATATATATATATATATTGTTAGGGTCATATTTTATGTAATTGGCTAGTCATTTGACAAAATGCACTTTACTTCTAATTGGGTAGAGATGAGTTTAATACATCAAGGAATATGTTGTTCAAGCATATCAAGTGTTCGTATTAAAAGTCATGAAGATTGGTCCAAGAAATAAGTGAAGAAAAGTTGTTCATTACGTTTCAACAGATATCTCGACAGATCCCTACTATCGAGACTTAATGTGAAGCTCGATAGATAGCTCGACAGCTGCTCAATCTATTAATTTTCAGTTTTTCCGATCTGAAATTTGGCCCAAGCTTATGTATTTTTGTAGAGTTTCTTTTATCACAATCCTAGACATATATAAGGCTTATTTTAAGAGCTGTCACATACAAATACAGAGATCAAGAGATTTGTTTTCTCTGAGAGAAGCTACTGCATTTGTATGCCATAGGATTTTGTAACCAAGTGCTTCTTGATATTCATTGTTGATGAAGTGAAGAACTTTGCAGCCAAAAACATCGTTCAAGTTGCTGGAGTTAGTCACATACTGAGATTCGTGCAAAGGGTTAGTCACAGATTGGAGATTTGCGCATCAAAGGAAAGAAGACTACTACAAGATTAAGTCAAATTGGGTATTGGAGCGAAGGTTCAACTGTAGGTTGGTATTTCAGGATAGACCAGGGTAGTCGGTAAGATTCCTTATACTTCCAACTACTTGATTATTGATTAGTGGATTCTTGGTAGTGGTGGCCTTAAAATCACATAGTGAGAGTTTTGCCTTGTGAGAGTTTTGCCTTGCGAGAGGTTTTCCCCATTTGTCAAAAAATCACCGTGTCAATTTAATTTCCACTGCATGTAGTTTAATTGGCAATTTGTTGGTGCTTTCACGATTTGTATGCAATTGAACCTAATTAATCAACTTGGGTAATTGAATTAATTAACCGAGGTCAAGCTATCTTAACCTAACATATACACTGAGAGCTTCGAATTGCACAGGGGGCAAAGTCCTTCAGCCTAACAATAATTTGGCTTTGCACAAGTGAACACCCACACTTTTATGGTAAAGGTCTACCCTAGTCTGTAAGAAAAATTCAGCGCCATCAAGTTTCGATTTTTATATAAGAAATGCTATATACGTTCACAACATATTCACAACAAATCTTAGGTGGTGAACTGTTCTTATTTATTGATGAGTAAAAGAATGATGTTAGTGGTGGGTTCAATTTAAAACCAGTAACAATCTGTTATTTAAAATTTGTTATGAAATTATTATGAAAATAATATGAACATAGTATTACTCTTTGCATCTATTTTGTTATTATTTCTTCATTATTAAATTTTGGCATTATTTACACGTAATGCAAGTTGATGTTTTGCCAATGAAGAAGAATTGTTATGCAATTCGCTTATCAAATGAGGATATAAGATCTAAATTTTAATTTATTTTCAAAAGCAACAATTTGGAAGGCTGTCTAGCATGATTCACGTAGTCCAGTCTAGGTTGTCATCCTTTGAATGTAGCTATACTTCACTATCAGCTTGCTTATAGACTTCAAAAAAAAAAAAAAAAAAAAAACCCTTTTACGGTCCTACTGACTGCTAGTGATTGGCCAAAACTAAAGGAGTATTTGGTAATGTTGTTTCGACAACAGTTTTTGTTGTTTAAATAACACAACATGTATTTCCATAACACTTTTTTACCCATACGTATTTTCATAATATTTAAACAACGTTATTAGAACAACATTATTAAACGAGCCCTAAAGCTAAAGTGACACGATTAATGGAAAAGTTGATCGGGAAAATGAAGACTATATTTGAGAGAAGAGATAGAAAGCAAAACAAAGGGCATCGCGTGGGCTTGACCATTGCCTTCAACATTTTTTTATATCCCACTTTCGTGACGTGGAGAGAATATGAAGTCGTCAAAGTTGATAGGGGCAAATTATTCTCCTTTTTGTGTTCGAGAGGAGACAGGATAACACATACTACATGATTCAAACTTTACGCATTAAAAAAAAAAAAGAATAGAAGAAGAAGAAGAAGAAGAAGAAGAAAAGCTTTTATAAGACTGGATAACACGTACCGCTACTACTTTGCCACATTAATCTGATGTGAACTTTTAGTCTTTTTTATTTCTTTTAATTTATTTGTTGTGTTTATAGGCTTCTCCTATATTATTATGGGAAGTACTAGAACTGTAATTTTTGTCACAATTTACTCACATGGCAAGTTGTAAGTGGTGGAATAAAAGTGATGAGTCCACAATTTTATCATTTACAATTTTCCATGTAACCAAATTGTAGCAAAAATTGCGAAAATTTTTTTGATCCTAAAGGCATTGTTAGTGAACTCTTCACTACAAAAAACTAAGTTTATACTGACGATTATGAAACACTACTCGAAGTACTAAAAATGCCACTATAGGTCCCTTTGGGCTATAATGGTGTTTTCTATAATAGCGGTTATGAATGTCACTATTGTCTGATAACTATAGACCTATAGTGGCGTTTATAAAACGCTGCTACAGGCTGAATTTGTTTTATTTTTTTTTTAAATAGCCTATAGAAACATATTTAAACGTCACTATAGGTCCATATCCTATAGTGGCATTTTTACAAAGCTGCTATAGACCCTTATATTTTTATAAAAAAAAAAATTGTCTGTGTTTCAAATTGCCTATGTATCCAACATCCACCAACCAAAAAAAAAAAAATAAATAATTAATTTTTAAAATTTGAAAGAATTAATATTAATGCTTTCAAATTTCAAATTTTAAAAATTAAAATTAAAATTTTAATGAAATTAAGAAATTCAAAACAAAATTAAAAAAAAAATACAAACACAAACCCAAAAAATTCAAAATTAAACACAACATGCTCCAAAATACAAGAACACAAACCCATAAATCTTCTCTCCTTCAACAAAACCAACCCAAATCCAACACCAAATCCATTCAAGGAACACAAAAGCACAAACTCATAAACACAGAAGCACAAGTTAAAGAACACAAACCCAAATTTAAACATAAGCACAACATCAACAACACAATAGCACAAATCCAAGCATAGATCCAAAAAATTCAAAATCAAAACCCAAATCCAAATCAAGACATAGACATAAATATTGCTAGAATATCCACTTCATTCAAAATTTTCATCATTTCCTCCATTTTCTTACTAGCCAAATAGGAAAGAACCAAAAAAAAAAAAAAAAAACACTAGATCTACTAACAAAAAAACACATAAAAACAAAGAGAGGGAATAAGGGGAGGGAAAGAGGAAGGGGAAGGGCTAACTGGTGTGTATGGCATCGGTGTGGGAAGGTTGGTGGCATGGCTTCAAATTGGTGTGAAGAGATGAAGAAAAGAAAGAAAGAAAGAAAGAAAGAAAGAAAGAGAGAGGGAAAAAAAAAAAGAAGCAGCTGCAAAGAAAAAAAAAAAAAAGGAATTGCTCTAGAGTGAAGAAGGAAGAAAGAAAAAGAAAAAGGAAAAAAGAAAGAACCAGGCATGTGAAGAAGAAAGGAATAAAGAAAGAAAAAGAGAAAAAGAAAAGAAAGAAAAGATGAAAGTGGGGCTAGGTGAGAAAATGGGAGAATAGTGTGGATAGAGTAGGTGGGAAAGTGTTAATTCAGTGGTTTATTTTTTTATTTTATTTTATTTTAATTTTTTGGCTGTCATTATAGGCCATTGTAAGACTTAGAAACATCCTATGGATCCTTTTATAATTCTTTTTTTCGTTTGGGCTTTTACTTTATTTTAATATTTTTTAGGACCTACAATGGCGTTTATGAATGCCACTATAGGCCCTTGTAAGATCCAAGACTTACGTGGCATTTATAAACACCATTATAGGTCATTTTTTATTTATTATTTTTTTTAAAGACCTGTAGTGGCGTTTATTATAGGGCCATGAAGACACATGACTTATAGTTGTGTTTATAAACACCACCGTAGGTCATTTAATTTTTTTTTTTTTTAAAAGGATCTATAGTGGCGTTTATGTAGTGGTGTTCATAATGGGGTTCATGAATGCCACTATAGACCATTTTTTAATTCTAATTTTTTTAAAGGACCTACAGTAGCGTTTGCATTTATAAACGCCACTATAGGTCATTTTTTATTTTTCATTTTTTTTTTTCAGTTGAGCCTTTATAACACCCAAGACCTATAGTGGTGTTCAGGCCATTTAATTTTTTTTTTAAAGGACCTATAGTGGCATTTATAAAGGTCCATTCTAAATAAATAAAAAATAAAAATTTAAATTGGGTTTTTTATTTTTATTTTTATTTTATTTTAAGGATCTATAGTGGTGTTTATAAACGCCATTATAGGTCCTTGTAAGACCCAAGACTTATAATGGCGTTTACTATAGGTTATTTTTATTATTATTATTTTTTTTTGGTTTGGCCCCTTTCTTTTTTATTTTTTATTTTTTTTAAAAGGATCTATAGTGGCATTTATAAACTCCACTATAGGTCCTTTTTAATTAATTTTTTTTTTTTGGTTTCAATTGGTGTTTTTTTTTAAGAACCTATAGTGGCGTTTATAAACGCCGCTATAGGTATTTGTAAGTCCTAGGATCTATAGTGGTGTTTTTAAAACATTGTTATAGGCCCCGTGTTTGAAAATGTCACTATAGAGCCTTCAGAACGTGGTTATAGATAAGCCTATAGCAGTGTTTTTAGAAAATGCCACTAAAAAAAAGCCACTATTGGTAGCTTTTTGTGTAGTGATTTTAGAAAAGTTTTTATGGAAAAAACAAAAAGAAATTAAAGTTTTAGTAGCTTTTTCAATTTTCAATAAAAGTGCTATAAAAACTTTCTAAAACGGTTTATTAACAATTTTCCTAAGAACACCCGTTGACATGACCTTTTTAACAATTCTTGATTAAATTTTCTTTAGAGGCAAATATAAATTTTACGGTGGACTGCTTAGATTGGCTTAGGCTGCTTTTACAAAAGTGGTGATGAGATTGATGATACATGCAACTACAAATGGAAAGAAGAGAGCTCACATCTAATAAACATTCTTATCAAGCTTAGCTTGTTCTAACCTTCAGGCAAAGACCTTGAGAGATCTTATTAGTTATTTTTTTGTCTTAGATTGCTCTAACCTTGAAGAATGGGCTGTTTCGCTCCTGAGTAAAGACTTCATGTCAAAGCAACTTTTCTTTTAGGGATAAATAATCCAAAGCAACTCAAGCAAGACACAAAAACAACTACAAGTAAAGTAACAATACACATTATTGCTCACATGCTTTGACACAATATTTTCTCTAATATAATCTTAAGCAATTCATATTTTGAGTTTAAGTTATACAACTCCAATACTAGTACATAGTGAAAATAAACTTATTGCGTGTTTAAATTGTGTCAAAGTGTATGAATCTGCAATCAATTAATCAACTTTGAGTTTTACAAATAAATCTGCAATCACTCGATTCTAGTTTTACAAATAATTAATCAACTTTGAGCAAGCCTAAACAAGACTAAACATATTGTTCTGATCATGGTTTGCCAACATTACACATTAGAGTTCTAAATACATAAAATCCTAAATCTTTAGAACCTAACACAAAACAATGCAGAAAATATCAGTTTATGGATCAAATAGTAAGTAACATCCAATTGGCATGCATATTAAGAACATATAGAACATGTTATTCTATTGTAGAAATTTCAAAATATGAATTGCTTAAGATTATATTAGATATAACTTAAACTCAACCTACACAACTCCAATACTAGTACATAGTGAAAATAAACTTATTGCGTGTTTAAATTGTGTCAAAGTGTATGAACAAGTGTGTGGTCACATAGTGCAAATATTTTCTCTACTCATGCAACTGTTTATGGGTCACATAGTGCCATGTTTTCATTTTATTGAAAGAGAGAATATTTTTTCTTCATGTGTATCCTCACTTTAGTTTTTAAACTTTGGTTTGTGTGTTTTTAACTTTGGTTCTGCTGGTGAGGATGTTCCTGATCCTGTTGGTGATGCTGCTGCTGTTGTTTTTCCCCCACCCCCTTTATTTTTCCCCAAAACTGTTTTTCCCACAACTTGTTTTGTTTTTCCTATTTTTATAGGGGGAGAAAAGTTTTTTTTACCTATGTTGCCCATAGGGGGAGTTGTCTCTATTCTCTATAGAGTTGAATTGTTTTGTGTCCCTTTGATTCTCTATTTTCTCTTATCTTTTATTACGTATGTTGACTGTTTACTCTTTGTATGAATTGTCTTTGTCAATAGGTGACAAAAAGGGAGAGAAATTATTGATTTATGGGAATCATGTTTGTCTTGTTTAGGGGGAGTTGAAATTATTTTCAAAAGGGAAGAATATAAATAAAAACTTTTTGTTGTATCTAACTTAGGGGGAGAGTTAGTTTACTTATGTTTTTATTTCTGTTTCTTGTTCACTGCTCATTGATTTATATTTATGAGTTATTCATGATATATGTCTTTGTTTTATGTTGTGTGAATCTTACAAGAATAGTATACCTGTTGTTTTACTCTTTTCTGTCACACGTGCGTTTATGCGTTTGTTGAGTGTTTCAGGAATATACAGGTTGATTCAATTGAGCTGCTATCTACACTTGCAACTGATGGATAGTAGTTAAGATTGGATTTGTTGTTATGAGCATTGTTTTTGTAATGGGCCTTTACTTTGTAAACTTTGAGCTGTTAGTTTGTGTTTTGTCACGGATTGCCAAAGGGGGAGATTTTTAGGTTCCAAAGATTTAGGATTTTATGTATTTAGAACTCTAATGTGTAATGTTGGCAAACCATAATCAAAACAATATGTTTAGTCTTGTTTAGGCTTGCTCAAAGTTGATTAATTATTTGTAAAACTAGAATCGAGTGATTGCAGATTTATTGGACTAAATCTGTAAGGCTCGATCGATCGAAAATTAGACTCGATCGATCAAACCACGTACAGATTTATTTTTCTGCAAAGTTCCAGTTCAGCCCAAACTCTATTTAAACGTCTTGGGGATCAAGTAAAACACTCCTATATATAAGGAAAACCCTAGAACGTTTTTGGGACTTGGAAGAGAGAGATTAGAGTGCCTCTTGTGCCTCCTTTTATTTTTAGGGTTTTGTACCCAAACCTCTCTAAGTCTTTGTTGCTCATATTTGCTGTTTATGTGAATCTCTTGTGAGATCTTAGAGGAGCTTTCCTTCACATAAACTTAGGGTTTTCAAGGTAGAGATATTTTCTACATCTTGAAGATCATTATAGTTGCAACCATTGGAACTTAAAAGAAAAGCAAGCGGGGAGCTTGTAGCTGATTGAAGAATTCAAGAAAGAAGTAGTCCGTGGATTCGGAGCCTGCACGTGGTCGTGTTAGGAAGTTTTACTGGTGGGTAGCATTAGGAAGTCGAGCGGGGAGCTTGTAGTCCTTCTGTAAGAACTTCAATTCTTTCATAGTGAATTCTGTTATGCCTTGAGGATCGGTGGGTCAAATCCTCCCTAGGTTTTTACCGAGTGGTTTCCTAGGTGATCATATCTTGTGTTATTTATTATTCCGCTGCTTTATATCTTGATATGATTATTTGATTGCTTTAACCTAGAATTGCATAATTTGACTAAGTAACAACTTGGCTAATTAATCTAGGCTACGCAATCTGTGTGTTTAAGGGGTCTAAATTCCCAACATTTTGAATTACAAAAATTGAATTTAAACAATTGTTTGATGACATGACTATTGATCTTTGGTCACTTTGAAATTTCGCAAGCATGAAAAATATACTAAGATAATGTAATCCAACAAGAATTTTTCAAAATTCACAATTAATTAAATGATTGAGTGGTGTAACATTGCTTAAGTTAAATCCAACCCTCTCTCTCTCTCTCTTTCTCTCTCTCTCTCTCTCTCTATATATATATGTATTAGAATTTATTAAACAAAATTTTAAATAACAGAGTTAGACTTGGAATTTCAAGTTTAAGTGGTAACATAAGGGGCCTATCTTATGTGGTACCTCTTGAATGTGTGATTTGAACTCCTCTCCCTTCCCCAACAATCTACCTATATACCTATCTAATTTGGAATATACTAGAACAAGTAATTATATCAATTCTACTTTAAATGAATTAGTTTAAAAATTAGTCTATGATGAGCCTATAACATATACCTATTAATGCATTTATATATAGTAATATATATATATATATATATAACTAAAAAAAATAGTAATATATTGATAGGAACCCCAAATTATATCATATGCCTTGTAATCTCCTCATCGTTGTTGTAATTCCTTTAGTTAGTTAGTTAGTTAGTTGAGATTATGATGAGTTAGTTAGGATTTGAGCAAATGTAGCTCATTTAACATATGGCTTAATTCATAAAGCACATATTGAATTAACTAGCCAATTATCTTGAGTTATATGGGCCAATGATATTAGAGCTAGTCTCCTATAAATAAATAATTGTAATTCAACATTAGATATATTGAAGAATAAACCAATTGATTGCTTAGTGCATTTCTTCTTTCTCTTAATCTCTTTTTTTCTTTATGGAGGCTGACTATCTCAAATTAAGTCAATTCCCCTAAAAATAATATTAGAAATCACCTGGTTCCTAACATATATACGTTCTTTATAGTAAAGATGTGAACAAGAAGCTTTCAATTTCAACAAAAAAATAAAAAATAAAAAATAATAGTAGTAGTAAAATTGTGAACATTTATGGTGTTCTGTTGTTAACTTCCTGTGAATTAGCATTTCTTCAATGTTGCCTTAATGTTTTCTGTATTCTATTATTTCTAGTTATTATCAGAGTTGTATTTATATATTTTAATCCTGTAACCAGAAAAAAAAAAAAAAAAAAAAAAAAAAAAAAAAAAAAAGCTTGTGTTACTTCTCTATTTTTATATTAAAATAGAATGAAAGTTATTTATAATTGTAAAGTTGTGATTTACAACTATGTGTTTTGTTGGATTTTATTTCGTGCCAAATTTGATTGTAATTTCATTCAATCTTTTGTACCATGTATTTATTGTGAGATTTAATTGTAAGGGTTGTGTGATAGAAAGAGAGAGTATGAAGACTCAAGCAATTGAAGAATAAGGAGTTCTCACGGGTAAATCGTGACTAAGCATCCCGCGAAGTGAGCCATGTGCCCTGCACATAATTGAAATGCGAAGAGTCAGGACAGATGGTGACACTGTGTTTCGCGAGTAGCTCGCAGGTAAGGCGTTCCCCTGAGACACTTGCGAGACATTCTATTTTGCTAGACTGTCAATTCTGATACACACATTCTGTGCCTACACTATTTATACCCACATTACCCACAAATATTGAGGAATGCTTCAAAGAGAAAACCCTAGCCAAACACTTTGAGAGTTAGAGATTGTTATACCCACAATCTTCTACACAATTGTTTGTGGTTTTTCCTCAACTCCTACCTCTCAATTTCTATACCATTGAGAGGTTGATAGCCTAAACACTTACTACACCCTTTCAGAGTGTCAAGTGAAGTTTTGGTGCTGCTGGGAAGTATTGGAAGAGTCAAGGATGGCAGATGCAACATAGAGCTTATTGCGAGATCCGGAGAGCTAGACAAGACATGATTCTGAGAAGCCTTGTTAGAGTACGATCTTAGAGGGCTTAGTTACATCAGGTAGATTAGTCTTGGAGGGTCTCTTGCTAACCTATATATCCCAACTGATTGTCTAGTGGATCAATTACCGCTTGGAGGGCGGTAGAGAGTTTTTTCGCTGAGTTCTTCGGTTTCCTCTTCGATAACACATCGGCGCGTTATCTTGTGTTTGCATCTTTCGTCCCTACTTTTTTACATTTCATTTTACTGCTGTATTGCTATGATTATGGATTAGAGTAGCTTGTTTGTTTATTCGCTCTCATTTACACTATTCTGCACTTAGTATTAAGTTAGTGTAAAATCTATCGAGTTGTAACTTTAATTTGGGGGTCTAAACAGCTCTTGTGTTTTCAACACATTTTCGAGTTTTCAATTGTTATTAGAGTGGGTACACTCGCTGTGGTTTAAATGCCTGAGTGTGATCCTAAACCCCTTGGTGTGCCATGAAAAGTGATATGGTAAAGGCCAACATGAAGCATAGTAAAGGTGTTTGTGAAAATGACTCTATGAGCATATTTGGATACTATTCTAGTAATGAGCTTTTAGAGTTATTTAAATCAAAGAAACATGCTAGAATCTTTATACACATGCTGAAATCTTTAATTCATAGGAATAATGATATTCATAATAGCTTGCGTGAGTTGAATTCCTTCATTGATGAATATAAGAGAAGGAATAGACATTTGTGTGATAAACTTGATTATTTGAAAAGAAAGCTACACTCATCTATGAATGAAGTAAAGAAAGATGAGTCTTGCCTTGATGGTCAAGAATGCCTATCTCATGCTTGTCTTTTTGTTCATACCGCATTGAAAGTGTTTAATTCATGTTTGTGGTATCTTGACAGCGGTTGTTCAAGGCATATGACTGGAGATAAATCTATGTTCAAAACTCTTAAAGAGAAGGAAGATGGTTTTGTGACATTTGGAGATGGTAGTCACTCACAAGTTCTTGGAAAGGGAACCATAGATATTCCAGGACTGCCGTTGTTAACTGATGTGCTGTAGATTAAGGGATTGAAAGTGAACTTGCTGAGCATCACTCAGATTTGTGATGAAGACTTCTTAGTCCAATTTTCAAAGAAAGGATGTCTAATCCTGAATGAAAAAGGTGTTCAAGTTTTGAAGGGACTTAGGACCACTGACAATTGTTATGGGGTCATTCCTAAACCAAGCATAGCATGTTGAAGTGCTCGAGTGAATCTTTTGGAGTTGTGGTATCAACGACTTGGACATGCTAATTACAAAGAAGTGGCAAAAGTCTCGAAACTTGAAGCTATGGTTAGTTTACCAAAATTTGGAAAAATTGAGAAGAATGTTTGTGGTCCATGTCAATTAGGAAAACAAACAAAGTCAAGCCATCCTAAAGTAAATGTGGTTGCGACTTCTCATTCTTTGGAGTTACTACATGTGGACCTAATGGGTCCAACAAGAACAAAAAGCATGGGTGGAAAGCTCTATATATTGGTGGTGGTTGACGATTTCTCAAGATATTCTTGGGTGGACTTTCTTAGAGAGAAGTCGGAAGCATGTGACAAGATGGAAAGGCTATGTAAGAGGCTGCAGAATGAAAAGGGAGTTTCCATAGTTAAATCAGAAGTGATCATGGGAAGGAGTTTGAAAATGCAAAGTTTTAAGCATTCTACAATGAACACAACATTAAGAAGGAATTTTCAACTCCAAAAATTCCACAACAGAATGGGGTGGTTGAGAGAAAGAACCGGGTGATCCAAGAAATGGCAAGAGTAATGTTACTCAACAAAAACATTCCACAGAAGTTTTGGACTGAAGCAGTGAATACTTCATGTCACATTGGGAATAAGATTTACTTTTGAGCAAGAACAAAGAAGATTGTATGAAATTTGGAGAGAAAAAAAAGCCAAAGATGAAATATTTCTAAATATTTGGAAGCAAGTGTTACATTCTCAATGATAGGGAGAATCCTGGAAAATTTAATGCTAAAAGTGATGAAGGTATATTCCTAGGCTACTCCACAAATAGCCAAGCATATAGAGTGTACAATAAGCACACTAAGACAGTGATGGAATCAATAAATGTAGTCATCGATGACATTATCTCTGAAAAGGATATTGATAATTGAAAGCTCGAAAATGTGTTGAAAACACACGAGTAGTTTAGACCCCTAAATTAAAGTTACGACTTGGTTGATTTTACACTAACTTAATACTAAGTGCGGAATAGTGTAAACATAAGCGTATAAGCACAACAACTACTCTAATCCATATTTAAAGCAACACAGCAGTAAAAAATGAAATTAACAATAATAGAGAAGAGAGATGCAAACACAGATAACACTGAGACGTGTTATCAAAAGGGAAACCGAAGAACTCGGCGAAAAACCTTTCCGCTGCCCTCCAAGCGGAAATCGATCCACTAGACAATTAGTTGGGATACATGGGTTAGTAAAAGACCCTCCAAGCCTAATTTACCCGATGTATCTAAGCCCTCCAAGCTCCTACTCCAACAAGGCTTCTCGGAACTGTCTTGCCTTAGTTCTCCAGATCCCGCAACAAGCTCCATGTTGCATCTGCTATCATCAGCTTCTTTCAATGCTTCCCAGTAGCACCAAAACGTCACTTCACACTCTGAAAGGGTATGGTAAGTGTTTGGGCTATCAACCTCTCAATGATATGGAAATGGAGAGGTAGGAGATGAGGAAATTTCTAAAATAAATGTGTAGAGGATTGTGGGTATAACAATCTCTAACTCTCAAAATGTTTGGCTAGGGTTTTCGCTTAGAGGCTCTCATCTCAATTGTGGGTAATGTGGGTATAAATAGTGTGGGTATAGAAAGTGTGACTCGGGCTGGACAGGCTGGCAAAACAGAATGCCTCGTGGGTGTCTCGCGGGAAGGCCTTACCCACAAGATACTCGTGAGACATAACTGTCTACACCTGGCCTGACTCTTTGCATTCCAGCATGTGCAGGGCACATGTATCACTTCATGGGAAGCTAAGTCGCGAGACACCTGCGAGAATTCTTCAATCTTCAAATGCTTGAGTCTTCACACTCTCTCTTTCTAACACACAACCCTTACAATAAAATCCCACAACAAATACATGGTACAATAGATTGAATATAATTACAATCAAATTTGGCACGGAATATGAGTCAACAAAAACATATAATTGTAAATAATAACTTTACAATCTCCCCCTTTGGCTATTCCGTGACCAAACCCCTAAAACAGACTCTAGACTTAAACGTGAGTTTGGGAACATTGGCAAAACTCACTCACACCTAATCTAGAAACTGTGAAGCTCTTGAACCATAATGACAAGTATCTCCTGAAACATAACAACACAATATGTTCATGGTTATGCAGAAAACTTGTAATGAAAAATGGAACAAGCATAATGCGATCAAGCAAAATGGAATAAAGTACAAGACCATGGCTTGACTGAACACGCAGTCACTTATACAAAAGTGATCATAATGCTCATTTACACTTGGAATGAACATCTGGACATTTAAGTTGACAAACACAAGGCAAATCACTTAAATGATTGACACTCAACCATTGCACAGTACATGAAGTATGTGTATCTAGGAAAAATCCTACATGGGCACAAGAGTGAGGTACTTAAGACATACTAACAATATCTTAAAAGTACAAAGGAAATGCTACAAAAGCATTAGGAAAACCACAAATTAAACATAAATAAAACTGAGATTAAACCAGAGTATTTAAGTTTAAAACATAAGTAGTAAAAACAGTAAGCATAAACCAGCAGTTATAAAAACTAAAATAAACACAGATAAACCGTTTGTGAACCAATAACCAATGCTTATAAGTCTAAAACTATGCTCCCCCTAACACTGTGCAAGCTCTTCCTCAGCTCCCCCTCAAAAATTTCTCCCCCTTTTTAACCGAAATGGCCAAAGAGGCTAAAACTGATCTGACTCTAAATCTGAGCCTTGCTCCATAGACAAGTCTTGTATCTGTGAAGACAATGTAGTGACCTGTCCTTGGAGGTATGCAAACTAGGTTGCGGTGTGATGCACATGGGAATCAAGCATTGCAGACATTTGGTCCATTTTAGCTAGCAACAGATCAAGTTTGCTCAAGCCTTGTGTTGGAGCCGAAGATGATGGCTGATCCGCGGCCTCTAGAGCACAAGTGAACCTGTCAATCTCCTTATCTGTATCTCCACCCTCGTCCTGCTCAACACATGGTGGTGGTATGGTATGCGCACCAGTCTTGGAGTGTTTGATGTGTGCTGTGCTCCTAGTCAATGTATGACCACCAATGGGGTAGTCCCTCTGAACTACAGTGAGGCCACTGTGGAGTTTGAGCTTTTCTTTAGCAATCAAGCCTATGATCAGAGAGGGAAATGGCATTACAGTCCTTGTATTCTGCTTTGTAATGCTCTTCTTCAAGACATGGATGATATGACCACAAATGTCTATCTTCTTATGGGTAAAGAGATCATACATGAATCTTGTTCTTGGAGCAGTTAGTGTAGTGAGGTTGGTAACTGGATACAGATTATGAATCATCACATAACTCAGTATCCTCATTTCCAAAGAAAATTTGATTGTGTTCATGGATAATTTCTTCGGTTCACCACCAAGAACAGTAATCATCTCAATAGTAGAGCTCAATCTGTCCTCATATGCAATTGTGATTGGCTGAGATGGAGGACGAATTTCCAAAAAGTCTTGGATGATCTCTCGAGTAATCACAAATTCTTTATGCCTTACCCAGCACTCGATATGATCTCCGTTGACAGTTGCATTTGAGAAAAACTCCTTGATTATCTCAGAATAAACAACCCCAACTGGATTCAACAATTTGGTCCAAGTTCTATCTTTGAACACTTTAGGGATGAATGTATCCTCAAGTGTTTCTAACTGAACCACTCTCTCCATGATGATCGTCTTGTCCTTATAGCAGACATTATACTTCATATTTGCTTCAACAGACTTGAAATGATCAGAATCAGTGCGTGCACACTTTGAAGTTGGTTTCTTTGTAGCTGCATGCTTGGTTGGGGCCATCTGTATAGCAACAGAACCAGAAAAGAACCAAAAAACACAAAGCACAAATAGAACATAAAACTTGATTGGATTCAAGTTAGTTCCATAACAGAGATAAAATAAGCAAAAAAAAATAAAAAACAGAGCATAACCAACTCTAAACAACACGCTAAACACATAAAAACAAGAAAATATAAACAATGCATGAAACTAAGTAACTGTGCATGTGTGTGCGTATGTGTGCATGTGCTTATGCATGTGTGTGCGTCTATGTGCATGTGCTGATGCATATGTGTGCAGCAAGAGATGCATGAGGGGTGCCTAGGTGTGTGCATGGCATGGCATTGAGGCACAAAATGGGCAAAGTGTGTAAAACACATAGCCATTGACAAAATCATGAAAAAACATGACAAATAAGACCAAGAAACATGATTAGAACTAAGTTTAGTCCAATCATCACAAAAATGTCACTTAGACATTTTGTCAAACACCTAACATGCAACGAAGCAAAACACACATGAATAATGCATGAACATGATGAAATCATGCCTAAATACATGTTAAAATGCCTCAAGGGGCCGACACAGATGCACAAAAGACAAATGGGACACAACCCAATCAAAGAAATAGAAAAAATTTCACTTTAAAAAGAAACCTAACACAATTTTTCGAAAATCCCCAATTTTCAAACCCTAAGCATAAAAACTTCATAATCCAAAAATAAAAGATGAGAAAAGTGTAATATGAACATACCTTGAAAGGATTTTGTAGAAATATTGCTTGAAAATGAAGGGGTTTGAATGAAATAGTGATTTTGGTTGAAAATGGTTCGAGAAAGGTTGAGCGAGGGAAAAGAGTGATTTTGAAAAAACTGTCATATCTACTACATATAAACTGAAAACACGCATTTTTCGCGGGTTAGAGAGTAGCGAGACAGTCGCAAGACAGTCGCGAGAATGGCCACTGAAGCATATGGAATTTCGCAAGAAGCTCTAGGTCGCAATACAATCGCGATACCTTCTGTCTGAATTTGGAAAAATCCAATTTTTGCCAAACAGCATTTCGTGAGAAGCTGTTGGTCATGAGTCAGTCGCGATACAGTCACGAGAGTTTCTGTATGACATGATGAAAAAAAATTATTTCCCTTAAGCCTTTTTCACGGGAAGCTCTAAGTCATGAGCTTCTCGCGAGAAAACCTTTGAACCAGTTTTTGAAGAAAAACACAAAATTGCATTTTGAACAAAAACAAGGAACGTGAAATTATAAAATCACTTTCAAAAACAAATAAAACACCCAACAATCATTTTGGGTTTGATCAACAAGTATTTGAGCATACACATCACATTTGAACATGCACAATCACACAAATGAGATAAGCATTCATTGAATCAATGTCTTGTGTGTTGTGGGTGAGTATCAACTGTGAAATAGTCCTTAGACCAAAGTGAAACTTCAATGATCAATTCAATCAAGCCATATACAACTGATACGAAATCAAGTGGACTATCTCAATTATAGAAATGAGTATATATGACCTCCCACAAATTGATTACATAACTTAGAAGCTTTTCATTTGGCTTCTACATAAATCATAAACTGATTACATTTGATCCATTTTGGATGATACATCTCCTTTTTGAGATCGGTGTTTGAAATTTTTGATATTTCAACATTGATGATTAGCGAATCACCAAAAGGCTTTTGTAATCCTCCTCAACCCTCTTCATCTTTTTAGTGGCTGTGTTAGCCACCTTTGCATATCCACCGGTCTTCTCAAGGAGGGAATTATAAGTCTCTTGCAGACCCACTTCTTCTCTGTCTACTTCATCTTCAGATTCCTCAACTATTCCAATTGATTCCAAATCAGAGTACTCACCAAGCTCCTTCACAAGTGCACCCAAATCATCTGAGGAATCCACATGAGCAATGGTCATGAATGCAGAGTAGTTTCCTTCTCCATCACAGCTCTCTTCAGAATCTGAATTTGAAGAATCTAAATCACTCAGCGTTGTGGCATATGCCTTACCCTTTCCTCTTAGATAATTTGGACACTCCTTCTTGAGATGTCCATGGCCATTGCATTCATAACACACAATGTCTAAAGGAGATTGAGAATCCTTTCCCTCTTTCCTCTTAAACTCTTTCCTATCACCTTTTGAAGATGAAAACTTCCCTCTGTTGAATGGTTTCCCACTGTTCTTCATCTTCAGAAATTTGCAGAAGTTCTTCGCAAGAAATACTACTTCCTTCTCCACTCCATCTTCTTTGGAGGAATCATCCATTCTTTCGGTGATAGTTTTGAGAGCAAGCAATTTATTTATCTTATGGGAAGGCAATCCAAGCTCATAATTGGATCTTAATTTCATCCAAATTTTTGCTTTCCTCTATGGCTGTGACTTTTGCTCGAAAGCTCTCCGGTAAGAACCTCAAAATTTTTCTCACCACCCTAGTATCTTCAATCTTCTCACCAAGATTGAGCTTCGCAATCACAATTTCATTGAGCTTCCCATAAAACGAATCAAAGGACTCATCATTTCCCATCTTAAGCTCTTCGAACTTGGTGGTAAGCATCTGAAGTTTTGTGTCCTTAACTTTCTTTGTACCTTCATAGGTAGTCTCCAAAATCTCCCAAGCTTCCTTTGCAACTGTCATGTGAGATATCCTGTGGAATTCATCTGGAGACACACCATAGAAAATAGCATTTAAAGCTTTACTATTAGCATTAGCCGCCGTAAGAGCTGCCTTATCCAAAGTGGATTTTGCAGCCTCCGACCTAGTCCAACTTACTTCAACCGCATCCCAAATGGTGTCCTCAATAGAGCATAGAAATGCCCTTATTCTGACTTTCCAAAAAGCATAATTGTTACCATCAAAAAATGGAGGAACATTTAGAGATTGAGATCTATCCATCTCAAAAAGGGTCAAGGATCACACTTAGGTATTTAAACCACAACAAGTGTACCTGCTCTAATACCAATTGAAAGCTCGAAAATGTGTCAAAAACACATGATCGGTTTAGACCCCCAAATTAAAGTTACGGCTTGGTTGATTTTACACTAACTTAATACTAAGTGCGGAATAGTGTAAACACAAATGTATAAGCACAACAACTACTCTAATCCATATTTAAAGCAACACAGCAGTAAAAAATGAAATGAACAAAAGTAGGGAAGAGAAATGCAAACACAGATAACACTGAGACATGTTATCGAAGAGGAAATCGAAGAACTCGGCGAAAAACCTCTCCACCGCCCTCCAAACGGAAATCGATCCACTAGACAATCAGTTGGGATACATGAGTTAGTAAGAGACTCTCCAAGCCTAATCTACCTGATGTACCTAAGCCCTCCAAGCTCCTACTCCACAAGGCTTCTCGGAATTGTGTCTTGTCTTAGCTCTTCGGATCCCGTAACAAGCTCCATGTTGCATCTGCCATCATCGGCTTCTTCCAATGCTTCCTAGTTGCACCAAAATGTCACTTCACACTCTGAAAGGGTATGGTAAGTGTTTGGGCTATCAACCTCTCAATGGTATGGAAATGGAGAGGTAGGAGATAAGGAAATTCCCAAAACAAATGTGTAGAGGATTATGGGTATAACTATCTCTAACTCTCAAGGTGTTTGGCTAGGGTTTTCTCTTAGAGGCTCTCATCTCAATTGTGGGTAATGTGGGAATAAATAGTGTGGGTACAAAAAGTGTGACTCAGGCTAGACAGGCTGGCAAAATAGAATGCCTCGCAGGTGTCTTGCGGGAAAGCCTTACCCGCGAGATACTCGCAAGACACAGCTGTCTCCACCTGGCCTGACTCTTTGCATTCCAGCATGTGCAGGGTACATGTATCACTTCACGGGAAGCTAAGTTGCGAGACACCCGCGAGAATTCTTCAATCTTCAAATGCTTGAGTCTTCACACTCTCTCTTTTTAACACACAACCCTTACAATGAAATCCCACAATAAATATAGGGTACAATAGATTGAATATAATTACAATCAAATTTGGCATAGATTATAAGCCAACAAAAACATATAGTTGTAAATAATAACTTTACAATGATGATAGTGAAGAATCAAATCTTAAGAAGAATAAGGGTGATGACAACATGTCTCAAGGTGAGGATGCTGAGAAAAAATCACTAGAAAAGGAGTTTACAGCTCCTATATCAAGAAGGGAGACTAGATCAACTCAAGGATCCTCTAGTCCACTCACCCCTCCGAAAGTTCAACCTCCAATCTCTCATGATGAGGAACCTTCCACTTCCAAGAGACCATTGTTTTGGGTAACTCTCAATCGTCCCTCAAGCAATATCATTGGTGATATAAATGAAGGACTTCGGTTGAGAAAAGGACCAGCCTATAGTGTGAATCATGTGACATACAATTGTTATCTTGCTCAATTTGAACCCAGGAAAGTGGAGGAAGCTTTGAAGGATGAGAATTGGGTAGAGTCCATGCTCCAAGAGTTATATCAATTTGTTATAAAGGATGTATAAGAGTTGGTACCGAGGCCCAAGGATACATATTTAATCGGCAATAAGTGGATCTTCAAGAACAAGACTGATGAAGATGGTGAAGTTGTTCGAAACAAGTCTAGATTGGTGGCTCAAGGATATACTGAAGTTGAAGGCATAGACTTTGATGAGTCTTTTGCTCTAGTTGCAAGACTAGAGTTAATCCGAATTCTTCTCTCCATAGCATGCATTATGAACTTCAAGTTATATCAAATGGACATGAAGAGTACTTTCTTGAACGGGTTTTTAAACGAAGAAGTGTTTGTTAAGTAACCAAAGGGGTTTTAAGACCTTCACTTTTAGGACCATGTGTTAAGGCTGAAGAAGGCATTATATGGGCTGAAACAAGCACCAAGAGCTTGGTATGATCGCCTCACCACATACCTCTTGGATCATGGTTTCAAGAGAGGTCAAGTCGATCGAACTTTGTTTGTCAACATAGATGAGAGATCTCTCCTTGTTGCTCAAGTATATGTAGATGACATTGTCTTTGGATCCACAATCGATCACCTAGCTCATGAATTTTCAGAAGAAATGAAAAGGGAGTATGAGATGAGCATGGTGGGAGAGCTAAACTACTTCCTAGGGATTAAAGTGAAACAACGGGAAGATGGAATATTTATCTCTCAAGAGAAATATGTCAAAAATCTTATAAAGAGATTCGGCCTAGGCTCTAAGAAACACACTTCCACTCCCATGAGTTCCTCAGCAAAACTGTGTTGTGATGCAGCAGGTGTAGAAGTAGATCCAACACTTTATCGAAGCATGATCGGTAGTCTTCTCTATCTCACTGCTAGCAGACCAGACATCGCTTTCAGTGTAGAAGTATGAGCTCGATTTCAAGTAGCACCCAAAGAGTCACACTTGACAATAGTCAAACGAATTATCCGCTACATAAATGGCACATTTGACTATGGAATTTGGTATTCGAGAGACTCAAATGAGTGCCTTGCTGGATATTCTGATGCCAACTGGGCCAGGTGCATTGATGATAGGAAAAGCACTTCCGGTGGTTGTTTTTATATTGGAAATAACTTGGTGTCATGGAAGAGCAAAGAGCAAAACTCAAGACACTATGTGTGTGTTCTATGATAATACGAGTGCCATAAATTTGTCAAGAAATCCAGTTCAACACTCGAAATCAAAGCATATCGAGATCAGGTACCATTTCATTCAAGATTTGGTGGAAGAAAAGACTGTGTATTTGGAGTTCATCAACACTGACAACCAAAAGGCAGACATATTTATTAAACCTCTTGATGGTCCAAGGTTTGAGTCTTTTGTGAGACCATTGGTGTCGATATCATTCCTTAAACTCTATCTTTTGTGTGAACCTATTTTGACCATTGTTGCATACTTGGTGTTTAGGTCTCACATGTTTAGTTAGATCGTTTATTTTACTTGTTTTGGTTTGTACTATTTTTGTTGCTCTTACTTTACTTGTTCTGTTTTTGAGTGTGTTGAAAAATTCAAAAACCCATAAAAATTGAAAACTCTTCAAAACGTTTGATTGCTTATGTTGTGTATATCACATGTGAGTTTGGCCTAATACCTTCGTATTAATGGCGTAGTACATTTACGAGCTTAGCTTGTTATGTATGCATATATATATCTGTGTGGAAGAAATCTTGAAAACTATGTGTGATTGTTGTAAATAGATCTTCAAGCTTGTCATGAATGATTGGTCAATATTCTTGATGGTCTTGATACTTGCATAGACTTGTGCCTATATCTCTTCCCACTTTTTTTTTTGTTTTTTTGTTTTTTTGTTTTTGTTTTTGCTATAGAGCTCACCAAATATTAATCTCAAAATGAAAAAGAGATCTTAAGCTACAAAAGCCTGTTGTACGTACTAGTATTTGACTAGGAAAAATGGAAAAGGACTTTTGTTTTGAAATGTATGGTGCTCAAAAAGCCAAAGGCTAACTCTCAATGTTGAAATATCAAAAATTTCAAGCACCGATCTCAAAAAGAGATGTTTTTATCCAAAAAGGATCAAATGTTATGATTTACGCAGAAGCCAAATGAAAAGCTTCTAAGATTTGTAATCATCTTGTGGGAGATCATATATGTTCATTTCTATAATAAGGATAGTCCACTTGACTTAGTATCAGTTGTGTATGACATGATTGAATTGATCATTGAAGATTCACTCTGGTCTAAGGACTATTTCACACTTGATAACTCACCCTCAACACACAAGACTTTGATTCAATTAATGCTTATCTCATTTGTGTGATTGTACATGTTCAAATGCGAAGTGTATGCTCAAGTACTTGCTGATCAAACCCAAAAATATTTTTGAGTGTTTTATATATTTTTGAAAGTGATTTTATACTTTTATGCTTTTAGTTTTTGTTCAAAATGCATTTTTGTGTTTTTCTTCAAAAACTAGTTTAGAGGTTGTTTTGCGAGGTGACTCCAGGAATTTTGTCCAGGGTGTTCCTATTCTACTTTGAAAAAATTTCAGGTTATTTCGGTCTATTTCGGATGTTTCGAGAAATACCAACCGAAATTCAAGATTTGCCCTACATGAAGTTTGTGCTTAAAAAAAAAAAAATGTTCTTAAAACCAAAACAAATTTGCATTCTGTACACCGAAAAACCTCAAAAGGAAAAAAAAAAAAAAGAAATGAACATAAGTACCTATACAATAAACTATAAGTTTATTTGAAATATTAATAAAATTATTAATTATTATTGTTTAGTTGTTTCATTAATTTGTTTGTTTTTTATAAATTATAATTTTTTGTATTGTTGTTTCATTAATTATTAAATTATATTGTTGTTTAGCCTAACATAATTTAATTTGTTTGTCTTTTATAATGTATTGGTTAATTAAATGATTAATTATTGTTTATTAGTTATTTTCCCCAATTAATTATTGGTTAATTAAATTATTGTTTATTAGTTGCACTAGCACACATCTATGTGCACATTACACTAAAAGAGTCAACCATGTGCACATTAGTCCATTAGCCCATCTACCCCCACCCCACCCAACAGACAAGCACAAGCCTCATGCCTGATGCCCCAATCACAATAGCCTGTCAATAAGAAAATTTCACAATCACAGATTCACAATCACAATACATGTTACACTAAAAGACAATTAATATCTCACCAACACCAGCACCAACATAGTGAACACACACTGACCAACACCAATGGATAAGATAAACTGATAAAGCCAAATTCAAAAAGAAAAAAAACAGGAAAAAGCAAAATATAAATAAAGCCCATTCATTCGGCCAGCCAATCAGAGTGAGAAAGAGAGAGTTACTGAGTTAATTTAGTCTTAAAGAATAAAGACTAAAGAGAGAGAGACATTCATTACTTTAGTTTTCATTTCAAACTTTCAGTGAGATAAAAAGAGAGAGACTGAGAGATTTAGAGACTGAGAGAGAGTCAAAGAGAAAAAGAGAGAGAAATACCTTGAGGGAGGGAGGGAGCACTGAGCACTGAGCACCGGAGTAGAGCAATCTGCGATCTGCAATGAGTGACAACGACGAGGGGCGAGCGAGCAAGTATTAGGGTTTTTTTGGTTTGGTTTTGGTACAGCGGCTCTGTATTGGGTTTTTTTTTTTTTTTTTTTCTTTTTCTTTTTGATAAAATAGTATTGAAGTTTGGTTTTACTCTATATAGACTATATTGGGGTTTGGTTTTCTCTGCTTTCTCTGCCAACGACGCGACTGTGGGCATGGTGGGTTTGATTTCTAATTCTCTGTGTTGGCTTTTTTTTTTTTTTTTTTTTTTTTTCTTTTTTTTTTTTTTTTTAAGAATCCGTGGGTGGGTTTGCTTTGTTGGACTCGCCGTGGGCTTGGCTCTGTTACAAATTATTATTATTATTATTTTTTTTTTCAGATTTTAGTTCAATTTTTTTTAGGGCTTGTTTTTTTTTTTTTTTTTTGCTTGAAAGTTGAACAGATAAATTTTGGCTTGGCTCTGATACATTTTATTTTATTTTATTTTTTTATATTTTAGTTCAATTTCTTTTTTAGGATTTTTTTTTTTTTTACTTGAAAGTTGAACAGATATATATATATATATATTTTTTTTAATTTGAGAGTGTTCCTAATTTTGTGATTGAGGGTGTTCCTAATACAACTTAAATATAAATTTTTTATTTTTATTTTTTTTTTATAATTTTCTTCAGGTCAGGCTGTTCTTGGGAACACCCTAACCTATATGTGTCATCGCCACTACGTGAGAAGCTCGCGACTTAGAGCTTCCCGCAAAATGTGCTAAAGGGAAATAAAATTTTTGTCAATTTATACAGAAAGTCTCGCTACTGCCTCACGAGCATTTTGCGACTATACTCTTCTCACGAAACATTTTTAGGCAAAAGCTGGAATTTTTTCAATTCTTATAGAGGCTATCGCGACTGTCTCGCTACTTATTCACGACTTAAAGCTTCTCGCGAAAGCTTTTGAGCTTCAGTGGCTATTCTCACAACTGTCACGCTACTGCCTAACCCTCGAAAAACGCGTGTTTTCAGTTTTTATGTAGCAGATGTGACATGTTTTCAAATGTTCTCAACTTCCCTTGCACTGCCTCTCTCGAACCTTGTCCAACCCAAAATCATTTTTCTATTAAAACCCATCATTTTCAAGCAAAATCTCTGCAACATCACTTCAGGGTATGTTTTCCTAAACATTATCTTCATTTTTATCTTCGATTATGTAGATTTTAGCTTAGGGTTCTTAAAAATTGGGGATTTTCAAAAATTGGGTTTGGGTTCTTAAATTTGTGAAAAATTTTCCAATATTTTGATTGGGTTGAGTCTCATTTGATCTTCGTGCATCTGTGTTGGCCCCGTGTGGCATTCTACACTTGTATTTAGGCAATTTTTAACATGTTCATGCATTGTTCATGGTTGGAATGCATTGTTGCATGTTAGGTGTTTGACAAAATGTCCTAGTGACATTTCTGTGCTGAATTGGACTCAAACGAGTTCCAATACTTAGGTTTCCTTTTGATTGATCATGTTTACAATGTTTTGGTCAGTGTTTGTGTGTTTTACACACTCTGCCCATTTTGTGCCTCAATGCCATGCCATGCACACACTAGGCACACACTATGCCCTTCTGGGCACACCTCATACATCTCATGTTGCATCCTCATGCATCAGTTTAGGCACACACATGCATACACCTGCACAGTTACCTAATTTCATGCATTGTGTTTATGTTTACATGCTTTATCTATTTTGGCATGTTGTTTTAAGTTGGTTATGCTTTGTTTTAGGTTGTTTTACCTTTGATTTGGACTAACTTGAATCTAATCAAGTTTTGTGTTCTGTTTTGTGTTTTTGTACTTGTTTCTTTTCTATTTTGTGTTCCCTTGTGCAGATGTCTCCTACTAAGAATGCAGCTACTAAGAGATCATCCTCCAAACGTTCACGCACTGATTCTAATAACTTCAAGTCTGCTGAGGCTGATATGAAGTATAATGGCTGTTATAAGGATAAAATGATCATCATGGAAAGGGTTGTACAAATGGAATCACTTAAGGACACCTTCATCCTTGAGGTGTTCAAAGAAAGGACCTGGACCAAGCTGCTAAACCCGGTTGGGGTTGTCTATTCAGAGATCATAAGAGAATTTTTCACAAATGCTACTATGGAAGGAGACTGTATAGATTGTTGGGTAAGACATAAAGAGTTTGTCATCACTAGGGACAGCATTCAGGAGTTCTTAGAAGTTTGCCCTCCCTCACAACCAATTACAGTGCAATATGAGGATCGTTTAGGCTCTACCGAGGAGATAGTGAACATACTTGGTGGTACTTCTAAGAAAACCTCCATGAATACAATCCCATTTTCTCCAGAGATGAGGACATTGGCATATGTGATGATCCATAACTTATACCCGATCACCAACCTCACTACACTGTCAGCTCCAAGGAAAAGATTTTTGTACGATCTCTTCACCCACAAGGAGATAGATATTTGTGGACATATTTTCCACATTTTGAAGAAGAGCATTGAAAAGCAAAATTCCAGAACAATTATGCCTTTTCCCTCATTGATTATGGGCCTAATTGCAAAGGCAAAGCTCAAACTTCCGAGTGGCCGCACAGTGGTTCAGAGGGACTATCCCATTGGTGCACACACAGTGACTAGGAGCACAGCTCATATCAAAGGTTTTAAAACCGGATATAGAGGAGGAGATTGATAGATTCACTTTTGCCCTATGAACTTCAGCACAGCCATCCTCTTCAGCACCTACTCAAGTACTTGACAGACTTGATCATCTTCTTGATAGAGTGGTTCAGATGTTTACCATACTAGACTCCCATGTGCAACACACCGCGACCCAGTTTGCATACGTCTAGGGATAGATCACTGCATTGTCTTTATAGATCGACGACTTGTCCATGGCGCGGGGATCAGATTCAGAGTCTGATAGGTTCTACCCTCTTTGGCCATTTCGGTCAAAAAGGGGGAGAAAATTTTAAGGGGGAGCTTGTACATTTGAGGGGGAGCAGAGCATAGACATAGCTTAGGTGTAGAAACTTTGGTTCATACAGGCGGTTTAGTTTTATATATGTTTTGGTTTAAACTGTTTTAACATTTGTCACTTTTGGATAATTGTTTTTACTGCTTTCTTTTAAAGCTTTAATACTCTATTTTTAATTTAAGTTTATATTCAATAGTTGTGTTTATCTCAAATGCTTTGTAGCATTTTTTTTTTTGGGTACTTTTAAGATATTGCTAATATGTCTTAAGTACCTCACTCTTGTACTCTAGTAGGATCTTGTATCCTAGATGCAAATACTTCATGTATTTTGCATTGGTTGAGTGTTGGGCATGTAAGTGATCCTTGTGATTGTTCTTAATTGCATTGCGTGTCCAGATGAGCATTTACTAGCTAAATCTTCATTGTAGTCATTCTTTAATGACTATTTTTGTATGATCAAGATATGCTTACATGTTTTATAGTGTTTACAAACTTGATCGCACCTTACTTGCTCATGTACGTATCTTGTGTTCAACTTGTAATAAGCTTAATGAAAGTTTTTGTTTGTGTGCAAGTGTTTCAGGTTACAGGTATACATGTGCAAGTGCTTCACAGCTTCTAGATTAGGTGTAACTGAGTTTTACCACTGTTCTCAAACTCACGTTTAAGTCTAGAGTCTGTTTTAGGGTTTTTGTCACAGAATAGCCAAAGGAGGAGATTGTAAAGTTGTGATTTACAACTATGTGTTTTGTTGGCTTTTATTTCGTGCCAAATTTGATTCTAATTTCATTCAATCTTTTGTACCCTGTATTTATTGTGGAATTTAATTGTAAGGGTTGTGTGATAGAAAGAGAGAGTGTGAAGACTCAAACAATTGAAGAATAAGAAGTTCTTGTGGGTAGATCGCGACTAAGCATCACGCGAAGTGAGCGATGTGCCTTGCACATGACTGGAATGCGAAGACTCAAGACAGATGGTGACAGCTGTGTTTCATGAGTAGTTCTTGGGTAAGGCCTTCCCGTGAGACACTCGCGAGACATTCTGTTTTGCTAAACTGTCAATTTTGATACATACTTTCTGTGCCTACACTATTTATGCCCACATTACCCACAAATGTTGAGGAGTGCTTTAGAGAGAAAACCCTCGCTAAACACCTTGAGAGTTAGAAATTGTTATACCCACAATCTTCTACATAATTGCTTGTGCTTTTTCCTCAACTCCTACCTCTCCATTTCCATACCGTTGAGAGGTTGATAGCCCAAACACGTACCACACCCTTTCAGAGTGTTAAGTGAAGTTTTGGTGTTGCTAGGAAGCTTTAGAAGAAGCCAAGGATGGCAGGTGAAACATGGAGCTTGTTGCAGGATTCGAAGAGCCAGACAAGACACGGTTCCGAGAAGCCTTGTTGGAGTAAGAGCTTGGAGGGCTTAGGTACATCGGGTAGATTAGGCTTGGAGAGTCTCTTGCTAACCCATGTATCCCAACTGATTGTCTAGTGGATTGATTATCGCTTGGAGGGCAGTGAAGAGGTTTTTTGCCTAGTTCTTCTGTTTCCTCTATGATAACACATTAGCATGTTATCTTGTGTTTGCATCTTTCTTCCCTACTCTTTTACAATCCATTTTACTATTGTATTGCTATGATTATGGATTAGAGTAACTTGTTTATTTATCCGCTTGCATTTACACTATTCCGCACTTAGTATTAAGTTAATGTAAAATTTATCGAGCCGTAACTTTAATTTGGGGGTCTAAACAGCTCTTGTGTTTTCAACACATTTTTGAGCTTTCAATAATATTTTCTACTTATAAGCTTAATTAACCCTGTATAGGTTGTTAATTAAGCTAGTTACAAGTAAGTTGGAGGTATGAGTCTGGATAGTTCACTAGCAAGATGGTTAGAAAAAACAATAAGGTTAATTATACACACAAACTTTTTACAACTATTAAAGGTGGTAAATAATCAGTGATAATGTAACACTCCAAGAAATTTGGGTTTAGGCGGCATTTTTTTAACGACATTTTTAAATACACCACTATAAGTAGCATATTGTGACATTTAAAAAAAAAAAACGCTGCTAAAGAGTGAGCCTTTCGCGACGTTTTTTTTTTAAAAAAAACGTCATTGTTTCCCAAAACAATAGTAGAGTTTTTTAAAATGTTGCAAAAAGTACAGTTTTAGTGGCGTATGTTTTGTTTATAGCAACGTTTTTTAAAAACTTTGCTATAGTTATTAAAGAGCATCCAACGTATAGTCCAAAAAATTTTGGGGAAACATAGAGCCATGTTTTCGGGGAAACATGTAGCGATGTTTACCTCTCTAACCACCACCCACAGCCACCAACATACTTGTAAAGTTATTATTTACAACTATATGTTTTTGTTGGCTTATATTCCGTGCCAAATTTGATTGTAATTATATTCAATCTGTTGTACCCTATATTTGTTGTGGTATTTCTTTGTAAGGGTTGTGTGTTAGAGAAAGAGTGTGTGAAGACTCAAGCATTTGAAGATTGAAGAATTCTCACGGGTGTCTCGCGACTTAGCATCCCGCGAAGTGATACATGTGCCCTGCACATGCTGAAATGCAAAGAGTCAGGTCAGGTGGAGACAGCTGTGTCTCGCGAGTATCTCGCGGGTAAGGCCTTCCTGTGAGACACACGCAAGGCATTTTGTTTTGCCAGCCTGTCTAGCTTGAGTCACACTTTCTGTACCCACACTATTTATACCCACATTACCCACATTGAGATGAGAGCCTCTAAGAGAAAAACCCTAAACAACACCTTGAGAGTTAAAGATTGTTATACCCACAATCCTCTACACATTTGTTTTGGGAATTTCCTCATCTCCTACCTCTTCATTTCCATACCATTGAAAGGTTGATAGCCCAAACACTTGCCATACCCTTCCAGAGTGTGAAGTGACATTTTAGTGCTATTGGGAAGCATTGGAAGAAGCCGATGATGGCAGATGCAACATGGAGCTTGTTGCGGGATCTGGAGAACTAAGACAAGAAACGGTTCCGAGAAACCTTGTTGGAGTAGGAGTTTGGAGGGCTTAGGTACATCAGGTAGATTAGGCTTGGAAGGTCTCTTGCTAACCCATATATCCCAACTGATTGTCTAGTGGATCGATTTCCACTTAGAGGGCAGTGGAGAGGTTTTTTGCCGAGTTTTTTGGTTTCCTCTTCGATAACACGTCTCGGTGTTATCTGTGTTTGCATCTCTCTTCCCTACTATTGTTCATTTCATTTTTTACTATTGTGGTGCTTTAAATATGGATTAGAGTAGTTGTTGTGCTTATACGCTTGTGTTTACACTATTCCGCACTTAGTACTAAGTTAGTGTAAAATCAACTAAGCCGTAATTTTAATTTGGGGGTCTAAACTGCTCGTGTGTTTTCAACACATTTTTGAGCTTTCAATTAGTATCAGAGCGGGTACACTCGCTGTGGTTTAAATACTTGAGTGTGATCCTTGACCCTTTTTGAGATGGATAGGTCTTAATCCCTAAATGTTCCACCCTTTTTTGATGGTAACAATTATGCTTTCTGGAAAGTCAGGATGATGGCATTTTTATGCTCTATTGATGATACCGTTTGGGATGCGGTTGAAGTAGGTCAGACCAGGCCGGAGGCTACAAAATCTACCTGGGATAAGGCAGCTCTTGCGGCAGCTAATGCTAATAGTAAAGCCTTAAATGATATTTTCTATGGTGTGTCTCCAGATGAATTCCACAGGATATCTCACATAACAGCTGCCAAGGAAGCTTGAGAGATTTTGGAGACTACATATGAAGGTACAAAGAAGGTTAAGGACACAAAGTTCCAGATGCTTACCACGAAATTTGAAGAGGTCAAGATGGGTAATGATGAATCGTTCGATTCATTCTATGGGAAGCTCAACAAAATTGTTATTGCTAAGCTCAATCTTGGTGGGAAGACTGAAGATACTAAGGTGGTGAGAAAAATCCTGAGGTCCTTACCAGAGAGCTTTCGAGCAAAAGTCACAGCCATAAAGGAAAGCAAAGATTTGGATGAAATTAAGATCTAAGAGCTCATTGGGTCTCTTCAAATGTATGAGCTTGGACTGCCTTCACATAAGACGAGTAAATCGCTTGCTCTTAAAACCATCACCAAAAGAATGGATGATTACTCCGAAGAAGATGTAGTGGAGAAGGAAGTAGCATTTCTTGTGAAGGACTTTCGCAAATTTCTGAAGATGAAGAACAGTGGGAAACCATTCAATAGAGGGAAGTTTTCATCTTCAAGAGCTGATAGGAAAGAGTTTAAGAGGATAGAGGGGAAGGATTCTCAATCGCCTTCAGACATTGTGTGTTATGAATGCAATGGCCATGGACATCTCAAGAAGGAGTGTCCAAATTATCTAAGAGGAAAGGGTAAGGCGTATGCCACAACGCTAAGTGATTCAGATTCTTCAAATTCGGATTCTGAAGAGAGCTGTGATGAAGAATGAAACTATTCCGCATTCATGACCATTGCTCATGTGGATTCCTCAGATGATTTAGGTGCATTTATGAAGGAGCTTGGTGAGCACTTTGATTTGGAATCAATTGGAATAGTTGAGGAATCTAAAGATGAGGTAGACAGAGAAGAAGTGGATCTGCAAGAGACTTATAATTCCCTCCTTAATAAGACTGGACATGCAAAGGTGGCTAATGCAGCCATCAAAAAGATGAAGAGGGATGAGAAGGATTACAAAAGCCTTCTGATGCGATATAAAGAGGCAAAGTGTGAGATTGAAACACTAAATGGTGAGCTATTAGAAGCTTACACAAAAGTGAGATTTCTTGAGCAAGAGGTAGTGCAAGCACAAGCCAAGATAGAAAGGGTCTTTTCCAAGAAGCTAAATGATGTTATTTCATCTCAAAAACACGCCTCAGACAAGTCTGGACTGGGATATATTGGAGGGAGCAGCTCATCAGCTAGTGTCACCAAAGAAGAGAAGTTCATGAAGGCCAAAGATAAGGTTGTAGAAGAGCCGACACCTGAGAAAGTTAAGGCTGAAAAAGAAGAAGAATGTGGCTGATCAACGGGTGTTTAATAAGTCCCGTAATTAATCAGAAGCTAGATTTGGATCTAGAGGAAGATCACTTCCAAGACCACAACAGGGTCCTAGAACGAATCATGTGTGTCACTTTTGTGGATTACAAGGACATACAAGACCCAACTATCATAAGCTGAGAAGATTGAACAATACAAGTGCTCCTCAGTCACGAGGAAGGAGAAATGACGAGAGGACTTGGGGTGGTGAGCAACCAAGAAGTCAAAACCGTGATCCAGGGATGATGGACATGATGAAGATGATTGGTGCCTTCACCAACTGTTTGGAAAGCTTTACACAAAGGTTTGAAAGTCCCAACTCTCATACCCAATCTGTCAAGGACATCACCCTAAACACACGTGACGTGTGGGTGAAGAAGGGTACTCATGCATAAGCATTATAACATGTCCATGCACTAATTCTTTCAATGATTAGGGACATTTGTTGTTGCATCTTATCATGCATTGTCTTCATTTTATAGTATGTTTTCTTTTACTTGTTTTGGTATGTACCGGTTGTTTTCTGTTGATCTTACTTTTCTTGTTCTGTTTTGGGTGTATTCAAAAATTCAAAAACCTATAAAAAATTGAAAAATCTCAAAAAGTTTGATCACTTGTTTTGTGTATGTCACATGTGAGTTTGGCCTAGTACCTTCATACTTATGGTGTAGTGCATTTACGAGCTTAGCTTGTTATGTATGCACATTTATCTTTGTGGAAGTAATCTTGAAAATTATGTGTGACTGTTGTAAATAATGAATGATTGGTCAATAGTCTTGATGGTCTTAATACATGCATAGACTTGTGTCTATATCTCTTCCCACTTTATTTTTGTTTTTACAAAAGAGCTCTCTAAATGTAAATCTCCAAATGAAAAAAGATATAGAGCTGCAAAAGCCTGTTGCACATACTAGTATTTGACTAGGAAAAAGGGAAAGCGACTTGTGTTCTGAATTGTACGGTGTTTAAAAAGCCAAAGGCTAATCATCAATATTGAAATATCAACAATTTCAAGCACCGATCTCAAAATGGAGATGTATCATCCAAAATGGATCAAATGTAATATGTTTATGATTTATGCAGAAGCCAAATGAAAAACTTTTAAGTTATGTAATCAATATGTGGGAGGTCATATATACTCATTTCTATAATTGAGATAGTCCACTTGATTTCGTATTTGTTGTGTATGACTCGATTGAATTGATCATTGAAGCGTCACTCTAGTCTAAGGACTATTTCATAGTTGATACTCACCCACAACACACAAGACTTTGATTCAGTGAATGCTTATCTCATTTGTGTGATTGTACATGTTTAAATGTGATGTGTATGCTCAAATACTTGATGATCAAACCAAAATAAGATTTTTGAGTGTTTTATTTGTTTTTGAAAGTGATTTTATACTTTCGTGTTCTTTGTTTTTGTTCAAAATGCATTTTGTGTGATTTTCATCAAAATCTAGTTCAGGAGTTGTTTCGCGAGAAGCTCGCCACTTAGAGCTTCCCGTGAAAAGTGTTTGAGGGAAATAAACTTTTTGCAAATTTACACAGAGACTATCGTGACTGCCTTGCGAATGTTTCGTGACCAACAATTTCTTGTGAAATGCTGTTTGGCAAAAACTAGTTTTTATCAATTTACACAGAGAGTATCGCGATTGTATCGTGACTATCTCGCGACCTAAAGCTTCTTGCGAAATTTCATGTGCTTCAGTGGCCATTTTCATGACTATCTCACTACTCTCTAACCCGCAAAAAACGCGTGTTTTCAGTTTTATATAGCAAATGTGACAATTTTTCAAATATCAAACACTTCCCTTGCATAACCTTATTCGAACCCCCTTTCAACCCAAAATCAATTTCTTTCAAAACTCCTTCAATCTCAAGCATTCTTCTACAATTTCTGCATCAAGGTATGTTTCCTTCACCATTTTCCTCATAATTTTCTTGGATTTTGCAATAATGTTGTTAGGGTTTCAAAATTTGGGAATTTTTTGAATTTAGGTTGGGTTTCTTATAATTTGTACTGCTCTTTCAATTTTTTTTATTGGGCTGAGTCGCATTTACTTATTATGCATCTGTGTTGGCCCCATGAGGCACTTTAACTTGTATTGAGGGTAGATTTTCCCATGTTCATGCATTGTTCATGATTAAAGTACATTTATGCATGCTAGGTGTCTGACATAATGTCCGTGTGACATTTTTGTGCCTAATTGGAATCAAGTGATTTCAATCTAGGGGTTTTCACTTATGTGCCCATGTTTCACTCGGTGTGGTCATTGTTCATATATTTCATACACTTTGCTCATGTTGAACACACTAGGCACACACCTAGGCACCCCTCATGCATCTGGTGCTGCACTTTCATTCATCAACACATGCACCCACATGCATCAGCACATGCACACATTAGCACACACATGCACAGTCCCTTATTTTCACGCATTGTATTTATGTTTTATAGATTTGGATGTTCAAGCATGTTGTTAAAAGTCAACTATGCTTTGTTTTAAATTCGTTTACCTTTGTTTTGAACTAACTTGAATCTAATCAAGTTTTTGTGTTCTGTTTTTGGTGTTTGTGCACATGTTCCCTTTCTGCTTTGTGAAATTGTGCAGATGTCTCCCACCAAGCATGCAGCTAAGAAGAAATCATCTTCTAAACGTGCACGCACCGATTCTGAGAATTTCAAATCAGCAGAAGTTGATATGAAGTTCAATGACTGTTACAAGCACAAAACAATCATCATGGAAAGGGTAGTTCAAATGGAATCTCTAGAGGACACATTTATTCCTGATATTTTTAAAGAAAGGACATGGACCAAATTGTTGACACTAAGTGGAGTGGTCTACTCAGAAATAATCAGAGAATTCTTCTCAAATGCCACTGTAGAAGATGATCACATCAATTGCTAGGTGAGAAGGAAAGGGTTTATCATTACGAAGGATAGCATTCAAGATTTTCTTGAAGTTCGTCCTCCATCTCAGCCTATCACCACCCAATATGAGGATAAGTTGGGTTCGATTGCAGAAATGGTGGAAACACTTTGTGGAACAATGACAAAGAATGCCATGAACACAATACCATTTTCACCAAAGATGAGAACCTTAGCCTATATGATGATTCATAATTTGTACCCAGTGACAAACCTAACTACACTGTCTGCTCCGAGGACCTTCTTCCTATATGATCTCTTCAGTCACAAAGAGATTGATATCTGTGGGCACATCTTTCACTTACTAAAGAAGAGTATTAGTAAGCAAAACTCCAGGACTATCATGCCTTTCCCCACTCTTATTATGGCCCTTATTGCAAAAGAGAGGCTCAAACTTCCAAGTGGTCTTACGGTAGTTCAGAGGGACTATCCTATTGGTGCTCATACCTTATCTAGGAGCATAGCCCACATCAGAGGTTCCAGGACTGGTGTACATACCATCCCATAACCTCGTGTTGAGCAAGATGAGGGTGGAGATATAGAGGAGGAGATTGATAGATTCACTTCTGCTCTAGAGACTTCAACACAGCCACCGTCTTCTGCTCCAACATAAGGTTTAAGCAAACTTGATCAATTAATGGCTAAAATGGATCAAATGTATACAATGCTAGATTCTCATGTACAGCACACCACGAACCAATTTGCATACCTTCAAGGACAGATCACCGCGTTATCATCACAAATTCAGGACTTATCCTTCGCACATGGATTAGACTCCAAGTCAGATCAGTTCTAGCCTCTTTGGCCATTCTGATCAAAAAGTTGGAGAAAATTTTGAGGGGGAGCTAAGGAAGAGCTTGCACAGTGTTAGGGGGAGCATAGTTTTAGACTTATAAGCATTGGTTATTGGTTCACACATGGTTTACCTATGTTTATTTTAGTTTTTATAATTGCTTGTTTATGTTTACTGCTACTGCTTTTGTTTAAAGTTTTAATACTTTGTTTTAATCTTAGTTTTATTTCAGTCTTTTTTGTGATTTTCTCAATGCTTTTGTAGCATTTCTTTTGTACTTTTAAGATATTGTTAGTATGTCTTAAGTACCTCACTCTTGTAGCCATGTAGGATTTTTCCTAGATGCACATACTTCATGTACTGTGCATTGGTTGAGTGATGGTCATTCAAGTAATTTGCCATGTGTTTGTCAACTTGAATGCCTGGATGTTCATTCCAAGTGAATGAGCATTGTGATCACTTTTGTATAAGTGATTGCGTGTTTGGTCAAGCCATGATCTAGTACTTTATTCCATTTTGATTAATTGTATTATGCTTGTTCCATTTTTCATTACAAGTTTTATGCATAACCATGAACTTATTGTGTTGTTATGTTTCAAGAGATACTTGTCACTATGGTTCAAGAGCTTCACAGTTTCTAGATTAGGTGTGAGTGAGTTTTGCTAATGTTCTCAAACTCACGTTTAAGTCTAGAGTCTGTTTTAGGGATTTTGTCACGGAATAGCCAAAGGAGGAGATTATAAAGTTATTATTTACAACTATATGTTTTTGCTGGCTTACATTCCATGCCAAATTTGATTGTAATTATATTCAATCTTTTGTACCCTGTATTTGTTGTGGGATTTCTTTGTAAGGGTTATATGTGTTAGGTTCTAAGGTCTTAGGATTTTATGTATTTAGAACTCTAATTTGTAATGTTGGCAAACCATGATCAAAACATTGTATTTAGTCTTGTTTAAACTTGCTCGAAGTTGGTTTAATATTGTAAAGTTGGAATCGAGTGGCTGCAGAAGTACTTGGAACTTTCGGCCTGGCTCGATCGATCGAAGAATAGACTCAATCGATCGAAAATCGCACAGGTTGAATTTTCTGCAGATTTTCCAACTCAGCCCTACTTCATTAAACGTTTAGGGTTTTGTATTTTTACCCTAGGTATATAAACTAAACCCTAGCCTAGGTATATAAACTAAACCCTAGCCACGTTTTTGAATGTAGTCCATATAGCTTTGTTGCTCATACATTGCTGTTTTGTGTGAATCCCGTGTGAGATCTTTAAGGAGACTTCCTTTACACAAAACTTAGGGTTTTCAAGGTAGAGATGATTTCAACATCTTGAAGAACATTACTGTTGCAACCATTGGAACTTAAAAGAAAAGCAAGCGGGGAACTTGTAGTTGATTGAAGAATTCAAGAAAGAAGTAGTCCGTGGATTCGGAGCCTGCGCGTGGTCGTGTCAGGAAGTTTTACTGGTGGGTAGCATTAGGAAGTCGAGCGGGGAACTTGTAGTCTTTCTGTAAGAACTTCAATTCTTTCATAGAGAATTTTGTTATGCCTTGAGGATCGGTGGGTCAAATCCTCCTCAGGTTTTTACCGAGTGGTTTCCTGGGTGATCATATCTTGTGTTTATTTATTTTCAGCTGCTTTGTATCTTGATATGATTATTTGATTGCTTTAACCTAGAATTACATAATTTGACTAAGTAACAACTTGGCTAATTAATTTAGGCTACGCAATCTGTGTGTTTAAGGGGTCTAAATTTCCATCAAGTGGTATCAGAGCAGGTAGCTCTTTTTGATTGAGATTTCTATCTCTGAGCTGATCCTTGACCCCTGCTGTCATGGATTCTTAGAAAATCTTTTTGCGTATTAGTCAACTTATCTACTTGTTGTCTTTGCCATTTGTTGTTTTTGGTAAATCTTTCCTTAAGTATCTTGGCATAATCACTTGTGATAAGAATTATGTTTGTTATACTGCTTTAACCGCCCTAAAGGCACGTGATTCTTGTCTTTGGTATTTGGATAGTGGTTGTTCCAGGCACATGACAGGGAATAAAGGTTTATTCAAAACACTCTTTGAAGGAAAGATTGGGATAGTCACCTTTGGAGATGGAAGTAAATCTGTGATCAGAGGGATTGGTACTGTGGATATTCCAGGATTGCCGATGTTTGAAGATGTTTGGTATATTGATGGATTGAAGGCCAATTTACTCAGCATAAGTCAGATTTGCGACAATGGATTAAACATTCTTTTCACCAAGTATGAATGTGAAATACTTAATGGAGGAGGTGATTGTATGTGTGTTGGTGTAAGGACAGCTGACAACTGTTATGGAATAACACCAACTGTAAACAACAAGTGCTTTAGTGCAAAGATAGATCAAGTTGATTTGTGGCATCAACGGTTGGGGCATGCTAGTCTTAAGCAGCTGGAGAAGATTTCCAAGTGTGAGGTAGTTATCGGTTTACCTAAATTTGAGAAGATAGATAAGTGCATTTGTGGACCATGTCAGATAGGTAAACAAGTAAAATCCAAGCATCCGTCTGTGACTAGTGTTCAAACCTCAAGACCTTTAGAGCTGTTACACATTGATCTTATGGGTCCTGCCAGAGTTCAAAGTCTAGGTGGAAAGAAGTATATTCTAGTGGTTGTGGATGACTTTACTAGATATACTTGGGTTGTGCTTTTGAAGGATAAAGCTGAGGCTCCTGAGAAGATGATACATCTGTGCAAGAAATTACAGGTTGAGAAAGATACTGTGATAGCCAGAATCAGAAGTGATCATGGAAAAGAATTTGAGAATACCAAACTGGCTACTTTCTGCAATGATCAAGGCACTCACCAAGAGTTCTCATCACCCAAGACACCGCAACAAAATGGGATTGTGGAAAGGAAAGACAAGGTTGTTCAAGAGATGGCTCGAGTCATGCTACACAATAAAAAGTTGCCAAAGTCCTTCTGGGGAGAAGCAGTCAAGACTGCTTGCCATATACTCAACAGGGTGTATTTTAGACCTGATTCCAAGAAAACTCCCTATGAACTCTGGAGAGGGAAGAAACTTGTTGTCAAATATTTTACGATATTTGGCAGTGACTGCTACATTTTACGTGATAGAGAGAACCTAGAGAAGTTTGATACAAAGAGTGACAAAGGATACTTTCTAGGATACTCATCCACCAGTAGAGCTTACAGAGTGTACAATTTGAGAACCAAAACAGTCATGGAATCTTCAAATATGGTGATAAATGATGAAGTGTGTTCAGAAGCATCTTTAGAAAGCACTGATCCTGCTCAAGATAAGTCTTTAGAAGTTAATGATTCTTTTCTTACTGAGTATGTTGGGAAACATAGTGAGGAAGAGTTGTAGGTGTTGAATGATACAGTCTCAGTACCATCAAGCCCAGAACCATCCACTCCAGTTCATGGCACTCGACAGGTACAAAGTAAGCTCAGCCCTCCATTTGAACAGAAAGGTACCACAACATCTCTTGTTAAATGCCCTTCTTCAAGAGTGAGATTGAACCATCCTTCCACAAATATATTGGGTAGTCTGAATGATAATATGATATTGAGATCAAAAGCCTTGAATGTGATCACTCACTCATGCTATCTGTCCCAATTTGAACCGAAGAAGGTAGATGAAGCACTTTAGGATGTTGATTGGGTAAATTCCATGCATGAAGAACTTCATCAATTCGTTCGGAATGATGTATGGGAATTAGTTCCTAGGCCAGAAAATGTAAATGTGATTGGAACTAAATGGATCTTTAAGAACAAGTCAGATGAACATAGCACCGTGATTAGAAACAAATCAAGACTTGTTGCACAAGGGTATACACAAGTGGAAGGAATTGACTTTGATGAGACCTTTGCACCAGTTGCAAGATTGGAATCCATTCGGATACTATTAGCCATTGCAAGTCATCTAAACTTCAAGTTGTATCAAATGGATGTCAAAAGTGCTTTCCTAAATGGGATGTTACAAGAAGAGGTGTATGTTGAGCAACCCAAGGGATTTATGGATCCTCACAGACCAGATGACGTCTACAAGTTGAAGAGAGCACTCTATGGTTTGAAACAAGCTCCTAGAGCTTGGTATGATAGATTGACTGCATATCTTACTGAGCATGGATTCAAAAGGGGATCTGTAGATGCAACGCTCTTCATAAGAAAGGATAAGACTGGTTTTGTTGTAGCTCAAATTTATGTTGATGACATTGTTTTTGGTGCTACTAATGACTCTCTTGCTCACTCTTTTGCAAATGAAATGAAGGCAATGTTCGAAATGAGCATGGTTGGTGAATTGACTTACTTTTTGGGTTTGTAGGTGAAGCAAACAGAGTCAAGAATCTGCATTAATCAAGCTAAATATGCAAAAAAATTTGGTCAAGAGATTTGGACTGGACAAGGTTGCTCTTGCTAGAACACCAATGGCTGCTAATGTGAAGTTAACAATTGATCCATCAGGTGAGTCTGTTGATGTTACCCTGTACAGAAGCATGATTGGTTGTCTCTTGTACTTAACTGCTAGTCGTCCTGATATTTCTTTTAGTGTTGGTGTTTGCTCTAGATTTCAGTCTAATCCTAAGGTCTCTCATTTAAATGCTGTTAAGAGAATTATCAAATATGTGAGTGAAACCTGTGATTATGGATTGTTTTATAGCAAAGAGTCAAATTTGTCTCTTGGTGGTTTTTCTGATTCTGATTGGGCTGGGAATGATGATCATAGAAAAAGCACCACTAGGGGGTGTTTCTATGTTGGAGCCAATCTTGTGGCTTGGATGAGTAAGAAACAAAATTCTGTTTCTTGTGGCAAACCATGATCAAAACATTGTATTTAGTCTTGTTTAGACTTGCTCAAAGTTGGTTTAATATTGTAAAGTTGGAATTGAGTGGCTACAGAAGTACTTGGGACTTTCGGCCTGGCTCGATCGATCGAAAATTGCACAGGTTGAATTTTCTGTAGATTTTCCAACTCAGTCCTACTTCATTAAACGTTTAGGGTTTTGTGTTTTTACCCTAGGTATATAAACTAAACCCTAGCCACGTTTTTGAATGTAGTCCATATTGCTTTGTTGCTCATACGTTGCTATTTTGTGTGAATCTCGTTTGAGATCTTTGAGGAGACTTCCTTTACACAAAACTTAGAGTTTTCAAGGTAGAGATGATTTCAACATCTTGAAGATCATTACTGTTGCAACCATTGGAACTTAAAAGAAAAGCAAACGTAATCCTCTACACATTTGTTTTGGGAATTTTCTCATCTCCTACCTCTTCATTTCCATACTATTGAGAGGTTGATAGCCCAAACACTTACCATACCCTTTCAGAGTGTGAAGTGACATTTTGGTGCTACTGGGAAGCATTGGAAGAAGCCAATGATGGCAGATGCAACATGGAGCTTGTTGCGGGATTCGGAGAATTAAGACAAGACACGGTTCCGAGAAGCCTTGTTAGAGTAGGAGCTTGGAGAGCTTAGGTACATCGGGTAGATTAGGCTTGGAGGGTTTCTTGCTAACCCATGTATCCCAACTGATTGTCTAGTGGATCGATTTCCACTTGGAGGGCGACGAAGAGGTTTTTCGTCGAGTTCTTCGGTTTCATCTTCAATAACATGTCTCGGTGTTATCTGTGTTTGCAACTCTCTTCCCTACTCTTGTTCATTTCATTTTTACTGTTGTGGTGCTTTAAATATGGATTAGAGTAGTTGTTGTGTTTATATGCTTGTGTTTACACTATTCCGCACTTAGTACTAAGTTAGTGTAAAATCAACCAAACAGTAATTTTAATTTGGGGGTCTAAACTGCTCGTGTGTTTTCAACACATTTCCGAGCTTTCAATACTTTTTTCCCTCTTTTTTGCTATTCAAGTTTCTTTAAAATGTAAGTCTTTGTGTTTTAGCTTATGGGTTTGCTTTGATTTGGTTTTTCTTTAATGGGTCATGGAGTCTTTGTGTTTTGGCTTTTGGGTTTGCTTTGATTTAGTTTTTCTTTAAAGGATCATGGAACTTTGGTGCTAATTTTTGTTGTTTGCTTGTTTTGGTTGGATTTTAGTATAGAAAACTCTTATTCAAATTTGGATTTTAAGCAAAAAGACCTGAGCATCGAAAGCTGAATCATTGTATCTTTATGTACAAGTTAGTAAATCTTTTTTTTTTTTTTTTTTATTTCTACATAATTTTTCTATAGTGTGTAGATTTTGAATTTTTTTGTTATTAGTTTTGTGGTTTAGCTAGCTTGAGATTAATTTTTTTTTTTAAAAAGCCTACTGCCCACTAATGCTTACAAGGAGATTCTTCCATTAGATGAGGATTTCTACTTAAAAATTATATCTTCAATGTGTTATCATTATTCTTTTATTTATATATATATATATATGCTTGATTTAGTCTTGATTTTTTCATTGAATGCAGAGAATGAGAATGAGAGAGAATTAGTTATGGTTGAGAATGAAGGAGAGGGAAGGTAGTGTGAGATGAAAGTCACTATAAAGAAATGATTTGATTAGAGACTGTTGTGTGTGTGTGTGTGTGTGTGTGTTATTATATTAGAAATTACAATTATTACTTTATATGAAATTATAGTAATTTCTTTATAATCTTGGAAAATTAAGAAAGTTGTGGATTTTGTTTTTTGTTTTTTTTTTTTTTTTTTTTGCAGGTTTCATTTGGTGTTATTGGCCTAGGTGTGAGGGTTTCACTCTTGTCGTGAGTAAATAATCTCAACTAAATGCTCTTTATATATATATATATATATTGTTACTAAATTTTCATGCACCATGACTCATTAAATTTTTTTGCAATAGCATTTTCATATGCAAAATTTGGATGATTTTGAGCACATTTTTCAATTGAGACATTTAGGCATAATGAGTAAGTTTCCTTATGTGTACCAAATGACAAAGTTTGGATACAATTAAACTTCAATATTTTCTGCAAAGTGGTCCTTAATTTTTTTGCCTAATTGTTCCAAGTCCTAACTCATAAAAATTTTCTGTAATGGCACATTTCTTTGCCTTCCATAACATTTAATTGTCCTCTTTTATTTTGCAGGTTAAGTACTCATTTATTGTGATAAGTTTGGACTTTTTTTAGAAAGGTGTTTGCTTGGCTTGAGCATAGTAAGTAATTTTTGCTTAAAACTTTGTACTTGAAATGTTAATAATTGTGTTGGGTGGATTGTTGAGTTGGAGTAGACGGGTGTCTTGCATGGTGCTATAAGGTGGTTTACATTCATATTGGAAGTGATTACTTCTTTTTGAAAATTTGGATGTTGTCGAGTTATGTTTGTTGATTATATGTAATTCTCTTTAGATGGTTGTTGCTTGTTTCTTAAGAGGTTAAAGACTTAGTCCATTTGTGTGAATGACGATGTTGATAGACTTGATATGATTTGTTTAGTATATTTAAGATTATGGGTAATCCTATTTGCATTTTTATGAAACTATGTGGTTTTGAATATGTTGTGCACTATATTTAAGTGTATGTGTAATTCTACTTCCATGGTTTTTGCTTAAGTTTGTAGAGATACTAGACTTAGTCCATTTGTGTGAATGAGGATAGGTATATTTGATCTATTACAAGCTTATGTTAGTTATTGTTGAATTTTAAGCAGGTTTATATAGCATTTTTAATATTTTAAAAGAAAAATAATGAGCAGGTTTTGAGACGTTTTAAAAACGTTGCTAAAAAGTAAGAGGAAATACTTTTGCAATGTTTTTGAAATGTCGCTATTGGTGTGATTATTTGCAGAGTTTTAGAAAACATCAGTAAAAGTTTTTGAACGCTACTAAAAAGTCATATATAGCAACGTTTTTCAAAATGTCGCAGTAGACCTATAGCAACCGCTCTATTGGGGCGTTTTTGAATATTGCAAAAAAAAAAAAAGAAGTCATTGTAGACCATTTGTGTTTATAGTGACATTTTTTGGGTTTTTAATGACGTTTTACAAACGTCGCCTAAACCTAGATTTCTTGTAGTGTAACCATAAAATTTTCTTTGGTGGATTTGCTTAATCTTAGTTTTTATAATTGATATATATATATATATATATATATTGTGAACTAAGTGGTCTAATATAAATAATTGACACATGATCAAAACAATGGTGAACTGAGTAGCATAATAAGAATGGAATCAAGTTTCGAGAGAGAGTATTATGCTGTAGACAAAAAAGGCTTATGCTAAATTCATAACCTATTTTATGTATGTGTGTATTTGGGCATCACTCGACATATATTGTGTAAGAGAAATTATGACTTAATTTGATTGGGTATAATATATAAATATACTTATACTAACAAGGAAATAAACATGAATTCTTTTTGAGAGGGCCAAGTGGTACTATTCTTCAAGACCATTTGTAAATAAAATCATATTACAATGGGAAATAAAAAAATTTTCAATAGTTTTGGGTAGCCATAGTCTTAATGTGGCCCTGCGACAAAAAGAACTAGGGGGGTCTAGAAATGGTTGGGGGTGGAGAATTTAAAAGAGTTCAAATTTAATAAGTATGTGGTGAAAAATTTATGGTTTATACCCTCCAATCTAGCATGCCATATTAAGATTTCACAAATAAAGGTATAATACATACCACACACAATCACTCCCTTGTAATTCTCAAATTCTTAAAATCAAAACCCAAAAACCAACCCCCACGATTGATGCCAAAGACGAGGAGAAGCCACCGGAGTTGCCATTACCCATTTTCACTCCATGCCATTACCCATTTTCACTCCAAACCCAAATCTGAGAAACAAACACTCCTAGTAGCAAAAGTCAGAAACTTAAAAACAATGGCTTCCTCCAAAAATCCCAAAACTAAAAATTAAGGGAAAAGAAACTAGACTTAGGGTCTGTTTGGAATCTACTTATTTTGCTGAAACTGAAAACTTTTTGCTGAAAGTACTATAAATAAAAGTAAAAGTTAGCTAAAATAGTACAGTAAGATTCATGAATAGTACCAAAAAGTGTAGTGTGGCCCATCAATAGTAGCAAAAATAAGCAGAATAATAAAATAAACTGGCCTTTTAAGCTGGAAAATAATACTGCTAGTGGCACGAAAGGCAACTCAAAAAAAACCCAAAACTTAAAAGAAAAACGCAAATTAAGAGACTACTAGAAAAACCTATACCAAAATATTTCACATTTCTACATCCATTAGATGTGATTGGTGTAGTGGAGACTAAAAGTGTAGATTAACAACAAAACTCATACTAAATCAAGTGAAAAACATGAAAAAAGAGTCATATAAAAGGAAGCTTTGGTGTCTTTATACATACTCCAGTAGCATATTTGGTACAATGGCGTCTCTAGCAGCTTCCCAACTATAGGCCATTCTTCAGTAAAATGATGGGTTTGGGTTTTTTGATTGGGAAATTATTAGGTACTCCTGGAATACCATAAATGCGTACTCCATCATCTCACATGAATAGTGGGTCCCACTGATTAAATTCATAGTGGGACCCACCATTCATGTGAGAGGGGGGAGTACGAGTTTATGGTACTCCGGGAGTACCTAATAATTTTCCTTTTCGATTGTGTGGATTTGTGAGATTTGATTGTGTGTGGTAGCCTCTATTCAATACTTTGTCTTTGGCTTGTGACTTTGTCTAGCCTAACCCAAATATAGTTTTCATTTTTCATTTTTTGGTGAATTCAATTCATATATTTGTTGTTGAGATATATATATATATATATTTATGCTTATAGTAGATATACTATTATCTCTTTTATATGTCAAAATTCATAAAAAGAGAAGGGTAAATTATATTTTAAAGTCCATAGTTTATGAGGTGTAACAAATTAAATCATCAACCCATGTCTTTTTTTTTTTTTTAGATGAAAACTGTAAATTTTATTAATTAATTGAGGCTAAGTTGGCTTGAATTACAGCTAAGAGATGCGGTTGGACATCTTCCATCCATACCATTAAACTTGTGATATATAAAGCATGTTTAGGTAGTGAGGTATAGAGTTACCTTCATGCCAAACGTGAGAAAAAAAAAAAAAAATTCATAAAAGCCTCTGCAGTAAAGTTAGCGTCTTGAATCAAATGACCAAAAGATAACATAGAAGTAGACTTCTCTCTTAAAGAATTGATGACAATCTCCGAATCACCCTCAAGGATCACCGAGTCAATACCAATCTCTAAAGCAGAATCCAAAGCTCTTGTAGCTGCTAGGAGTCCAGGTTGAGCTTTAACAAACTCGTGTCATGCATCAAAAGCTCGCTGGTTAATCTACTCACTGGGGAAGGTTTGTGGTGATAGTCGAGATTGGTTCCTTCTAAACCATATAGTCCACGATATCAAAGAGAAAAGCTCAAAGTTCTTACTTGATTGCATGACATGTTGGACCAGAGGTGAGAAGCAAGGGAAACTCCAAGAGGTTTTAATTAAATCCCAGGTTTTAAAATCCCACTGTGGATCATCACTCCAAACCAGGGCCGGCTCATCAACTTTAAGGGTCTTTAGGCAAAAATTTTAAGTGGGGCTTTTTTATATTTAAATATTAATCAAATAATATATATATATATTGAATTTTTTTTATTTAAAATCTTTTTCTTTTCTTTTTTTTTTTTTTGCTTTTTGAGATGCAAAATTACTTATTAAGTTTTTGTATTTAAGTTCTTCTAACATTTCTTTTTCAATTGATAATATAGTTAATTCATTTAATCTTTCTTGTGACATAGTAGAATAATAGAACCTGGTTATTACAATTTTTCTAAAGCCATGACTACTTTAAAGTCTAAATCTGCACAAATAAAAATTAATTTAATACATGGTTCAATAAACGTGTCCCATGATGGGACTCCCATCAATGAAATAAACTAAAAATATATATAATTTAAGTTAAATAAATAGAAGACTCTAAGTCTTCATTTTCAAAAAGACAGAGAGGGTAAGAGTTGAAGAAGATTACCTCTGGTAGAAAAAATTCAAGCTAGACTGACTGATTGAGTTTATGGAAAAAGATCAACAAGAATCAAGATGAAGATGAAAAAAAGAAAGGTAAGAATATAGATGGAGAGTCAGAGAGATAGAGAGATGAGAGATTTTTCTTTTATTTTTCAAATTTATAATCTCTATTTTAGCATATTTCAAGACAATTACATTGTATTATTAATGAGTTTTTCTGGTATTAATTTTGATTTTAGCATATTTCAAGAATGAGTTAATAAATTTGTCTCCTAAAATTTAATTTTGTTAGCTGAAGTTTGACTATTTTTGTTTTTTTCCTTTTTAATTTTCTATATTTTAGGATTCAATGGGCATTTTTAATGCATTTTATTGACTAATAAAAATGCTTAATTTTTTTAAAAATTAAAATATATAGATAAATATATTATATATGTGTGTGTATATATATATATATATATATATATATGTATATATATTTTACAAGTGGGCACCTTCTTTGATTTGGGGGTCTTATGTGATTGCATCAATTGCATCACCTATTGAGCCGCTCCAAACTTAAGATAGTTTCGAATAGAACCATAAGGAATGTAGAACATTTTCTACTCTTTATCTACACAGGTCACAGGTCGGATCCTCAATCACAGTTCTGTGTACACTTGGGATGGCGTTTTTGCAGGCTTTTCACAAGAAATCCTGACCTTTCTTGGTAAAAATAGGCCCCAAATTTTCTTCTATACACCAGGGTTTTGATTGGAGTTCACTAAATTTTCTTGCGACACAGAATCTTCATTCTTTATAACTTTAACCCATGTTAAATTCAAAACACAATGTAATTTAACTTAAATAGGTGACCTTTAATTTGTCACTTAGGGTTTAATTTGTTATTTTTAAAAATATAAAATTTAATTTGTTACTTTTTAAAACTTTAAGCTAATTATAAGGTTTCTAAAAAAAGAAGAAGGTAATTATAAGGTTTAATTTGTTAAGCCTCTTTGTGGGTTTTTGTCAGCACAACGGGTAAAGTTTCTTATTGTCAAATAAGATATCTACGGCATCCTTACACCAAAAACCAACTAATGTCCTAAAGATAAAATAGCAATTATCAAGAGCAGATGCCCTTTATAGGTTGAAACTATTTCTCAAAAAAAAAAAAAAAATTGTTAAACCCCTAAATTATAGGAATTACAGTATAATTTTCCCAATGGAAAATCTTTCTTATTTCATTGATGTCTTTTAAAGATTCAAAATTTTTAAAAAGAAAATGAAGGTAAGTCAAAAATAAAAAGGAAAATAAGGAAACTATAGTTTTAATACAAGGAAAAAAAAATTATTGTCATTTTTCAAACGTAACGTGACACATGCAAAGACATCTTTAAAGATAATTTATACACAAATATATGGGTAACTACATTTTTAGTCTCTATCTTATATACTATATTTCAATTGTGTCAATTTGATTCCTTTCATTTTTAGTACTATGTCAATTTAGTCCCTACTATTATCTTTTGGATAAAAATTGATGACTTGTTTAATGGCCAAAATAAAAAATTAGCTTTTGCTGATGTGAGAATAAACTAAAATTTTATTTTGGCCGTTTGCCATGTCAGTAATTTTCATCTAAAAAATAAAGGCTAAGACTAAATTGACACGACAATGAAATGTTAAAAACTAAATTGACATAATTGAAGGTTATGGACCAAATTGAAATATAGTGTAAAAAATAAGGACCAAATATGTAGCTTACCTATTTCTTATTAATATTTAAAGTTTTCCTTCTCAAAAAGAAAAAGAAAGTAATTTACCCTAAATATATTTAATCTTTGACTGCACAAAGGTATGTGTATAAATTTTAGCGCATTAAGAGCCAAATTCTAATTTTGATATTGCCCGCCAATGATGTTACCAATGTCAATGGTGGGCTGATCATGTGGAAAAAAGTTGTGCCTGTTCTTAACTAGCGGGTCTCTTATCTCTTTCAAAATCTGAAATTTGTGTGTATTCTTTCTAAAATTTCGAAATACGTAGAGAATAACTGAGAATATCCCAATTCTGTGGTAACGCCTTGTCTGATTAGGATAAAGGATAACAAACTAACAAATCTCTTTATTCAAAAAAAAAAAAAAAAAAAACACTAACAAATCTCTTTACGACTGAATCTAAAACGTAAGCACGAAGTCTCCCACTAGGAGCACGATGCGAATTAAAGCTATGAAATGTATTCCTGTTCCACCTAAACACATATAGCCGAGTTAGAGCAGTAGCAATGGGATGTAAAAAAACACTTTTTTTTTTTTTTAAAGAGTTTCAACCAATGGCGTTCACTCCTGATAATAGCGTTTTCTTATCAGATCAAGACACCAATTAGTTTTTTGTGTAGACAAAGATTGAATCCCAGAAAAAAACACATATTTTAAGTCCTCAAATACTACTTTATATATTTTACCAACTTATTTAATAATACACTTAATATCTAAATTTCTATTTTTACATACAATTTAATAAAATAATATAAATTAATTAATAAAAAATAAAAAAATAAGAAGAGAGCGTGTGAGAGGAAGAAAGAGTGCATGAGAGATTAAAAAAGTAGTTTTTTCATTACAACCTTATGAATAGTAAGTGTTGAAGCATTTTAATATTAAATAATTAAAATGAATAAATGTTACAACATAAATTTAAAGATATGAGAGTGAATATGGAAGATGAGAAGTTAGTAAAAATTTTTAATCTCACATTGAAAAGAAAATAGACTATTTTATTCTTTTTAATTGTAATAATTAATAGGATAACATGAGTTGTTTCAGATATTAGGCTAGATACATGTGCAAGGGGGAGGTGAAGGGTGGAGGTATAGTGAGTTAATTGCTCGAATTAATACTCCATTTTTATTATGAAAAAGGAAGAGCCATTAACCCACTTAATGAACTATCCATTTGGGCATTTTCATTCTTCAAAAACTCCTTATCACCATTAATTGTGTAACTCCAGCCCATAAAATTAATATCTAACAATTAATCTTATAACACCCACTACATCATAATAACGGACCTAATTAATCAGATTAATTTGGGTAGTAATTTCGTGAGGCCCATTGAGCTTATAAATAGACTCATTCAGACCAAATCCAAGTTATTGAAAAAAAAAAAAAATACACTAAAATAAAAATAGAGAGGATCTTGGCAAGGAAGAGTGTTCTTACTGGTAGAGCTTTGGGTTTGAACACTTTGTGCAAAAGTTGTTCTAGCCAAACATTTCAAGAGGTGGAAAGGAAATGTCCTCTTCTACTTAAGTCTTCTCAAAGTCGCTTACATCCTCATTGACAAGAATCCATCAAAGGTTTCTACCGATGAGATGAGTGAGGAAGAATATAGTCTCTATCAAGAAAAAATAGATAAGTATACAAAAGATGAATATAATTGTTGCTCTTATCTTTTGAATTGTCTTGCCGATCAATTCTATGATTATTATGATACAACTTATAATTTTGCTAAGAAAATTTGGAAAGCTTTACAAAGCAAGTATGATACTGAGGAGGCGGGTGCAAAGAAGTATGCTAGTAGCAGATTTTTCCGTTACCAAATGGTGGATGGAAAATCGATGGTGAATCAAGCACAAGACTTTCAAATGATCGTGGCAAAATTTTGATCCGAAGTCATAAAGATTGAAGACAATTTGGTGGTAGCTAGCATAATTGATAAACTATCACAATCTTGGAGAGAGTTCCAAAATACTTTGCAGCACAAACAAAAGGAGACATCCTTAGAGACTTTGATCACATGCATCCATGTGGAGGAGGAGGCTAGAGAACAAGATGCACTCATGACACAAGAGAGCAATGGTAATTCCACCACAAAGGTAAACATTATTTCAGCCAATAATAATATGCCCAAAAATCATTTCCTTAGAAATGGTCAATTGAAGCCTAAAAGAAAAGCTTTTAAAAATAATAATAGACCTCAAGGAAGGGGAAACCCAAATAAAAATTACAATAAGAACTAAGGACCTCCTTCACAAGATCAATTTAATAGATCCTATTTTATCTATGGCAAGAGTGGGCATATTGTTCAATTTTGCAAATTTCGAAAACGTGAATCTGCCCCGTAGGCCAATGTAACCGAAGAGCCTTTAGTGGCTATGATTACAAATATATGGTGCAATATGTTGAAGGGTGGTGGGCAGATTCTGGTGCTAATAGGCATGTTTGCTATGACAAAAATTGGTTCAAATTGTACACTCCTTTTGAAGAAGAAAAAACTATTATGCTTGGTGACTTTAGCAAAACCAAGGTTCTTAGAAGTGGTAAGGCTGAATTGAAATTCACTTCTAGACGCGTGCTAACATTGAAAGATGTTCTTTACACTCCGTTCATGAGGAAGAATTTGATGTCAAGTTTTTTGCTTAACAAAGCTGGTTTCAAGAACACTACAGAATCTGATAATTATGTAATTACTAAAAAGGGATTATTTGTGGGCAAGGGTTATGCTTGTGATGGAATATTTAAATTGAATATTGAGAATAATAAAGCATCTACCAGTTCAGTTTATATGCTTTCTTCTATTAATTTTTGGCATGCTCGTTTGTGTCATATAAATAGTAGATATGTGGGAATCATGAGTAGTTTAGAGATGTGTCATATTATGCTTGGTGACTTTAGCAAAACCAAGGTTCTTAGGAGTAGTAAGGCTGAATTGAAATTCACTTCTAGACGCGTGCTAACATTGAAAGATATTCTTTACACTCCGTTCATAAGGAAGAATTTGATGTCAAGTTTTTTGCTTAACAAGGTTGGTTTCAAGCAAACTACATAATCTGATAATTATGTAATCACTAAAAAGGGATTATTTGTGGGCAAGGGTTATGCTTGTGATGGAATGTTTAAATTGAATATTGAGAATAATAAAGCATCTACCAGTTTAGTTTATATGCTTTCTTCTATTAATTTTTGGCATGCTCGTTTGTGTCATATAAATAGTAGATTTGTGGGAATCATGAGTAGTTTAGGATTAATTCCAAGACTGTCAAAAGATTTTGAAAAATGTGAAACTTGTTGTCAAGCTAAGATTTTGAAAAAGTTTCATAAAAGTTTTGTAAATAATACCAAATTGCTTGAGTTAATTCACTCCGATTTATGTGAATTTGAGGGAATTTTAACTCGTGGAGGAAATAGATATATTATCTTTTTTTTTTTTTTTTTTTGATGATTTCTCAAAATATACAACTATTTATTTGTTGAAAAAAAGAAAGTGATGATTTTGAAAAATTTCAAGATTTTTTTAAAAGAAGTTGAAAATCAATTCGGTAGAAAAATAAAAAGAATAAGAAGTGATAGAGGCCGTGAGTATGAATCAAGTGCATTCAACTCATTTGTTCAGTCTTTGGGAATTATCCATGAAACTACTGCACCATATTCACCAGCTTCTAATGGTGTGGCTGAAAGAAAAAATAGGACTTTAATTGAGTTAACGAATGCCATGTTAATTGAATCTGGTGCACCTTTACATTTTTGGAGTGAAACTATTTTAATTACATGTCATGTTTTGAATAGAGTGTCACATAAAAAGTCACACACCACAACTTTTGAGATGTGGAAAGGTCATAAGTCAAATTTGGGATATTTGAGAGTATGGGGTTGTCTTGCTTATGTAAGGCTTACTGACCTTAAAATGCTTAAATTAGGTATAAGAGCTACTATTTGTGCTTTTATTGGTTATGCGATTAATAGTGCAGCCTATAGATTTTTTGATCTTGAAAACAAAATAATTTTTGAATCTGTTGATTCAATTTTTCATGAAGAAAAATTTCCTTTTAAATTGAAAAATAGTGGGGGTGAAAAAAATATTTTGTCACAACCTAGTTCTTTTACTTCACATCTACAAAATCAAGAAAAATTTGAAATGGAACCTAGAAGAAGTAAAAGAACTAGAGTTGAAAAGGATTTTAGTCTTGATTATTATGTTTTTAACATTGAGGAAAATCCCCAAAATTTAAAAGAGACTTTAACATCACCTGATGCTATATTTTGGAAAGATGCTATAAAGGATGAGATAGAATCTCTAATTTCTAATAGAACTTGGAAATTAGTAGATCTTCCATCGGATTGTAAGACCATAGGTTGTAAATGGGTCCTTAGAAAAAATTTGAAACCGGATGGTTCAATAGATAAGTATAAAGCTAGACTTGTTGCAAAATGCTTTAAACAAAAAGCTGATCTTGATAATTTCTTCGATACATTTTCTACGGTAACAAGAATTACATCTATTAGAATATTAATTGCTATTGCTGCAATTTTTGATTTGAAAATTCATTAAATGGATGTAAAAACTGCTTTTTTAAATGGGGACTTAGAGAAAGAAATTTATATGGATCAACCTAAAGGCTTTGTAGAGCTTGGATAAGAAAGCAAGGTTTGTAAGCTAACTAAATCCCTATATGGCTTAAAACAAGCACCTAAGCAGTGGTATGAAAAGCAGTGGTATGAATGTGATAAATGTATTTATTCTAAATCATGGAATAATTTATGTTATTATTAGCCTCTATGTGGATGATATGTTGATTTTGGCTCAAATATGCATGTTATAAATGAGACAAAAAATATGCTTAAAAGCCATTTTGATATGAAAGATCTTGGTGAGGCTAATTTTATTTTGGGCATGAAAATTACAAAAGTATGTGATGGAACATATCTTAATCAATCACATTATGTTGAGAAAATATTGAGAAAATATAATTTTCATGATCACAAAAGTGTAGCTACTCCTTTTGATTCTAATGTTCATTTATTTCCTATGAATAATGATGATGAGATTTTTAATCAAAAGGATTATGTTAGTATCATTGGTAGTTTACGTGCTACTGATTGTACTAGACTTGACATTGCATATGCAGTAGGGGTGCTTAGTAGATTTACTAGCAATCCTAGTAAAGATAACTAGCTAGCTATTGAGCGAGATATGAGATATTTAATTGGTATAAAAAACTATTGATTATTTTATAAAAAGTACCTTGCTGTTATTGAAGTTTTTAGTGATGCCAAATAGAATACTTTGTTAGGTGATTTTTTCTCTACCACTGGTTATATTTTTACCTTAGGTAGTGGTGCTATTTGTTGGAAATCTAAAAAGCAAACAATAATTACTAATTCAACAATGGAATATGAATTAATAACATTAGCTTCAGCTAGTGAAGAGGAAAATTGGCTTAGAGATTTGTTATATGAAATTCCACTTTGGAAAAAGCCAATTCCACCTATATTAATTCATTGTGATAGCACTGCCGCAATTGGTAGAGTTAAAAACTATTACTACAACGGTAAATCCAGACCTATAAAAAGAAAGCACAGTACCGTGCGATCTTATTTGAGTAGTGGTATCATAACTATGGATTATATTAAATCTAATGATAGTCTTGCAGATCTATTTACCAAAACCTTGGCAAAAGATAGAGTCTGGAATACATCGAGGGGGATGGGACTAAAGTCCATAGAATTATAAGTCATGTATGAGGATACCCAACCCAAGGACCAGAGATCCTGAGAATTGGGTTTAATGGGAAAAATGAATCGTATAATCGTCATAAGAAATGCACAATTTATTTTATTTAATTATTTATTTTGTAAATAATTTTTTAATTGTTCATCCCTATGATGTAAATGCATTTATCCTGTAATGTGGAGAAGTTGTGTAAAAAACTTTTAATGAAATTTGTAGCTCGTATAAGTGGAGTGTTAGAATTACAGGAGCACCCTTGACAAAATTTCACCTATGTGAGTGTGGGGTGGGGCCGCTCCCGATGAGATTTGGACTTAATCTCAAATACACTCATGAAATCGGGATCAACACACGACCGTAAAGTGATAGCTATAAAAGGTCGTGTCAACACTTGGGTTGTTATGTGTAAGCAGTGACACTTAATTTCCCTAAAGCAGTCATAGTTCAAGTCGAAGACCACTATGACTCTGGAGTTGAGATCGCTGTTTTAATAAATGAAGGTTCAATGCAGAGCACACCTTCATGATGCATAGTGAATCGTTTTTGCTTGGTAATCTCTCTTTAACTAAAACATTTAATATTAAAATAAGTGGGAGATTGTTGGAGCATTTTAATATTAAATAATTAAAATGAATAAATGTTACAACATAAATTTAAAGATATAGAAGTGAATATGGAAGATGAGGAGTTAGTGAAAATGTTTAATCCCACATTAATAAGAAGAGAGACTATTTTATTCTTTTTAATTGTAGTGATTAATAGGCTAACATGAATTGTCTCAGATATTGAGTTAGATACGTGCGCAAGGGGGAGGTGAAGGGTGGAGGTATCAACAATGAAAATGAATAAGCTTCTTGGCAAAGAAGAGTGTTTTTACTGGTGGAGCTTTTAAGGTTACAAATATGCAACTTTATCGTAGTTAGGATGGATAATTTTTTGGATTTACTTACCCGGATGGAGCAAGCTTTTGGGTCTAGTTGCTAAAATAACAACAAGGTAGTGCTCTTATCGTGGAAAAAAAAATAGATAGGTTGATCAAATACTTCAATAATGGTGTTATTTACCTTTATATAGTAGGAATAAAAGGAGCTTTTCATACTCTATCCTTCTTTTTTCCCCTTAATTGGTTGCACACTTCAACTTGCGGTGAATGATCTCTTGCTCCCATAAGGAATCTCTCAATAATGCTCACACCTACCATTTCCTCCTTCTGCATATTCTTTCTTCTTTATCATATCACAGTAGATTCTTCGACACCTTATCGTTACATAGCGGCTGATAATATTCTCGTCGACTGTGGCAGTTCAAGCAAATCGACGGGTAATGATGACCGCTACTGGATTGGAGACATTGGCTCCAAGTTCTTTCCCTCAGAAGAAGATAATCTCAAATCTAATACCATTCAAGTTCCAAAAGAAGGGGTCGTCAACAAAGCCCCGTTCACGACTGCACGTATATCTTATTATGAATTCACATACGTGTTTCCGGTCACCGATGGCCCGAAATTCGTTCGGTTGCACTTTCACCCTGCCTCTTACTCAGGTTTTGAAGGGTCTAAGGACTTTTTCACTGTCAAATCAGGTTCATTCACCTTACTTAGAAACTTCAGTGCTTCCGTTCTTGCTGATTCTTTGCAGGAAAAAAGTTTTTTCAAAGAGTTCTGCATCAGCGTCGAAAAAAAAATGAACTTAACCTTCATCCCTTTTTCAACTGCTTTCTATGCCTTCATTAATGGAATTGAGATTGTTTCCATGCCTAAAAACTTGTACTACTATAGTCAAGAAGATCAAAGTGAAGAGAAAGTCCCTGTTTATGTCGGCCAATTTACTCCGTTCTACATAAACTACACCAGGGCACTCGAGATGGTTTCTCGATTGAACGTGGGTGGGAGCTTGATACGACCGACTGAAGACACTGGCTTCTTCAGAGAATGGTCCCCAGACACCAAGTATTACAATTCTCAAGGAATAATACCTACTATTGCATCTTTTATACCCAATTACTCAAAAATAATGAATTATACTGCACCAGATGCAATCTATTGGTCTACAATGTCACAGGGTAAAAACAGGGACAAGAACTTGCAGTCTAATTTGACGTGGGTATTATCTATTGATTTGGGATTCTACTACCTGGTGAGGCTCCACTTCTGTGAAATAGAACCAAGAATAAGCTACGCTGGCGAAAGGCGGTTTGAAATCTATATTGACTATCAGATGGTTGAACCAGATGCTGATGTAATGTCCTGGACTGATGAGAAAAGAAACACGCCTATTTACAAAGACTACGTAGTAATGATGAAAAACAAGGGAGTTGATGGGGAGAAGCAGCATATTTTCTCCGTTGATCTACACCCTAGATCAGACTGTGTCGCCCGAGATGCTTTTTTAAACGGTGTGGAAGTATTCAAGCTGAGCGACGCAGATGGTAACCTTGCAGGACCTAGTGAAATCCTGCCCTCTCTACCTGCTGCCCCGACAACCAAGGAGTCCAAAACAAAGAAAACAATATTCATTGCCATTGGAAGTGGTGTGGGCTTCTTAGTAGTAGTCACTTCAGTGTGCTGCATGGTTCTATGGAAACTAAGCAAGTCCAGGCGCTATGGTTCATACCATCCACTATCAAAGTACTGGTGCTGGGGTGATCCAGACAAAGGAAAGTCAGCAAGGACAAAGGCCTCATCATTGCCCAACGAAGTATGCCGCAATTTCTCAGTAGACGATATCAGAATAGCAACCAACAACTTCAGTGAAGAGCTAATTATCGGTCGAGGTGGTTTTGGCAATGTATATAAGGGTTTGATTGACGATGGCACCATGGCTGTGGCAATCAAGCGCTTGAACCCCGAATCCCGACAAGGTGCGCGAGAGTTCAAGACTGAGATCGAGATGCTTTCTCAACTTCGCCATGGCCACCTCGTCTCTCTAATTGGATACAGCAACGATGGGGGTGAGATGGCCCTCATCTACGAATACATGCCAAATGGGACCCTTAGTGAGCATCTCTTCAACACCAAAAACGATCCTCTTACGTGGAAACAAAGACTCGATATATGCATCGGGGCGGCTAAGGGTTTGCACTACCTCCACACGTGTATGAAGAACCCCATTATCCACCGTGATGTGAAGGCCTCCAATATTCTATTGGATGACAAAATGGGGTCTAAGGTTTCAGATTTTGGGTTGTCTAAAATGGGTTTGAATCAAACCGCTGTTAGTACCATGGTTAAAGGTACATTGGGATATTTGGATCCAGATTATGCAAGGCGTCAGCAAGTGACCGATAAATCTGATGTGTACTCATTTGGCGTGGTACTGTTCGAAGTGCTATGTGGCCGAAAGGCACTTGATCAAAATTTCGGTCAAGAGCAATTGCATCTAGCCAGCTGGGCTCGGAAATGCATTGAAAAAGGGACCATTTATGAGATCATTGATCCATATCTAGAGAGGAAGATTGCTCCAGAGTGTTTCAAGGTCTTCGTGGAGGTCGCAGAGAATTGTACTCGTGATCAGGGGATCGAACGGCCTACGATGAACGATGTGATGGAAAGGCTTGAGTTTGCATTGGAGTTGCAACAGAATGCGGACGCAGCACAGGAGGAAATCAATCCTAGTGGTGATTTTACCTATCAAGAGGTGTTATCATTTCGTGCTTCTGGTCGTACTACTGGTGCTGGTGCTCCTCAACACAACAACAACGTTTACAATATTGGACCCGTGTTGGAATCGGATACTAGCTATACAAGTCTTGATTCTGTAAGTGTCACTGTCACAAGTCGAGATGTCTTCACAGAGAACTCGAACATCACAACTTAAGTTTCTTATACGTATTTCTTGAGTGTGGGATAGTCCTAGGACAAAGCTATGACTAAGCAAAAAAAACTCTCATAGGAATTACTTTCTCAGGTGCGTTGTAAGATGTGCATGATTCAAGTCGTTTGTCTATCACTTTTTGCCTTTTCGGGCTATGTTTGAGTATTGCATTTTTGCTTTGTACGCATGACAATGTATTTAGTGATAATCTAATGCATTATGTGGGTTGTGGAATGTGGAGTACATCTATTCTGCATATTTTATGCTAGTTGTTAGTGGTACACTGGTACTCCTTAATTATGTTCTTGGCCTTAGACAAGAACTTTGTTGTTGAGTATGACATACGGCAAATGATCAACTTGTGTAAAGTGTAAGTAAGTTCAAAATTCTATAGTGAGGTATAATAAATAGAAATTGAAACATGATGGCATGGAATTTTCCTTAATAGCTTGTTTGGATGGAGGGGGGAGTAGAGGGTGATAAAGTAGACGGAGGGAGAGTAAGTTAAATTACTTTATTTGAATGTTTTTTAAGAGAGGAGGAGGAGGGATTTTGAGGAGTTTTAATTACTTCTAATTCCTCATTTTTAATTCTTTCAAATTGGAGAGATTTGGAGGAGAGTAAAGAATAAAAATGTTTGATCAAATAAATTACCAAATTTACCCTTATCATATTAATAAAATTATAAACTATGAAAAAACTAATTATTTCTCTTCCCTTTACTTAATTTTAAAAACATCCAAACAAGATGGAGGATAACCATTTTCCTCTACTCTCCTCCTCTCTACTCTCATCTACTCTCCCCTCCCTCCAAACTTCCAAACATAGCATAAAAGAATGGGGCGGACCTTCACCCTTATGTAAAGCCTGATTAAAAAGAAAAAGAATTTTTCTTTTGAAGAAAGACATCAATTTCATTTAATCAAAAAAGATTAGTGGTGGCTTTAGGAATTTTTTTGAGAGTGGTCATTAAGAAACTTAAATTATACAAAACCTAATAAAAAGATAACTTCATATATTGACGAAAAAACATACACACGCAAACACATAAAGTCTTAAAATATTTCTTCTTCGAATTTTCTTATTTTGAAATCGTTATATGATAGTTTTATTATTGTTAGTATATAGCTTAGTTTAGCCTAGCTCATCGGGCTTAGCCCAATATACTGTACTTGTAGTATACTCATATTACTTGTACTTCACACATACTTAGCCTATATAAAATTTTCTATTGTACAATGTTACTCACACAAAATATACATCAATATATTCTCTCTCACTTTACTCACACAAAATATACATCAATATATTCTCTCTCACTTTACTCACACAAAATATACATCAATATATATGGTATCAACGACGGGGCAACGACTATATTCTTAACAATTAGTAATATTGCAAGCTTAATATTTGTCAAAATTTTAATTAAATAATTTTTTTTTTAACTTTTTCTTTTTGTTTGTAAGGAACTAATATATTGTTAAGGGGACCAAAGTTTAAGAACAAAATTTGGCTAAAACATAGTTGTAGTCTAAGACTACAAATCTCACTAAACAAATTAACATTGCTACATATTTTGTGAATCTAACCGTTGAATTGCATGTTTTCTATGTTCTTAAAACACATGTTAAATTTCATGCCAATTGGATGTTATTTTATATTCAATCCATAAACTTATTTTATATGTATAATTTTAGACTACAAAAACTCAAAATTTAAACATTTGATTGATGAAATGGTTATTGATCTTTGATTTTCTTGAAATTTTGCAATTATGGAGGATATAAAAAGAAAATCTAATTAAATGGTGGATTTTTCAAAATTCACATCAATTAAAAAATATTTAATTGAATTGTAATCTTAGTCTACAACCAAGTTTATTGCCAAAGTCTAATTATGTTGGACCTAAAAAAATTTAGGGTGGCTACAATTTTTTTAGGATAAAAAAATCATAAAATTTTAAAATTTATACATAATAATATTTTTTTTCCCAGGTCAGGGTGGTCTTGTGACCTCCCTAGACTCTATCTGGAGCCGCCCCTGAAGAGGACATATCAGCTTCAACGCCATGAAGAATGTTTGGTGGCACATCTTTCATCCAAACAAGTAAATTGGACAAAATAATTGCCCTTCTAGCAAGAGATGTACTACAACGTTCCCTTGACGGTAAACATGAGAAAAACTAATACCAGAAATGTGAGAAGCTAGAAGTTTTACATCGTGAATTAAACCCTAGTTCTGGCTCGGTTTAATGATGTCTCGTCCATTTTGCCTTTAATTGGGAAACACACTATTGGATCTGAAGGTTATGGGAAGATAATTCATGTGGGTGAAAAATCATTGAAATCCGATAGTCAGGGCCGGCCTTAGACATTTTAGGGCCTAAGGTGAGAACTAAAAATGGGACCTATTTTATACTTATATATTAATTAAATTAATGTTTATTTAATATTTTCATATTATGAAATATTTCATTTAAAATCTATTTTTCTTGCCTTTTGAGATGCAAATTGACTAATTAAATTTTTGTATTCAAGTTCTTCTAACCTCTCCTTTTCAATTGATAATATAGCTAATCCACTTAATTTTTCTTCAGACATTGTCGATCTTAGATATAATTTTATTAATTTTAATTTTGAAACACTTCTTTCTGCAGAAGCTACTGTAATAGGTACTGTTAGTAAAATCCTGTAAGCAATGCATGTATTTGGAAATGAATCTAATCTTTTTATATAATTTAGTATGTCAATTGGAGTATAATCTTTTATTTGTAAAATTTCTTTTAAAATGTTTAACTCTAAAAATAAGTCTAAACCATCAATATTATGATAAACATCATGTTTAAGAAAATCTTCATGGTTAAGATAGTATTTTTGTAAACTGTCGTTATCTAGTGACTTCAATTTTGTGAAATTAAATAGAAAACCAATTTCATATCCTGATGCATATTTTCTAGTAGACATTTCTAATCAAACAATATATTTATAAAGACTAAAATAAAAAATAACTTTCAAGTGTAGAGCAAATGAAAAATAGAACCTGATTTATATAAAAAGTATTGTTGTAGTTTCACCGAAAAATAACAAGTTTTTAGCAATCTCAACCTGCATAAATAAAGATTTATTCAATATATTACCACTAACTAAAATATATATATATATAAACACAAGATTAAAATTAAAAAAAATAAATTAAGCACAACCATAACACAAGGCTTATTAATAAGACCCACCCCAAAAAAACACGAAACAAATCCAATCTATAACCCCAAAAAAAAAAAAAAAAAAAAAAAAAACCATGAATGCCCAAAATTGATAAACAAAACCAGGGCCCAATCTTATTATCTTAACAAATAAAATGAAGAGAAAGCCAAGTCAAAGTGCCCAAATATTTATACCTGAACGGCTGAACCTGATACAGTGAGTAGAGAGGCGGAGAGCAGTTTAAGCAAAGAATCAGATTCAAAGAAAGAATGAGAGAGGCAGAGAAATCGAGAAAGCTTGCTTGAGTAGTTGAGAGGGGCAATCCAAGCAGAGGAAGCTTGTTGCCTTGTTTGAGCTATTGAGCAGATGAGAACAATAGAGAGAATGAGAGACAGAGAGAGGCGGAGAGCAGAGAGAAAGGTAAAATTTTTAGGGATTTGAGTTGTTTTATTTGTTTTGATTTGTGATTGTTTTGTAGTTAATTTCTTAGATCGGATTTGTAGTTTATCTAGTTGATTTTTGGTTTGTCTAGAGGATAATAATGTTATTTTTGGGTAATGATTTTGTTTAGAACCAATATTTAACCGGATTTACCAAAATTTTTGAAATTCATCTTAAACTATTTTTTATTTTTTTATTTTGTGCCCTAAATGCCCCTTCTTTTCTAAAATTTTGGGGGGCCCCTTCCACTTGGGGGCCTTAGACAATTGCCTAACTCGCCTAAGGGAAGGGCCGGCCCTGCCAATGGTTGGATCTTGCAGTCAAGGTAGACAAAGTTATTTGAGTTACAAGTGTAGAGATTAATGTTTATTGCCAAAGGCGTAGCTATGTGTAAGGATGCCCCTTAAATTTTGAAATTTTTTTAAATATATATATATATATATATATAATTATTTTAATGTTTTCAAAATTTAGTCTACAAAAATAAGAGTTGGCCCTCCCAAATGTTTGATTTTGTCCAATGATACTCTTAAAAAAAATAATTGGGCTAATAGTTATAGAGACATAACATTATTTTTCGTAATTTTATTTTTTATTGTAAAATGTATTCTTATATCTGTTAAATATTTAATAAAGTTTGGCATTAAACATGTTTAAATCTATATCTTTTTCAACCCGTTATGTGGCAATTAACAAGTTATTGACTCATTAAAAAAATATTGTCACTAAAACTATACATTAAATGTTCACATAATAGGTTAGAGTAAGATAACTTTAAATATGTTTGGAGTCTAACTTATTCTTTCAAGTTTTGGATCATTCATGTTTTTAAAAATTTCATTAGTTCAATTAAAATTTTTTTTTTTTTACTTATTTTAGTATAAAATTTGATAATTTGTATTGAAAATGAAACTTTTTAAGAATTTCACTGTAAAAATGGTAAAAATGAATTTTATTTTATGAAAGATTGCCATCAAACATAATTTTGATTGAAAATACTAATTGTTTTTTTTTTTTTTTGTGTGTGTATATATATAACTTATGAAGGTACTGTTTGGATCACGTCCAGCGCATCCATGTCTGGCATTTTTGGCTTCTTTTTTTTTTTTTAAGTACGAGCACCTCTTGCACTGTTCATGGGACATGAACAGTGCAAACAGGCAAATGAACAATATTTTTTGTGTGAACAGTAATCTGGAAATATTTTTTTTCTTATTTTTAGTTTTTAGCAAAATAAGCGGTATCCAAACGCACCTCAAATAAAAAATGCGTGTATAATAAAAAAAATTTGTGTATATATATATATGTATGGGGGAGTTGTCTTAATAAATATATTAATATTGCAACTTGGCCCTCCAAGTAAAAATTCATGACTCCGCCCCTATTTATTGCTAATGATTTTTGGGCAATTTTCGATTCATGAACCCATTATTTGATTGGAATAATATGGTCAAATATTGATATTGACAAAAAAATATTGATATGGTCAAAACAGGGTAATAACTTGTTACAAGCTTTCTAATACAATAATAAGAAAAAGCAAGTTTTGATTTTATATTTGTGTTTTGTGGGGGGAGAAAATTATCTTTAATATAATATATTAGTATATTTATGAAGTTTTGGGGAGGTCGAGGTGCAGTCCTCCCTTGCCACTGCCAATTTATATAAGTATTATTTTTAGACAAGTATACAAATAAAACTATAATATTATATATTTTTAAATTGAATTTTATTTTCCTGAGTTTGTTTATGAAAATATTTTTATATTTAAGCTTAACTCGTTTAATAGCCAAGCCGAAACTTGGACATGAGTTTGGCTTGTTTTTTAAACAAAAAAAAAAACATAAACAAATATTCTCCTCAAGCCAAAATGAACCACTCATAAATAGTTTTGTTTATTTATAGGCTTAACAAAAAACTATAAGATTTTTGTCTATTTAGAGGTGTAGGCAATTGCCTATGTGGCTTTAATAAATACCAGAGCTGACCTTGCGTTCTAGTTAGCAATACTTTGCATTTCAAATTTATGATTTATCTTAAACCCCCGAGTTTGCCACCCCTAATCCCTTTTTTTTTCTTGCACAGAAGAAATTAGATTGTTGGAATTGGGAAAGCTTGTCTATTCAAGTATTTTCTTTTCGGAGGAAATTGAGAGCGTTAAACAAAAAACTAAATATCAAAGAGTTAACATGCCACCCAAGCATATGAGTTACGTTAACTTGAAAACTACTCGGAGAGTTTGACTACAATATGTACAAGGAACATTAGTCCGATCATATGACTTCCATATGTGAGTGATCAAAGCTGAAAGATCTCCAATTGTGCCATGAGGGCCCTACTATTATTAACGTTAGCACTTGATTCGTGAAAGTCCACAATGCGGTTAGAGCAAAGCTCTAAATAAATGAACCAGTTAAGTTGTTTATGTGAACAATTCAAGCTTTGCTCAAAAATGTGTTACGTATAATATAACTTGTCATATACACTCTCTCTTAAAAGTTATCATGATTTTTTAATGAAGTTTGATGTGTATTTTTGTGTTAGAACCTTATTCTCTCACCCTTATGTGTGTGTGTTTCTACTAATAAAAAAAAAACCTAGCTCAAGAAAAATGCTTATTAATATTCATTGGTTTAGCAAAAAAGTCAAACTTAGCCCAAGTCCAAGTTTAGGCTTGACAATTAAACATCTAAAGTCAAACATAATAATGTGTTCGTGAATATAATTTTGTGAACATGAAGCTCAATTTAGCTATATATTATATTGATATTTGTTTAAAAATATACTTATATAGACTTGAGATTTAATTGCATATGTTTATAAATAGGTTTATATGACATTAAATTATTATTTGAAGTTCAGTGATAATATAAATAACCCATTCGTGGTAAAAATTAATTCACAGATTTGTGAAGGGCAATTTTATTTCATATTTATTTTTGTCATGCTCTTATTTTATATGAAAAAAAAAAAAGAATAAGTTAATCAAGTAGCTCAGGAATAAATTCAGACTTGTTCGACAAAAAAATGTCCAAATTTAAACATATAATCTTGTTTAGTAATAAGTTCAAGCTTGACTTATGTTCGAAATAAAATAAAATAAACAAATCTAAACTTTTAAAACTTAGCTCGACTTGACTCATTCACAACCGTAGGTTAGAGTCTCTCTCAGGGAGAGAGAACCGATTGGGCATCTACTTCTATGAAAAGCTTGTGTATATTGGATTCCATTGCCATGTTGAGGCCATCACATAACTTTCACAATTTTGCTATAATGCTTAACGTGGTGCTTTTATTTCTAGAAAAACCATTAAGCCATCTTTCGTTATTGTCTGTGATGATGACTCTGCCATCCTGCTTATGGGTTGCCAAAAACTGATTGGTCCGTTTTTAGTTTTGAAAAATCCTCCCAAAGTGGCACACATCCAATTGTGAAGGTAGACCCCTTTGAATTGAGAACAATGGTCCATTTTTCTACGAGAAGTTTATAACTTAAGCCATTTTGATTTCATGTACAAACTAAGATTAACTCAAATTTTGTAAATTTTCAAATTATCCAAATTTTGAACCTAATTGGTTATTTATTAGGTAGATTTGGAATACAATTATACAAATCTTCTATCTTATTTTTAGTATTTCGCCAATCACAACTTGTCATGTACTAATTTGAATTTTCTTAAAGAATTGAGAAGAAGAATCAAATACATAATATATCATGATTAGTGGAGCACAAAATAGAACAAAAACAATAAGATATGAGATTTGTATTGGTAGATTTGTACTATATAAGGATTGCGAGTACACCTAATTGTAATTCCTCAAATTATGTTAAAATTTGCACCTTCTTTTTTCTATGGGATGTTAATTTGCACCTTGTATATTTATTAGGTGTATTTAAAGTATATAAGTGATTATGATTTACAAGTATACTTTATAATCGTTACTTGACTTAGTCAATGGTATCATTTAAAATTTAATGTTAAAAGTTGTAAGTTCAAATAGCGTATAAAATACTACGAACAATTTGACCCCCAATTACAAATTACCAATTTAAGCTTATTATCAAATAATTTAATGTGCGGAACATGAATATAAGCCAAACACAGAATTGATAAACAATCTAAACCAATTATAATCACACTCACAACAGAAAATAAAAGGTAAAGATAAAGGGAAGAGAAATGCAAACACAAGGATAACACGTGATGTGTTATCAAAGAGAAAACCGAATCCTTCGGCATAAAACCTCTTTGCTGCCCTCCAAGCAGTCAATAATCCAATAGAAAATGTAATTGGGATACATGAACAGTAATAGACCCTCCAAGCCTAATCTACCCAGGTATCTAAGACCTCCAAGCTTCTTGCTCCAACGAGGTTGCACCGAACCTTTTTCTTCTCTAGCTTACCGGATTCTGCTATAGCCCATAGCATCAACCAATAACCATTGGCCCCTTCCAAACTGTTTCCCTTAGCACCAAAAGACATTCTCACAGACATGGGTGTGATGAGAAAATGATTTGGTCAAAAACCTCTCAAGGATGTATCAATGGAAAGGAAGAGAGTAGAGAAATTTCAAAAGTCTCTTAGTAAAGATTGCGGATGAGGCAATCTTGTTTTTCTCTAGGGTTTCTCTCTCAAAATTCTCTTTAGAAACTCTCTACATTTCGTAGGTATAAGGGTCTATATATAATGGGGTAAGAAAGGAATGCGAAGAGTCAGTTTTTCCCAAACAGGACAAGTTGGCGGCTTGGCCTCGCGACTGGTCTAAGTTGCGAGTTAACGACCTGGCCAACCCGGGACTTTTGTCCTGTAGTGCGACAACTGGCGTGACCCTTCACCTCCTCGCATGCTTCTCACGTGTGCTGCAGTTGGTGGCTTGCAAGTTGCGAGTCAGCCGCGAGTCCCTGCTTCTTTGCACATTGTTGAGCAATTCTTCACACTCTCTCACACACTACTCTTACATGAATCCCACCTAAATATAGGGTTACTAAGTGCTAAATTACAAGCAAATTGGTACGGAATAAAGCCAACAAGATGGTTGATAAAATTCAACCTTACAATCTCTTCCTTTGGCTATTCCATGACAAAACCTTATAACAAACTCTAGACTTAACGCGTGAGTTGGGAACAGTTGGAAAATTCACTCACACCTAACTCTAGAATCCGTGTAGCTCTTGAACCATAAGAACAAGTATCTCCTGAAACACAATAACACAATAAGTTCATTGTATGCAGATAACTTGTAATGCATATGGAGCAAGTACAATGCGATCAATCAAAATGAAATATAACAATAGACCATGGCATGACCTAAATAGGCAATAACTACATATTAGTGATCACAATGTTCATTCATACTTGGAATGAACATCTGGACATTCTAGCTGATAAATACAAAGCAAATCACTTGAATGACCAACACTCAACCAATGCATAGTACACGAAATATATGCATCTAGAAATAAAATCCTACAAGGGCACAAGAGTGAGAGTACTTAAAGAAAATGCATAACATTTAGCTAAAAGTACAAAGCAACAAAGTATAAAGGCTGCATAAGCATGGTAAAAACCATAAAAGCCTACAAACATGCATAGAAACAAAGCCTAAAAGTTTACAAAAGCAACATGAGTACAAACAAAGAACCTTAAAAACCTACAAAGATAACAGGTACAAACTATAAAGTACTTCCCTTATTATATCACTTCCCCTATCATGAATCATAGGAGCTATGATGAACTTAGAACATATATACCTATAACCTGAAACACTTGCACAAAACATATTAGACCCTCAAGGTAAAGCAAGTAATAAACGGACAAGTATAATGTAACAAGAAAATGCGATCAAGTAAGCATGATGTGAAACATGTGAGCAACTTGACCAAACAATGTCTTCTCCCCCTTGGTATATGCATCTCCCCTATGGAATATCTCTCCCCCTACGAATGTGCATGAGAAATGGAATTTCTCCCCCTAAGAATGTGCACAAAAGTCATATAGAAATGACAAAACTCTCCGATATACTATTCTAGAGTATACTCTCCCCCTTTTTGACACGAATAGACAAAAGGGTCAAGGAGAAAAGAGGGCAAGAGATGAAGGTATAAACAATGATAATAATGCATGAGGGGTGTGAGATGAATGAGAAAATAAAGTTCAAACCTAGGACAAAACAAAATGCTACAAAGCATAAGGTAAACATGACATGCTAGGATAAAGAAATAAGGTATAAACCAATGCATGACAAGAGTAGCAAGGTGTGTGCAAGAGGTGGCAAAGTGTAATACATGACCAATGCATGGAAATTGCACATATGGGGCCAGGTGTGATAAAGACACAACTAATGAGCCAAACATGTTCCTAATGAGGAAACATGAGAAACCCAAAAGTTAGATACTCATCAAAGTCCAAACAAGTGAGAAAATGCTTAAGAGGCATTTTATCAAACACCTACCATGCACACTAGGAACAACAATGTGAAACAATGCACGAATATCATGAAAACCACCCTTAATACATGATCTTTTTACCACAAGGGGCCAACATCCAAAGAAAATCATCAAAAGAAACCAATCCTATTAAAAAATTTGACAAAAATGAAGTTTTCCCAACTTCTATGATGAAAATCTCAACCAAGAGCACAAAACTCTCCAAAACATAGTCTAAGGATAAAAAACAATGAAAAAAGTTCATAATTACCTTAGAGATGTTAATGGAATGAAAAACCATTCAAATTGATTGAGTTTTGATGTAAAAATAGTGAAAAGGGGTTTAATATAGGATGGGAGAGGTTTAAAATAGGTTTCTCACAAAAAGCCCTTTAAAAAGTTGTTTTTGGGCGTTTCGCGACTGGGTGAGTCGCGAAGTTCAGTCACGAAAATTTCGTGAGTCACGAGTGAGTCGTGAGTGAGTCGCCAAAGCTTCTGGATGAAACTCGCTACTGGGGTTGGCGACTGACGAGTCGCGAGTAAGTCGCGGGCGACTAACGAGTCGCGAGCTAGTCGTAAGTGAGTCGCGCAAAACTCTGACACCTTTTTCTCAACATAAAACATGCTTAAACACTAAAAAACAATGTAAGCACTAAACAAGAATACAAAGAGTGATAAAAATCACTTCCAAAAATATATAAAATGATCAAAAATATTTTTGGATTGATCCATATATAGTTAAGCACACACACATCACATTTAAACAAGTACAATCGAATAAATGAATAAGGCATTTATTGAACATTAGGCATGTGTGTTGTGTATGTGTATCAAGTGTGGAATAGTCCTTAGTTAGAATGAAACTTCAATGATCAATTCAATCAAGTCATACACAAATAGTACTAAATCAAGTGGTCTATCTCAATTATAGAAATGAACATATATGACCTCTCACAAGAAAATGATTACATATCTTTGAAGCTTTTCATTTGGCTTCTTTACAAATCATAACATTTGATCATTTTGAATCAATACATCTCATTTTGAGATTCATGCCTGAAAATTTTGATATTTCAATTTGATGAACAAGCCTTTGACCTTTTTGAGCATCACACATTTTCATAAAAGTCGCTTTCCCTTTTTCCTAGTCAAATACTAGTATGTGCGACAGTTTTTGCAGATCATTATCTCTTTTCATTTTAAGATTTACATTTGTTGAGCTCTTTAAGCAATAAAAATAAAAGAGTGGGAAGATATATAGGTACAAGTCTACGCATGTATCAAAACCAACATGACTATTGACAAATCATTCATGACAAGCTTAAGGATCGATTTACAACAATCACACATAGATGTCAAGATTTTTCCCACAAAGATATAAGTGCATAAAGAACAAGTTAAGCTCGTAAATGCATAAAGCCATTTGTACGAAGGTACAAGAAAAAACTTACATGTAATATGTGCTCAAACATATACGATCAAACTTTTTGAATTTTTTACTTTTTATGTGATTTTGGATTTTTTACTCACACAAAACTAAAACATAAAAGTAAGATCAAAACAAAAATAATGCATACAAATAAATGCAAAATACACAAATGCATGACGATATGACAAACAATGCATGAAAGGTCATACAAAAATCGAAATAATTAGATTAAGAACCAAAAAAGCAAAAACTCAATCATAAGAACCCTTTCTATCCAAACAGAACAATTGTTTGGAATGAGTGTCTCATGAGAAGTGAGACGAGGGTTGGAAGAATGAGAACCGGAGATGCACATAGTCAAGAAGTTAAGAGCATTAAACACTTTCTTTAACAACATGCTATTTTCACTCAAATCCGGTTTAGTTTTCATAGCATAACTTCCAAGAAGTTCAAGTTTCTCTTTTCTTTTAATTCTTTTAAGAGCATGAAACTTAGAGCAGTGAGGTCTTAGATGACCAAAAACACCACAATGGTGACAAATAATGTGTCTAGGTCCACTAGGCTTTTTGGAAAGGGATCTAGCAACATGTTTTTGTTCTCTCTTCAACTTAGAATATTGAGGTCTTATGTGACCGATCACACCGCAATGGTGGCAAGTTGGAACAAACTTAGATCCATCCAAAGCCTTAGATTAAGACCTAAATGGAGGTTTTGATTTAATAGTCTTTCTCTCCACCTTTTGGTTTCTTTTATGTGGAGGAATGTACACCTATTTGTCCTTAGAGTTAGAACACACATTAGGCACAAAATCGGGTACCACCACATGATTGCAACATATATTATCATCCATTTTAGCAATAGGTTCAGCAATCAGACACTTGGCATGCATCTTAAGAGATTCATTTTCACATTTAAGATCATCAACAAGTTTGTTAAACAAAACAAGTTTAGCATCCAAGTACATATTCAAAGATTCAAACATTCAAACTCTTTCAGCTTTTCAAGAGAAATTTCAGCAAGTTTTTTATATTTCTCAGCTAATTTTTTGGATTTATTGAGCTTAGCAATCAAATCATCCTTTTTACAAAATAACTTGCTCAAATTCTTTTGAAACTTCTTAGCATTTCTTTTCAAGAGTTTGTCATTTGGAATATCAACAACATCCAAAGATTCATGTAACATAGCATCACAATTATGAGGATTATCACTCATAGAGGCATTTTCACAAACACGTGGCATGTTACATTCATCATTAATCAAATCATACAAAGAGGCATACAAAGCACAATCCATGGCAAATAAACCAAGGGGTCAAGGATCACACTTAGGTATTTAAATCACAACAAGTGTACCCGCTCTGATACCAATTGTAAGTTCAAATAGCATATAAAACACTATGAATGTTTTGACCCCCAATTATAAATTACCAATTCAAGCTTATTATCAAATAATTTAATGTGCGAAATATGAATATAAGCCAAACACAGAATTGATAAATAATATAAGCCAATTATAATTACATCCACAACAGAAAATAAAAGGTAAAGATAAAGGGAAGAGAGATGCAAACACAAGGACAATACGTGATGTGTTATCGAAGAGGAAACCGAAACCCTCAGCGTAAAACCTCTCCGCTGCCCTCCAAGCAGTCAATAATCCATTAGAAAATGTAGTTAGGATACATGAACAGCAATAGACCCTCCAAGCGTAATCTACCCAGGTACCTAAACCCTCCAAACTTCTTGCTCCAACAAGGTTGCGTTGAACCTTTTTCTTCTCTAGCTTATCAGATTCTGCTATAGCCCATAGCATCAACCAATAACCATTAGTCCCTTCCAAACTGCTTCCCTTAGCATCAAAAGACCTTCTCACAGACGTGGGTGTGGTGAGAAAAAGATTTGGTCTAGAACAACTCAAGAATGTATCAATAGAGAGACAGAGAGTAGAGGAATTTGAAGAGTCTCTTAGTAAAGATTGGGGATGAGGCAATCTTGTTTTTCTCTAAGGTTTCTCTCTCAAAATTATTTTTGGAAGCTCTCTACATTTTGTGGGTATAAGGGTCTATATATAGTAGGTTGAGAAAGGAATGCAAAGAGTCAGTTTTTCCCAAACAGGATAAGTTGGCGGCTTGGCCTCGCGACTGGTCTAAGTCACGAGTTAACGGCCTGGCCAACCTGGGACTTTTGTCCTGTAGTGCGACAGCTGGCGTGACCCTTCACCTCCCCGCATGCTTCTCACGTGTGCTGCAGTTGGCGACTTGCAAGTCGTGAGTCAGCCACAAGTCCCTACTTCTTTGCACATTGTTGAGCAATTCTTTACACTCTCTCACACACTACCCTTACATGAATCTCACCTAAATACAGGGTTATTAAGTGCTAAATTATAAGAAAATTGGTACGGAATAAAGCCAACAAGATGGTTGATAAAATTCAACCTTACAAAAGTTAAAACTTCTGACTGGGCTTTCAAGCTGTGTTGAAGCAACCTCAATAATTGTTTATAAATTTAAATTAATTATTAAAAAAAAATTGTACATGTAACCACGCCAAGATACAAATTTTTGATATTCAATAAATATAAAAGGAAAATGATAGAGATGTAAACTTTTTTACAAAAAACTTTTACAAATTGTTGATGTAAGGACCAGATTTGAATTCTTAGTCTACTACAAATGTGGACTTAGACCCCAAAAAGCCCAAAACAATGAATTTGTAGAGAATGGGTTGGAAAACTAGGTTTTAGTTGATCTAACTAACATTGGGATAGATTCAAAGGACGAGAGAATGCAAAGAGATAGGATTGTATTGAAGAAAAATGGTTCTCGGCATGATCCGAGGTGATCTGCTTATGTATATTATTCTCTAAGTAAGTTATAAGTTTATTTTTTAATGTTGTAGTATTTTCCTTTCTCCAAAAATCCCCCCTTTTCATGAAGGATCTTTGTTCTTATATAGTTCCTTCTAAAGTATATGGTTCCTACACTTGTTGATCATCTGAGTTATCACTTGAGTGTCTGTCCCATCAAACACTTTCTCTAGTCTTTGTAGGCTTTGGGGTAGCTGATTTTACACTATTTAGATGTTTTCTCCACATTAATGCAGTCAGGAAGTCAGCTGTAGAACATTAAATGCGGTAGTGATAACTTCCTTCCTAAGATATCTTAGGACTTCCCCCAGTCTAATGTCTCCTCACTAACTATTTATATCGACAGAACTTCCTAGGAGGTTCTCTTGCATTAGTAGCCATTTCTTCTGACCTCAGCTCCAATCTACCGAGGAGATATTATCCTCGGCTAATATCTCTTTGAACCTTTGTAGCCAAAACTAACCCTTTTATTTGCTAACATTGCCTTCTTTGATGAAGACTATTCCTACTCAGAATAGTCCTTGTCTTCGGCTTGGACCATAGGCCCACTGTACAAATTTATAATAAACTTCTGTGCCTAACATCCCTACAGTTGATATGATGAGTGATTATTGGTAAATAAAAAAGTGATGTTATTGATGAGCCTGGATGAGAATCAATAAAATTTTGGCTGCGACAACAGTTTGTAAAAATATTATAAAACAATTTGTAGTTGTAGCATTACTCAATATAAAAACTATTGAAAAAAATAATAAATGCAATAAGTTTTACGATAATATGGGCATAAAACAAAATATTCGTTAAATATTTCCTAATACATATCATACAACCCAATTCTAAATTCTATGAATTTGGCTTAAGAAGAATGTGCTAGAACACTTGACATAACCATATATTTTCACATAATAATAATAATTAATATACTTAATATATAATCCAACATATTAATATTTATTTTTTAATAAAAATTTGATGTGGCATATTGGTATTGGAAGGTGTAAATTGGGATTTTTACATATGATCATTATTGAAATTACGTTGCACATATATAACGTCACATGTCCTTTAAAATCACTTAACATCATTTTTCAACACTTATTTTATTTTATTTTATCAATTATCAACCTTTATATATTAGTGGAATGTGCCAATGTGGTCTTAGAATGTTACATCATGTACACATAATCAAATGTTTTCTATCTTTTACTTAAAAAAAAAAAATACATAATCAAATGTTTTTTTTTTTTTTTTTAATTTCAAAGTAAAGTAAAAAAGGTGTTAATCCACTTAATTGTATGCTTTATTCTTTTATGGAAAAAGTTTGTGTAATGCTCCAATAATTTGTCTCCAAACTAGTTTGGAGGAATCTTTCTCCCACCTCTATGTAACAGTCGAAAATACCATCCATGTATACTTTTAAACTTTTAGTTGCATAAATTTTTTAATGAGTTATATGAGTTATTTCAATAATATATATGAATAATGTTATAAATTATAAATTGACACATAATCAGTTGAGGGATATTCTTTCAAACTAGTTAAGAGGCAAGCTTTGTCATATTTTTTGTATTACTTTATAAGCATTTTGTTTTTGTTTTTTATTTTTTATTTTTTATTCTTTCTTTCTTTTTAAGAGACGTAACATCTTAAAAAATGCAATATGGATTATCGGTTAGCCTTTCTCCTCTTCGTAATAGGGAATGATGATGAAAAGAAAATGTTTGACTCTAAATTGAATTAGAATTATCTTTTTTAACTCATTATATGACCATTTATAAAACTATCTATATGCATGTGTATTACATGTATATTACTTAAATAAGTTATATATCTTATTTAAAAAATCATGTTACTAAAACTACACATAAATATAATATTTTTAATCGTCACGTAATAAATTGTAGCAAAATAACTTTGGTTTAGAGTCAAAACTTTTTTTTTTTTTTGCCTTGAAAACAATAAGTCCCTGTTATCATCTTTGATGACTTCAGATTCTATATTAAAAAAAGACTTTAGAAGTTAACTTTTTGGACTTGAAAACAATAATTTGCGCTTATCATCTTTAATGATTTCAGATCCTATCTTAAAAAAAGACTTTCGATTCTCAACATGGCAATAGTGGGATAATGCAAAAGTGGTAGGCAATAACCAATAGGCAAAAATTTTTTTCTCGTGTTTCCACTTTCCATACTGTTTCTCATTTTTTTTTTTTTTTTTGATTTCATACTGTTTCTCATTGACATAACGTCAACCTTATTTATTTTAGTACGATATTTAAGTACGACATTAACAAAGTTTTTCATTGACATAATGCGTTGGACATGTGGTGCAGCAAGAAAGCGAGGTAAAGAGGTGTGAAAGTTAAACATGCTGGGAGTGTGGTGCAAAGGTTAGTGTTGCCCATTGTAGCAGATACAGGGAGAACGAGCATGAGTGATTTTCAAAAGAAAATAATAAAAAGTTATTACAACAGAATGTGATAATTGACATAATTCGTTCAAGTGGACAAGTTGATTTATGATATGATGTCGAGAATATTCTTTCCGTGTGAATAAATTATAATGATGGTGATAACTGATAACTGATAGTCTGGTAGGCGGACAATTATTGTGTGGTACTCAGCACTCCTGTTCCTTTTTTAATATATTTACTAAAGTAGTCAATTATGTTCTGATTACAAAACAATATTACAACATTCCCCCGTAGGAATTATCACAATTTTTATTTTTTTTTAAATATTTATAATAAACATATTCAAATATGTGACAAAAAAATATTAAATAATAAATTATTTCATACAATAACAAATACAACCAAAAAAAAAAGACAAATTAAGAAAACAATAGAAAAAAAATGGAGACCACTCATTTCCTTAAAAATATAAAATAAAACTCATATTTTATGATGAAAATTTGAAGTCTCGATTCGTTTGTACACACGAGCTAAGTTACAAACACCAAAAAAAAAAAGAAAAAGAAACCTTAGAAAAATTGGGTAGACAAGGTTTTATTAGTTCTTATCTAAACTTATTACTAACATTACTTTTTTATCTGCCATTAATAATCTACTAATTTTTTTCATATAAATTTCTCTCTGTCGTCACATGTAGAGAATGAACAAAATCATATCAGTCGTTACACATAAAATTTCAATACAAGTTGAAATTGACCAAAACACACCAAAATAAATTGGAATTAATTAAGAGGATTCATAGTATCGGTTTTATAAGTAGTACAAAAGATGAAGATTGTTGTCTAACATAAAACAAAAGATCTAGTTAATAGATGCCCTTAGGCCATTTATGAATGAACTATTTTAGAAAAGTTTCTATACCACCCTCATGGAAAATATAAAAAATTATTAAAAAGAATTAGTTATTTTTTTCTTATAATTTTTTTAAAAAATATTTTTTAAACATTAACCTTTAGGGTATTTATTAACTTTTTTCTATATATTTATATATATATATATATATATATAAAAAGAAAGAAAGAAAGGGACAACCGTGAAGGAGAAAACAAAGATTAATAAAAAGAACAAGAAAAATAAGAGAAGTGGGACAGGGAAGACTTGGCGAAGTCTTGAGGAAAAAACTCCAAAATGATTGGAAAAGTGATAATGCACTCCAAATGTTTATGTTTTTGGTTTCTTTTATGGTCAATACAAAAAAGCTAAAAAGATAAGATCATAAATGAACAAAAGAATACATGGACACAAAGAAGAAATGTGGTCTTCGGCAGAAAAGTCTCACCGCTTAACATGTCTTTCACGCCCTCAAGGAAATTGCACTGGATAATGAAGTCCTTTAGAGTCAAGCAAATTGTCTTGTGGAAGATTTGTGATATGATGGAACAGAATAGGTATGGACTGATTTTTTTTATTTCTCAACCCCACCATTTTTCTCCACACCTGTCCTCTGCCCTCTCTTTTTTTTTTTTTCAACTCATAAACATAAAAAATAAAAATAAAACAATTGAGTTCTAATATTATAAAAATTTCTAAAACATAGCAACACAATAATTCAAGTATTAAAAATCATAAATAATTTTAAAAAAATACAACAATTAAAAATTATAAAAAAAAAATATATATATATATATATATATATCTTTATCATAAAAATATTAATTTAATAATATAACACCAAAAGGCATCAATATTTAAAGTTTGCAAGTAAAAAAGTATATTTGCAGTATAAATAAAAACCTATAAAATTATTTTAAAAATAACTTTTTATTTTTTATATATAAATAAAGCAAGGTCTTCTAATACCCACTCTTACTTCCAAACAATTTCTCAATTAAACATAAAAAATTTTACTAATTGAATTAACTGGAATCTACCACATTATTATAACCTTTATAAGTGGATAAAGCAACAGTGGTGGACAATAGCCAAACATTTTTGATTATTTATTTAGATTTTTTTTTTTTTCATTTTAGCAATTTTGTCTTCATTTTAGCAATCATTTTCCATTATTAACTTTCATTTTCATCCTACTTAGTTTTGGCCAATCACTTGATTGAGGTGGGGACTGCAAGGTTCCTAGCATTCAATTCAATGATTGCAACCTCCGAATATCTTGCATAAAAAAATAAAGTAAAATTCATATCTTTTATATCCTCAATTGATAAAAGAATTGCATAACAATTGTCGAATTTTCTTACATTGTATTTTCTTGTGTTTCTGTATCGTTGTTCAGAACATGAGAACATCAACTTCTTTGTTTATTTAAAGAACCATGATGTACAAAGTTCTTTGACTGCCTAAGCTTTCCCTACAAGCACAATCCCCAATTACCTGCTAAAGCCTGGATTGAGGAAAGAAATATTAATAGATAAAGACTATTTTGAATGATTACAGATTATTAAGACAATTTTTTCCACTTGCCACATGTTCTAACTTTACTATATTTCACCTACTCAGTCAGCTCTTTCTCCAAAAAAAAAAAAAAAAAAAAGAAAAAAACCCTACTCAATCAGCTAAAAAAATACATAGAATCACAGATATCATTTACAAATTATTTTGGGACTACCTCACTTCACTTAAAAATTGGGCCAAAATCTCACCATTACATTGCCTAAGCAAAAGCCCAAGATCTATCCCTATCTAAATAGTTGGTTTGAATCCTTCTATTGGTCGGCCAGATTCGTCAAAGTCGGGTTATTGATGGACGGTCCTAAGCTTAGGCTAACCTAAGTGGTCCACCATAAAACTTATATTTGCCTCTTAAGAAAATGTAATCAAATTAGGATTTTTTTTTTAAGGGTGAAAGTAATCAAATAAGAAGTCCTAATATGGTTGGTAGGCTACCTAGGTTAGACCCTTCATAAAGAACACACAAATTTCAAAAGAGAGAGACCTATTATGGAAGTTAAAAATAATTTAAAACCTTGAAACAATAAATTTCTTTTATAATGTTACATATACAACAATTTTCAGAACTCTTGAGATGACAACTTGTTATTGATTTTCACATTAGTCTATCACTAATATCACTTTATTGTCTACTATTGAGAACTTATTACTTAATTGGCATAAAAAAAATAAAATATATATATATAATTGTGTATGCAATTTTTTGTTTTGTTTTGTATTAATTTTTTATTTTTTATTTTTTGGCTTCTAACTATAACGTAACTGAACTACCAACACTCTTAAGTTTGGTTCAGCCAACCTCCTATAATAATGAGTTAATTAAGTTTATAATTAGAAAAGACTTAACATAACTCTAATTTTATTTTGGAATAAAAAATTAGAAAAATTATGAGAAATAATACAGGCAATTTAGGACAACAAAAAAGATAAACGGTCACATGTTACTATTCCTATGAAATTATATATGTTACTATGATCACATTAATGAATATATGCTAATTTTTTTTTAGATTCATTTTATGTAGGGTTAGGCTCTTTTGTAGTAGTACTCTGATTATGTAATATATTATAAGCTCGTTTAAACAACTCTATATACTACTTTTGTGTTCGTTTGTTTTAGTAAGTATTACTATTTTTTCTCAAAAAAAAAAAAAAAAAAAAAAAAAAAGGATGTTTATCTCACATTGGTTATGTATGTTAGAGTTTTAGTCCTTATAACCCTAGGCTACTACTACAAAGGTTAAACTTTTTGTAGTGGTATTTTGATTATGTAATATATTATAAGCCTGTTTAAAAAACTCTATATACTACTTTTGTATTTGTGTGTTCTAATAAGTATTACTGTTTCTTAAAAAAAAAAAAAAATTATGTAGGGGAGAGAGAGGAATTCAAATCCTAAACACCTTCATCAAAATAACATTAAATAAATAAATAAATAAATAAATAAACCATGTATAAAAAATTTATGTAGGGGAGAGAGGAATTCAATTCCTAAACATCTTCATCAAAAAAAAAAAAAAAAACATGTATCTAGAGGTCATTGGTGGGCATAAAGTAATCTTAAACTAACTGATCAGTTAAAGTAGTACAGTTATAATTATATCCATAAAAAAATATTATAGTTACATACTTATAATTGCGTGTACTAATAGATTCCAGTTATAAAAAGTTTATATCCCAGTTTTTTTTTTTTTTATTATTTCATTTTATTTTTTGAGAAGGATGACGCAGTTATATCTTGTTGCTCTTGTTTAAATCTCCAGTTGATCTACACCAATCCCTTAGGCAGCTAGCCAATCTAACTTTCCTGTGGATTTTGATTTACCTTTCTTATAGAAATCATCTTTGCTGTACTTCTGCTTTCTATAATACTTGGCTTTGGTTTTCTTCCTATGAAAATGCTCAGAGAGTTCCTTGCCTCTGTATTTGGATTTTCTCTTGGGAAGGATGGAGGGTAAGCCATACTGCGTACAAAAGTTTCCTACTTCGTACTTGGCTTTTCCTTTGTTGGCTTTGCTCTGGATTATAAGATCTCTGCACATCTTCATTTCCTCACTTCGAATGGTGCTAGAGATGTCTCCATAGGTTAGGTTATCATAATCTATGACACCTAAGGGGTTACACAGGGTTTCTTTAACCTTTTCTCCAAAAAGGGTAGGTAAACCATTGATGAACTTCTCCTTCCAAAATGGAGAGTTGCAATCACTTCTGTGCATGACTCTAGTAGTAAACACATCCTCGTACCACCTAAAGTCACCAAGGGTTTTACATCTAAGGTTACTCAACTGATCGTAAATCCTAGATGTGATGTTGCTGGGTTTTCTTACGAAGTGTTTCATGATTGTATAGACCAGGGTATTGACTCCGTTGGGGATACCTCTTCCTAAGTCAATGTCAAAGATGGGGAGTCCTTCCATATCTTTTTGGATAGCATGCTTGATGTCTTCCTTAGACTCAATTGTTAGGCAATTGTTCCACCATTGGAGGAGTTTACCTATGAATCCTAAAGACATGAGTTCTATGACCTCAGTATGGGAATGTCCTTTACTGATGTAGTTGTTGGCTACCATGGTCATATGCTGGAGTTTATTCAGGATTTCCTGTTCAAACAAACCATCTATGTTCCATTCATAGAGTTTACCTAAAGAGACTGAGAATTGGCTGCTAACATTCCTTTCCTCGAACTGGAGGTTAGGGGGTGTAAGTCTGGAATACCAATTCCTGGTTAGGCTAGTAGGGGTTACCTTTGGATGGGTAAGCCTTTTTACCTCTAAGTTCCTGAACTGGTTTTCTAGGTGTTCTATCTCCTTTTCATTGTCTGAGGAGGTTCTACTAGAATTGCTAGAAGCTGTGTGGACGTCTAAAACAACTAATCTGTTGGTTTCTAGACGGGGATCAACACTGGTTAAAGTGCCATCTGATACCAAAAGGGGGCTAAGTTACAAGGGATGGGTTCTTGCCATCTAATTGTGGAAATATAAAAGGTACAGGTTACAAGTGATGATACAAATGTAAATTGGAAAATAAACTAGGGTTTCCATCTGATTACAAAATGTAAAGGAGAGGGTTGTGAAATGTTTTGCTGGATCTGAGCTAAAGACTTCTGAGCTAACTACCAAAAATAGAACCTGCTTCAAACTGAGGAGAGGCTGCCTTATATAGAGGAAGGGAGCATCGGATCCTGTTAAAGACTGTTGGAAATCAAGGGGAGTGAAATGCTTTAACTCAGGTGAAAAGTCATATCAGCCGAAAGCGAAAAGTGAAAGAGGATTCTCTGTCGGGTACTGTAGTGAAGAGTAACCGATCACTGTTTATGAACGGTGATTTGTCCCCTTGCTTTTCTGATTCACTGTTCACCAAAAGCTTCTGGTACTGTGGATGAATAGTGAACTCTTTGGAACTTTACTGGGTGAGGGTACTGTTCATTCAAGTGTTCTGGACTGATGAACAGTAACTGGTATCTTCAAAAGGCTATTGCTTAATCTTCATCCAAATTATAGCCATCATAGGGATCTTGTGAATCCTGGAATGGGTCAAATGGATATTTGTTGACTGAAACCGCTGAAGAGGCAGGAGAAACCTTTTCTTCTGACTCTAGCTTCTCTGCTTGGATTGCAACTGCTAGGCAAGATCTTTTAATTCCTTGCTAGATTTTCCGGCGATCTAGACGGAGTCTAAGCTTGACTGGGATCTTGTATTATAAGCAATGGCTTTTTGTATTGGAGGAGGGAAATCTTTTTCAATCTGTCCAATGACTTAAGAGAATCTGAACTTGTCCCACCATTTTACTGAGAATTCTTTGTCTAACAGATTGGAGTTGATTGCATAATACCACATGCTAATCCAATGGATTCTGTATCTGACTGTCATATGCAGAATTGCTAGAAACTGGGAATCATGTGCTGTAACTTGAAATTCGGAACTGAAATACCTGATGGCGTCTTGTAGGGGCTCCGAAAAGATCTGGGGTACTAGGCCAAACATTTCCCACCACTTTAAGAACCAAGATAGTATCTGGCTGGAGAACTTCTTATCAATCATTATGAACCAAGAGTGGTCATAATTCATGTTTTGGTAAAAAAGGACTTTCTCAAAGGCGTCCATGTAGTCATAATAACTGTAATGGAGTTATGAACCTGTGAGACTTTTGAGATCCTTGAGAACTTTCAACAAAGAGGGATGCTGTCCCCATTCTTTGCAGTTAACAAAACTGGTGATAATGAATTTGTGGTAGAGAACCTGGGAAGGGTCTCCTTTGTTCATGATGTTTTCTACTCGAGCAGACTTTTCTTGAATAAGGATGCTCTTATAGAATCTGATGTTTTTCTCTAGGCTTTTTGGGAGGAAATGCCATACATTGGGTAAAACTTTTATGGCCAGTGTTAGGGGATCTGTTATATGGGCCAAGTGAGGCTCAATATAAGAGATATGCTGGACAAATTGTTTTCTGAAATGGGGAGAGCTTGATTTCCTGGATTGGAAAGAAGGCTTTTGGGGTACTATGGGGCCAAAAGGGTCTTCTACAGTGTATGGGGAGATTGCCCTAGAAGAAGGGGATGCTAAGGCTAAATTGTAACTAGGTTGGCCTTGGGTTGGTCTTTGGTAGTTGGGTCTCAGGATTGTGGAGACAACAAATCTGTTGGCTATAGAAGAGGCAAGGATAGGAACTAACTGGCAACCAGGAGGGTTCTTTGCCTGACTAGTACTAGAGGTAGTTTGCTGTTTAGGGAGCCTTGGGGGTTGGGGTTGTACGGGTTTTTTCCGGGACATCTTGGTTTGGACTCTACAAAAATTCACGGGTTAGGAAGTTAGGGATGCTGTTTTGAGTTCCTTCTATGAATTCAATGTCAAAGTCAAAAACTGAAAGGATGGCTTGCCATTGTGCAAAAATCTGTTTTGATGCAATGTTTTGAACATCTTTTTCTAAAACATGTTTTGCAGATTTACTATCAATTCTTATCAAAAACTTTTGATTCAAAAGATCACTTTGAAATTTTGAAATGCATAGTACTATAGATAAAATTTCTTTTTTAATAGTACTATAATTAATCTGAGTGGGAGTCCAAATTCCTGAGTGAAAACAAACAATCTGTTCAAAGAAAGTGGGACTAGCACGCTGGAGGAGAATGCCACCATAACCAATGTTAGAGGCATCAGTCTAGACAATCTTGAAGGAATTTTCTGATGGAATTCCCAAACAAGGGAGAGACTTGACATATTTTTTGGTTGTTTGGACAACAACAGTATGATGTGAAGTCCAAGGAGGAGGATTAGCACGAAGTCTATCAAAAAGGGGTTTGCATTGCTGCCTGAGGTTCTGATAGAAATCTGCTATGTAGTTGAGAGATCCTAGAAATCTTTGAAGCTGGGTTTTATCTAGGATTTCATCTGGAAACTTATCCACAAACTGGATAGCTTTGTCTCTGGGTTTGATGACACCATGATGGATACCAAAACCTAAGAACCTAACTTTAGTTTGGAAAAGTTTGATTTTTGGAGCTGAAACAACAAGACTGTTGAACTTGATGGTGTTGAAGAATGTTCTCAGATGTTTCCAGTGTTGGATAAAGGATTCCGAAAAGATGAGTACATCATCAATGTACACAATGATATGACTGGAGAATGGATTAAAAATCTCATTCATGATGTTTTGGAATTCAAAAGGTGCATTTTTTAGACCAAAGGGCATTACATTCCATTCATAATGGCCAAAGGGTGTGGTGAAGGCTGTCTTATACCTATCAGACTCTCTGATTTGTATCTGCCAAAAACCATTATTCTTGTCAAACTTGCTGAAAACCACTTCTTTGCTAAGCCTGTTAACTAAGTCCTTTTTATTAGGGATTGGATACCTTATCCATTCTAAGACTTTGTTAAGGGGCTTGTAATTTATGACTAGTCTATGGACACCTCTTTCGATTTCAGCATTTTTCTGGACACAAAAGGTTGAACAGGACCAAGGGGACCTAGATTTTCTGATGATTCCCTTTTTGAGGAGATCCTCAATTTCTGCTCTACAAGTATCCATAAGTTCTTGATTCATTTGGATAGGTCAAGCTTTGGTTGGGATGTCCTTTTCGTGGAAATCTCTGACATAGGGGAGAGCAACCTCGTGTCTCTTCCTGTGCCAGAAGGCTGTTGGTAGATCAAAACAGACTTCCTGCCTAAGTTTTTCTTCAAACTTGCTGATCTCTTCTTGGATGGACTTACAAGCTAATTGTTCCTCAATTTTCTTGTATTTCAAATCGTTCTGGAGGTAGTTAAGATGGTGAGTTTTGGCTTGTATAAGGTTAAGGGTCTTGGAGACAGCAGCCTCCTGGAGACTACTGATTTCTCTAGGTTCAGGGCTCCTAAGAAACTTAAACTTAACAAGTTGGCCAAAAGGATGGATAGTGATTCCTTCACTATCCGTGGTGAAAGGATACAATAGACACATAAAGGGATTTCCTAATATCACTCTATCTGTCATGTTTTTCATAAGGATGAATGTGGTTTTGAAGTATGTGTTGTCCTGACACACATGGGCTTTTGGTATTTTAAATTCAATTTGCATTTTACCTCCACTTGTAGAAGTTAACCTTTCTCTGGTCTTTCTAAAGTACTTAGAGGGAATGATTCATTCCTAAATGCAATTGAGATCAGCACCTGAATCCATTTAGGCTATGACCTCGAATTCAAAATCTTTGCTAATGACAATCCTAACTTTGAAATGCCATTTCTGGAAGTTAATCCTACTGATGGTTACTAAGAACTTGTCATTGGATGGGACAGGGTCTTGTTCTATATCAGCAGTTGGGTTAACTTTTTCTTCAACTTCATCATCAGAAGGGTTTTGAAATGAGTTTCCTTCCTCATTACCTTGATGAGAAGTGCTTCCCAGATTTTTGATTCTTTGATCAAGGAAATTGTGATCAACTCGAAGGATAGTTAGCTCTTGCTTAAGGGTTCTAACCTCAGACTTAGTTTCCTTGATTTCCTTTTGAAGGTTATTAACTGTTACGTCCTTCTTGGATTTGGTAAATCTTTTGTAAATTTGTTCCAAATCAACTTTGGGTTCCTGAAGCTTAGGTTCGGGTTTACTGGTTTCTCTAACTAAGGTTTTCTTGAACTCTGTAAGCTTCTGGGCTTTGATGACAGGGTCTTCAATCCGTTCTATGAGATTTAAAAGGAGCTCTTCTTGCCTAGAAAGAACATTGAGGGTTTTGTTCCTACAACAAATATCCATGCAAGGTATGGGTTCATCTAGGCCACTAGAGGTGCTAGAAGAAACTCTAGAGAGTTCAGAGGATGACTGGTAGATCTGACGAATCTCAGTACTAAAGCATTCTTGAAAACAATGAATTGCATTTCACTTATTTATGCAATACTTTGCAGGAAGAAAAGCAAATAACTTTTAAAACAAGCCCCACTAAGATGTGGAGGAAATTGACTTCTTTGGCAGAGAAAAGGAACAAGGGGAAGGCATCGGCACGGGGCTATCCTCAAGACAAAAGGCTCCCAGCAGTGGGAAAACCTTTTGTAAAGCATGAAGGTGCATCCTTTAAGGGAAACCAAAAAGGATCGACATCCCTTCAAGAGAGAGTGTAAAGCTAAGGCCAAAACCCTTATCAATACCCTCGTTAGTGACCAAGCCGGTAAAGATGAAATCTTTAAGCTCCTAGAACTTAATCACTCAGAAAGTGAGTCCTCTAGTAGTGATCCTCTACCGGGACATAATCTTGAAAGGATGTCGATCCTCTTTGGTTTCCCTTAGAGGATGCAGCTTTGTGCTTTACAAAAGGTTTTCCCACTGCTGGGAGCCTTTTGTCTTGAGGATAGCCCCGTGCCGGTGCTTTCCCCTTGTTCCTCTTCTCTGCCGAAGAAGTCAATTTCCTCCACATCTTAGTGGGGCTTGTTTTAAAAGTTATTTGCTTTTCTTCCTGCAAAGTATTGCATAAATAAGTGAAATGCAATTCATTGTTTTCAAGAATGCTTTAGTAGTGAGATTCGTCAAATCTACCAATCATCCTCTGAACCCTCTAGAGTTTCTTCTAGCACCTCTAGTGGCCCAGATGAACCCATATCCTGCATGGATATTTGTTGTAGGAACAAATCCCTCAATGTTCTTTCTAAGCAAGAAGAGCTCCTTTTAGATCTCATAGAACAGATCGAAGACCCTGTCATCAAAGCCCAAAAGCTTACAGAATTCAAGAAAACCTTAGTTAGGGAAACCAGTAAACCCGAACCTAAGCTTCAGGAACCCAAAGTTGATTTGGAATAAATCTACAAAAGATTTACCAAATCCAAGAAGGACTTAACAGTCAATGACCTTCAAAAGGAAATCAAGGAAACTAAGTCTGAGGTTAGAACCCTTAAGAAAGAGCTAACTATCCTTCGAGTTGATCACAATTTCCTTGATCAAAGAATCAAAAATTTGGAAAGCACTTCTTATCAAGGTAATAAGGAAGGAAACTCATTTCAAAACCCTTCTGATGATGAAGTTGAAGAAACAAATAACCCAATTGCTGATATGGTTCAAGAACAAGAACCTGTCCGATCCAATGACAAGTTCTTAGTAACCATCGGTAGGATTAACTTCCAGAAATGGCATTCCAAAGTCAAGATTGTCATTAACAAATATTTTGAATTTGAGGTCATAGCCTTAATGGATTATATATATATATATATATATAAACTAAATGAAAAAGTCAAGTTAAGAGTAGGGGTGTCAATGTTCTGATGGAAATAAATGTGAACGCAACGAAAAAAATAACGGATCTACATCATTCGAAATTGATAACATGCATTAAATAAATTTCAGAATTTGATAACAAGAGAGTGTACCTTGAAGCGGTGAATTTCAAAACCGAAGATTGAAGCACTTAGGAATACTTTTAATCTTCACTCCAATTCCACTAAACGCCCAAGAAGTGTGGACTCTCAATTGGTTACAAATGGATGATTAGAGAGTGACATACACTCACTTCCACACCATTACAATGTTGCTTTTCTCACACAAAAAATTTTGTACGTTTTTCTCTTTGTATATAACCAATTATCTAATTAGGCTGGCCCTTTAAGCCTTTTCAATTGGGCTTAAGTGTGTGGCTTGGAATAAGACCAAAAGGGACCAATAAAACACTAGCTCCAATGGGCTTTGGGTTTTTCTATCAACTCTTGACAAGTCCAAAGTTACCATTAACTATATTTAATACCACTATATAAATATAGTTGCACTTTAAGTCTTATCTATAAATTATATCCCAAGACTTTATTATACATGCAACCCCTTCATAAAATATTCTTAGTAATACAAAGTCATTAATGTAGACTGCCACTTTGTAAATGAAATTATTCTCAAATCTCAATGCTCTAATAGTCTGATTTGCTTCATTAAACTTTGTAGAGATTTGTTCTCACTCAACACATCACTAAGCTTCTTGGTGGCCAACCTATACAACCTCTCATTTTTTTTCTAAGACCTTGTATAACTTTGCATGAGCTGTGTGGATGTCATCTTGTTCATCCATCTTCTCAAACTTAGACTCCACCAATTCTTCTTCTTCATCCACATCCTCAACAATCCCTTCAACAGGATTTATAGTGGCAATAAAAGTATTTAGGATTCCATCATCCTTATTATCGAAGTCATCCTCAAGCTCAGTGCCACTCAACGTAGTAGCAAGAGCCTTGCTCTTCCCAATAGTCTTGAGATAAGTAGGGCACTCTTGTTTCATATGACCGAAACCTTGACACCCAAAACACTTTGGTCTTGAGGGAACAATGTACTGACCGTCATTCCTAGCATCCTTCTTTCCTTTGTCTTGGCTCTTAGACTGAGAAGAGCTTGATTGTCTACGGTCCTTGTCAAAGCCCTTTGCATTGGCATTCTTCATGAACTTCTTAAATTGCCTAATGATGTAGGACTTCATCTTAGAATCTTCATCATCAAAAGATTCATCAGTATCACTGCTCTTGGTCTTCAATGTCATGCTCTTGCTCTTACTCTATTTCTTGATCCTTGTTAAACCCAACTCATAGGTCTGCAGATTGCTAACCAACTCTGTTAAAGGAATTTTGTTAGTGTCCTTTAATTCCTCAGTAGCAGTGATCTTAGCATGGAATCTCTCAAATAGAGATCTGAGCACCTTTCTCACAATCTTGGATTCAAGAATGGTTTCCCTAAGATTAAAAGTTGAGTTCACTATGTCCTTGAGCATGGCACAGAACTCATCGAACGACTCATCCTCCTCCATCTTGATCTCTTCAAAGCTTGTATTAAGCTCTGAAACTTTGAATCCTTGATAGCCTTGGTTCCTTCATAGGTTGTCTGGAGAATGGTCCATGCTTCCTTAGTAGTTTCAGTGGAGGATATCTTCTTGAACTCCTCATTCGTGACTGCACTGAATAGAGCATTCAATGTCCTGCTGTTGAAGTTTGCCATCTTGATCTTAGCATCATCCCAGTTGGCCAGCACTTCTATAGGCTTGGTCCAGCCTATCTCTACAACTTGCTACACTTTCTCATCTAAAGACTACAAGAAAGCTCTCATACGTCCTTTCCAGTATGCATAGTTATTGTCATCAAATAAAAGAGGTATAATAAGAAACTATCCTCTATTCATGACAAACAGGGGTCAATGGATCACACAGCAAAGATTAACCATAATCAGAGTGTGCCTGCTCTAATACCACTTGATAGGCCAAGAATGTATTGACCCCTTGTGATAAATTAATTGATTAATTAGCCAAGTTTATTAATTAATCAAATTAACATGCAAAGCGCGTGGTAGCACAAACAAATCACCAATTATCTAAAGTATGCAATGGAAAATAAATTGACACGGTGATTTGTTTACGAATAGGGAAAACCTACACGGCAAAACTCCACCGGGTGATTTTAAGGTCACCACTCCCGAAAATCCACTATTATCAAAACAAGCAATTACAAGTAAAGGAATTTCAATACCTTATACCAACCTACAGTTGAACCCTTACCCTAATACCCAAATGGACTAGTTCTGTAGTGACAATCTCTCATTTTCAATGCATGGCTCCTAATACATGACTAACCAATTACGCGGATCCCAGTACGTGACTTGATCACCAACTTGAGAAGGATGTTGGCTGCAAAGTTCTTCAATTCATCCAGATGATAAAGATCATGAAGTTGCTCGGTCACAAAACCCTATGGTGTACAAACATAGTAGCTTCTTCAAGAACTAGGGCAAACTAGGTTTCCGGTCACACTCTTCTTTACACTTGTGGAATTGTGCTCTTGTGCAACTTATGTCACCTTTTACGGACCTTAAAATAATCCTTATATATGTTTAGGTTTGTGAGAAAAGAAAGCGTAAACATACATTCACGAATTGGATGAAAAACAATCTTGAAAATTTGAGTTTCATAAACCTTGATAAATAGCCATTTATCGAGCTAGCTGTCAAGGCATGGGCTTCAACATCTTTTAAACCTCGATAGATACTAGCTGTCAAGATTTAAAAACGTGCACTTTCTTACTTGATTCTTGGACAGACTTACATGACTTTAACACTTGAACTTGAAACAAGATTTCTTGAAGTATTAAACACATCTTAGATCTACCCAATTACAAGTAAAGTGCGTTTTATCAAAGGATTAGCCAACTATATAAAATGTTGACATATGTTCCTAACATGACTCACATATGTCCTAACAATTTCCATGCTCACATGTCTAACAGAATAATGATATGGCTTTTTTTGAAAATGACATGACTTTTTTTTTTCCAAAAAAACATTACAGTTGTGCTAGGTATAGTTAGTGGGGCAAATCATTTCTATTTGGGTTTTGCCCCAAATTAAAACCCAAACAAATCCCTAATTTGTTAAGTTCTTAATCAAGATTAAGCTGAATTCTAAAACATAAATTCAATCGATTTTTTTCCTAATAAAAAATTCAAGAACCCAGTAACTCATCAATTAATGTGAAAGGGTCTCCATAAACTTCATGAATGAAGGATTTAGTGATTTGGAAAGCTAATTTAATTTTGTTTTGATATTTGTGTTTTGGTATAATACAAATTTTGTAATAATTAGTTCTTTAAAGTCTATGTGCATGGCTATGAGTTTTTTTATTATTTAGAAAAAAAATCCCTATAGCTATGTTTTATAAATGCAGCTATAGCAAAAAAAAAAAAAAAAAAAAAATCTATAGCTGCGTTTGCTAAACACAGTTAACGTACACCCTATAGCCACATTTGTTAAACGCGGCTAAAATAAGGTCTGTAGCCACGTTTGAAAAAACATAGCTATAGACTTGTCGGTCTATTGTCAAGGTGTATAGGCCACGCTTAAAAATGCGGTTATAGACCAAATAGACTTATAACCATGTTTTTAAGAGCTACAATCACGTTTTTAAAACGCGGCTATAGACCAATTTTTTTGTAGTGATTATATTATAAAGATGCATGAATCATGAAACTATTAACAATTATCAATATGGAAAACAGTTCAACTGTGTCCTATTATTAAAATCTAAATCCAAGAAAACCCAGGGAATCAAAGGATTGAAACCCAAGTGGCCTAAAATGATTAGTCTCTAACTTTATTATTCGAGATTCTAGTTGTTAGAACTATAACATGAAAACCCATTTGAGCAATGATTTCAAATCCCATTCATCAACATCTTGACTACTTACTAGTAAAGAGATTTGCCAGCGCTGATATTGTAATTACCCCGCATATCATTGACGTTGTTATTATTATTATTTATTATTATTATTATTCATAGGATTGAGGTACTGTAGGCTTAACACGTGAGATTATGATTAGAAAAGTTTATATAGCTTAAACCTGAGTAATTAATTAAGTTTTTTATAAAATAATACATAGATCATAAATGCATTTTGATAATAACTGCAGTTCACTACCCCACCAAGCCCACATCTCTAATGCATTAAATACAAGGTAGAGGAAGAGATAAAAGAGATATATTGATAGGAAGAGATTCATCGCTAAAGAGGCTAGAAGGTGTATTTTTTCCTTGGAGTTTAGAAGGAATACAATTGAAGAGGCAACTAATTGTTCCAGGTATAATTTCTCATTTGTTAGAAATAAAGAATTAAAAAGGTTATAATTTTTATCATGGAATCGTTAGTGATGTTTAGATTGTTTAGAAGCGTAGCTTCCTAGAATATAGTTTACACTATTACGTTAAGTTGCCTACAATTTGTATTCTAGAACAAAAGTCATGGTTATAAAGTTTAATTCATGTATAAGGCCTTACTTTTTCGTTTGGGACATATATTAAACCCTTAGTCTAGAGAGAATTGGCTACTGCCTTTGAGATTTGATAAATTCAAGGAAACATCTTTTTGGCTAGAGATGTTTTGCATCAGTATTATTATTTGGTTCATCAAAGTACACGTCTCTTGAAACAGATTGTATAATTCGATAAGCTTTATCTTTTCTGTTGGATATTAAGTGATTTTCATGGTTGATTTTAGGTTCTATTTAAGAGTGTTCTGAGAATATTTGAAGGGTGTTTAAAGGGAGTCAAGTTCTATAAGTAATCATGCATAATATGCACAAATTTTGTTCATTAAGTTCCTAGAAGTCAAAGGTTTTCAAAGGTTATGTTTTTAAGCATACATTTTCTAAAGTTTATCAAAAGCATTTTTACACCATTGAAAGAGAAACTTCGACTTTTAAATAATATTTTAAAGAGAAACTTCAAATTTTAAATAATATTTTAAACGTCCAAATCTCATTTAAAAGACAATTTCTAAACTAAACTATTTTCATAAAAGAATTGAGTTTTAAGATAAGTTTTCTAAAAAGGTTCTTATTCTTTAAATTTGTTTAAAACCAAGTGATTTCAAAGTCATATTCCTATTTTCCAAATGGTATTTAAAATGTTTCTTTTAGCAAATTCAATTTTTACACTTACTCAAGAACTGTAATCCTCAGTTCCTATTTATTCCCTAAAAGAGTCAAGAATCCTTTGATTTATGTTCAATTCAATGTTGTGGTCTTCAATAAGCCTCTATATTTGGAATGATTGTTACTATTAAGTAAATTGTTCTATGTTGCATAAATTTTTCTTTTGTGATATGTGACTCATTAAATGTTTTTAAAATTGATCAGATATATGTGTAAGCTCGCTCACAGGATTGTATGTAAGAATAAGTATTGAACCCTCACCAGCAGGGATTAGATATTGGTATCCGCTCACAGGATTATATGTGAGAATATGTGATATGTGTATATGCGACACTGTGTTCCGATCAATTATCTGTATGTGTTTCCGAATTATTTTAAGATTTGATTACATATGTATTAAGTGGTTCATTATATGTTTTGGAAAACTATATTTGATATCATTGCATGAATTTGTGAAATCAAAATACTCATGCTTTGCTTGACTCTATTCTGTTGTGTATTGTATATAATTGCTTACTAGATGTGTGGCTCACCCCCATCAATTACAATTTTCAAATTAAAGTTTAGTTGGGAAATAGAACCTTTGGATTGCTTCGTAAGATGCAAAGTAGAGCGTGAGAATTTTTAGGCAACTTCAATAAAGCTTGAAGGCTTATAGGATTTTTTTAGTTATTTTTATTTCTCTTAAGATTTTAAAATATTTGGAGATTATTTCTAAATTGTGGATTATTTTAGATATTGTAAGAGGTTTATTAAGAGTTAGCATTGTTTATTTGGAGTTTTATTTAATTTTTGGAATTAATTATGTTTATTGAGATATGCAAGGTCAGCAAGTTAGTCATGCATCTAAATTCATATTCCATAGATTTGGGTTGTGACAGATATAATCATAAGAGCTCATTTGCCTTCCTCTAGTGATGTCTTGATGATTGGATGCAAAAGAAATGGGTTGACATCACTCTCTTTGTGTCTAACGGCATAAATCCTTATGTGGGCAGAGCTATCGTATTCTCAGATTAGCTTCTCTCTCTTGGGTTGGTCTGTACAAATTAGGGATTTGTTCAGGTTTTAATTTGGGGCAAAACCCAAATTGAAATTTGCCCACTATACCCAGCAGCAAATGTGATTTTTTAGTACCAAAAAAAATTGTTATGTTATTTAAAAGAGCTATGTCATTATTTAGTTAGACACACAGGCAAGGAAATTAATAGAGAGACTACAATGTTCATTTTTAAATTTCAGGGACCAATAGTGCTCATTTGAAACTTCAAGAAACAAAATCACTCAATAGGAAAGTTTTAAGGACCAATATTGTAGTTTCGCCTATATATTATGTCAAAGTAGTGGTAGTTGTAAGAAAGTTCAATAAAAATTCAAATTAGATCTTAATTGAATTCCACTTTTGTACCAAGTGTCCTTGTATTCACCCACTAATTTGATGCCATATGCAAGTGTCTCTATATTTTAAATGAGTTTTAATTTGTGCCAAGTGTCATTCCATATCTCATTTTGTATCAAATGTCATTACAGGTATATTCTTAAATCTAGACTTTTAAAAAACTAAAAAATAAAAACACTCAATTAACTTTAGTAAGAATTTTAATATGCATCTAATTATTGTAATTTTTTAAACTAGGTTACAAGCTAGGGTTCTTAATGGAAAGAAACATTGGTCTCTAGTCTAAAGGTTTCACACTACCAAACCACATAAATCTCTGTGTTGAATTTATCTATATTATAATTCACATAATATGCAAAATTATATTCTAAATTTTCAAATTCATTAAAATTGATTCTCAAAATGCCCAAATAAATCAATTAAACAAATAAAAATAAGGATATTAAAATAAAATAAACTTATATATATTGGGTTGAGTCATGTGGGTTGAAAAACCTATCAACGAAAACCGACTCAACTTGATGCTTAAAATAAATTTTCAATCCAAGTCAACTGTAAGGTTGAATTTAATCAACCATCTAATTGGCTTTATTCCGTGACCAATTTGCTTGTAATTTAGCACTTAGTAACCCAGTATTTAGGTGGAAAAATTGTAAGGGTAGTGTGTGAGAAGATGTGAAGAAAAGCTCAAGAGTATGCAAGAAAAACAGAGGTTCGCGGCTAGGGCTCGCGGGTGAATCGCGACTGGCAAGCCGCCAAAAGTTAGCACGTGAGAGGCACACTGGAAAGCTGAAGGGTCGCGCCAGCTGTCACGCTACAGGACAAAAGTCCCAGGCTAGCCAGGCTGTTACGTCGCAACTTGAACTCGCAACTTGGACAAGCCGCAGACCAAGTCGCCACGTTACCCTGTTTGGCAAAAACTGACGTTTTACATTCCCTTCTCATCTTACTATATATACACCCTTATACCCATCATATTGAGAGAGCTTCCAGAGAGAATTTTGTGAGAGAAAACCCTAGAGAAAAACCAGATTGCCTCATTCCCAATCTTCATCTAAGAGACTCTACAAATTCCTCTACTATCTTCCTCTCCATTGTCATACCCTTGAGAGGTTATTTACCAAACCCTTATCTCACCACACCCACGTCTGTGAGAAGATCCATTTGGTGCTTAGGGAAGCAGTTTGGGAAGGAACCAATATACATTGGTTGATACTATGGTCAAGTAGCAAAATTTGGGAAGTTAAAGAAGAAATAGGTTCGGCGTAATCTCGTTGGAGCAAGAAGCTTGGAGGGCTTAGGTACTTGGGTAGGTTAGGCTTTTAGGGTCTTCTGCTGTTCATGTATCCCAACTATATTCTTTAGTGGATTTTATCACCGCTTGGAGGGCGACGGAGAGGTTTTACGCCAAGGACTTCGGTTTCCTGTTCGATAACATATCATGTGTTGTCCGTGTGTTTGCATCTTTCTTTCCTTTATCTTTGCCTTATATTTACTACTGTGGATGTGTTTATATTTGGCTTAGATTGTTTTATCAATTTTGTTATAAGCTTATTATCATATTCCGCACATTAATTGTTTAATATAAAGCTTGAATTGGTATTTTTGTAATTTGGGGTCTAAACGTTCAAGGGTGTTTCATACCCATTTTAAACTTTAAATTGGTATCAGAGCAGGTACACTTGTTGTGGTTTAAATACCTAAGTGTGATCCTTGACCCCTTGTGTGTTTTGCCATGGATAATGCTTTGTATGCTTCTATGGATGTTGTTGATTGTAACATGTCATATGCTTGTGAAAATGCCTCTATGAGTATTAATCCTCATAATTGTTATAACATGTTACTTGAATTTATTGATGTTGTTGACAAACTCTTGAAGAAAGGAGCTAAAAAGTTTCAAAAGAATTTAAACAAGTTCATTTGTGAAAAGGATAATTTGATTGCTAAGCTCAAAGAATCCAATAAATTGGTTGAAAAATATAAGAAGCTTGCTGAAAATTCTCTTGAAAAGATGAAAGAGTTTGAATGTTTAAATATGGACTTGGATACTAAACTTGTTTTTTCTAACAAACTTGTTGATGATCTTAAATCTGAAAATGAATCTCTTAAGATACATGCCAAGTGTTTGATTGCTAAACCTACTATTAAAAATGGTGAAAATATTTGTTGCAATCATGTTGTGGTACCCGATTTTGTGCCTATTTTGTGTTCTACCTCAAAGGACAAATCGGTGTACATTCCTCCACATAAAAGAAACCAAAAGGTGGAGAGAAAGGTTGTTAAGTCAAAGCCTCCGTTTAGGTTTCAACCTAAGATTTTAAAGGGATCTAAGTTTGTACCAACTTGCCACCATTGCGGTGTGATTGGTCACATAAGACCTCAATGTTATAAGTTGAAGAGAGAACAAAACCTTGTTGCTAGATCCCTTCCCAAAAAGCCTAGTGAACCTAAACACATTGTGTGTCACCATTGTGGTGCTTTTGGTCATCTAAGACCACATTGCTCAAAGTTTCATGCTCTCAAAAGAAAAGAGAAACTTGAGCCTCTTGGAAGTTGTGCTAAAAAGAGTAAATCTGATTTGAGTGAAAATAGCATGTTGTTAAAGAAAGTGTTTAATGCTCTTAACTCCTTGACTATGTGCATCTCAAGTTCTCATTCTTCCAACCCTCGTCTCACTTCTCATGAGACACTCATTCCAAACAATCATTCCGTTTGGATGAGGAAGGGTTCCTATCGTTGAGCTTTTGCTCTTTTGGTCCTTGATCTAATTCTTTCAATCTTTGTGTGACCCCTCATGCATTGCATGTTATATCTTCATGCATTTTGTGCATCTTGCATTTATTCATATGCATTGTTTTCGTTTTGATTTTATCTTTTTGTTTTAATTTTGTGTAGTAAAAAAAAATCCAAAACCACATAAAAGGTAAAAAATTCAAAAAGTTTGATCGTATATGTTTGAGCACTTATCACATGTGAGTTTTGCCTTGTACCTTTGTATTTATGGCTTTGTACATTTACGAGCTTAGCTTGTTCTTTATGCACTTATATCTTTGTGGAAAAAATCTTGACATCTTTGTGTGATTGTTGTAAATCCATCTTCAAGCTTGTCATGAATGATTAGTCAATAGTCATGTTGGTCTTGATACATGCATAGACTTGTGCCTATATATCTTCCCACTCTCTATTTTGTTGTTTTAGCTTAAAGAGCTCACCAAATGTAAATCTCCAAATGAAAAGAGATATTGAGCTGCAAAAGCCTGTCGCACATACTAGTATTTGACTAGGAAAAAGGTAAAGCGACCAAAATAAAATGTATGATGCCCCAAAAGCCAAAGGCTTGATCATCAAATTGAAATATCAAAAATTTCAGGCATCGATCTCAAAATGAGATGTACTGATTCAAAATGACCAAATGTTATGATTTGTAAAGAAGCCAAATGAAAAGCTTCAAAAATATGTAATCATTTTCTTGTGAGAGGTCATATATGCTCATTTTTATAATTGAGATAGACCACTTGTCTTAGTACTAGTTATGTATGACTTGGTTGAATTGATCATTGAAGTTTCATTCTAGACTAAGGACTTTTCCACACTTGATACACACACACAACACACATGCCTAATGTTCAATGAATGTCTTATTCATTTATTCGATTGTACTTGTTTAAATGTGATGTGTGTGTGCTCAACTATATGAATCAATCCAAAAAGATTTTTGATTATTTTATATGTTTTTGGAAGTGATTTTTATCACTTTTTGTATTCTTTTTAGGTGCTTACATTGTTTTTCAGTGTTTAAACATGTTTTGTGTTGAAAAACTAGTGTCAGAGTTTCTCGCGACTCACCTCGCGACTCACTCGTGACTCATGAAAATTCTCGCAACTTACCTCGCGACTCGCAAAAATTCTCGCGACTCAACTCGCGACTCACCAGTCGCTAACTCCAGTCGCGAGTTCATCCAGAAGACTTTTGCGACTCACTCGCGACTCGCTAAAACTCTCGCGACTCGCTCAGTTGCAAAATGCCCAGAAACAGTTTTTTAAAGGACTTTTCGTGGGAAACTTGTTTTTATCCTCTCTCATCCTCTTTTAAACCCTTTTTTAAATATTTTTACATCAAAACCCAATCAATTTGAATGGTTTTTCATTCCTTTAACATCTCTAAGGTAATTTTAAACTCTTTTCATTGATTTGGATCCCTGGATTATGTTTTAGTGAGTTTTGTGCTCTTGGTTGGGATTTTTATCATAAGGGTTGGGAAAACTTAATTTTTGTCAAAATTTTTGTATGGGATTGGTTTCTTTTAATGATTTGCTTTGGATGTTGGCCCCTTATGGCAAAAAGAACATGTATTAAGGGTGGTTTTCTTGATGGTCATGCATTGTTTCACTTTGTTCTTCATAGTGTGCATGCTAGGTGTTTGATAAAATGCCTCTTAGGCATTTTCTCACTTGTTTGGACTCCAATGAGTATCAAACTTTGCGGTTTCTCATGTTTCCTCATTATGAACATGTTTGGTTCCTTGGTTGTGTATTTAACACATCTTGCCCCACATGTGCATTTTTCATGCATTGGTCATGCATTGCACTTAGCCACCTCTTGCACACACCTTGCTACCCTTGTCATGCATTGGTCTATACCTTGTTTCTTCATCCTAGCATGTCATGTTTACCTTATGCTTTGTAGCATTTCGTTTCATCTTAGGTTTGAGCTTCATTTTCTCATGCATCATTGCACCCCTCATGCATCATTGTCATTGTTCATACCTTCATCTCTTACCCTCTTTTCTCCTTGACCCATTTGTCTATTCGTGTCAAAAAGGGGAAGAGTATACTCTAGAGTAGTATACCAGAAAGTTTTGTCATTTCTATATGACTCTTGTGCACATTCTTAGAGGGAGAAATTCCATTTCTCGTGCACATTCGTAGGGGGAGAGATATTCCATAGAGAAGATGCATATACCAAGGGGAAGAAGACATTGTGTTAATAAGAAAACTTTGTCTTGGTGTTTTGTGTTTGTTCAAGTTGCTCACATGTTTCACATCATGTTCTTTATCACATTTTTACTTGTTACATTATACTTGTCTGTTTATTACGTGCTTTACCTTGAGGGTCTAATGTGTTTTGTGCAAGTGTTTCAGGTTACAGGTATTTATGTTCCAAGTTCATCACAGCTCCTATGATTCATGATAGGGGAAGTGATATGTTAAAGGAAGTATTTTATATTTTGTTTGTACCTGGTACCTTTGTAGGTTGTTAAGGTTTATGTTTATGTCTGTACCCATTGTTGCTTTTGTAAGCTTTGAGGGTTGTTTCTTGTTCTTATGCATGTTTGTAGGCTTTTATTGTTTGTGCCATGTATTTGCAAAACTTTGCATATGCAGTCTTTGTGCTTTGTGCTTTGGTACTTGTTAATACCTTGCATTTTCTTAAGTACAACACTCTTGTATCCTTGTAGGATTGTTCCTAGATGCATATATGTTTGTATGCATTGGTTGAGTGTTGGACTTGCAAATGATACTCTTCAATTGAGTTTATCATTTTTGCATGTCCGGATGTTCATTCCTTGTGTGAATGAACATAGTAATTACTTTTGCTTAAGTGACTACTGTTGTTGATATTGCCATGAATTATTGCTTTTATACTTATGTTCATTTTTGCTTGATCATGCTTATTTTGCTCCATATGCATATTAAGTTGTCTGCATACAATGATATTGCTATGTTATTGTGTTTCAGGAGTTACTTATTCATATGTTCAAGAGCTTTACAAAATCTAGAGTTAGGTATGAGTGAGTTTTCCAACTATTTCCAACTCACGTTTAAGTCTAGAGTATGTTGTAGGGTTTTGTCATGGAATAGCCAAATGGGGAGATTGTAAGGTTGAATTTAATCAACCATCTAATTGGCTTTAGTCCGTGACTAATTTGCTTGTAATTTAGCACTTAGTAACCCTGTATTTAGGTGGGAAAATTGTAAGAGTAATGTGTGAGAAGATGTGAAGAAAAACTCAAGAGTGTACAAGAAAAATAGAGGTTCGCAGCTAGGGCTCGCGGGTGGATCGTGACTGGCAAGCCGCCAAAAGCTGGCACGTAAGAGGCACACTGGGAAGCTAAAGGGTCGCACCAGCTGTCACGCTACAGGACAAAAGTCCCAGGCTGACCAGGCTGTTACGTCGCGACTTGAACTCGCCACTTGGACAAGCCGCGAGACCAAGTCACTAAGTTGCCCTGTTTGGCAAAAACTGACGTTTTGCTTTCCCTTTTCACCCTACTATATATACACCCTTATACCCATCATATTGAGAGAGCTTCCAAAGAGAATTTTGTGAGAGAAAACCCTAGAGAAAAACAAGATTGCCTCATCCCCAATCTTCATCTAAGAGACTCTACAAATTCCTCTACTCTCTTCCTCTCCATTGTCATACCCTTGAGAGGTTGTTTACCAAACCCTTATCTCACCACACCCACGTCTGTGAGAAGGTCCATTTGGTGCTTAGAGAAGCAGTTTGGAAAGGAACCAATATACATTGGTTGATGCTATGGTCAAGTAGCGGAATCCGAGAAGCTAAAGAAGAAATAGGTTCGGCATAACCTCGTTGGAGCAAGAAGCTTGGAGGGCTTAGGTACTTGGGTAGATTAGGCTTGAAGGGTCTTCTGCTGTTCATATATCCCAACTATATTCTTTAGTGAATTTTATCACTGCTTGGAGGGCAACAGAGAGGTTTTACGCCGAGGACTTCGGTTTCCTCTTCGATAACACATCGTGTGTTGTCCGTGTGTTTGCATCTTTCTTTCCTTTATCTTTGCCTTATATTTACTGCTGTGGATGTGTTTATATTTGGTTTAGATTATTTTATCAATTTTGTTATAAGCTTGTTATCATATTCCGCACATTAATTGTTTCATATAAAGGTTGAATTGGTATTTTTGTAATTTTGGGTCTAAACGTTCAAGGGTATTTCATACCCATTTTGAACTTTCATCAACTAACCCACCAATAAAAAAATAACCTGAGGCATCGAATTGGGTCAATGGGTTGAATATGGATGCGCAGTCCCCTAATTATAGGGCCGATTTGGGTTTGGTGAGGCCATAAGGCTATAAATTGAAAGGGGAGAGAGAGAGAGAGAGAGAGAGATTCAACCTGACAAGGTTCGGTTGAAAAAATCTTCTAACCCAAATCATGCACACCCCTAGTTAAAACTTGAAACTGAACAGTGGCTACACTTACACCACATTCAAACCAAGGGTTCAAATAAACCCCTTGGTCTAAAAAAATATTATTTATATTTGACCATCATAAAATAAAAATTTGAACACCCTAAAGAAAGCCCAACAACAAACCTATTCAACACCAATTTTTATATTAGCCTTTTTAATAAAATAGAAATGGTCCAGCAACAAAAATTCTTAATTAAGTAATGCTATGGAAAAACAAAAACAAAAAAAAAAATTCTTAATAAATTACAAAGACCAATAAATTTTCAAAGCTAAGTTGAATAGTTCAATAAAAGAATTGTAAGAGTAACAACAAAAAATTAATTGATTATAAATTAAAATATTCTTATCACAAATACTACAGTGAAAAAAGGTTTTTCAACAATAAAATATATAAATAATGAACTGTGTAATCGAATTAGAGATCAGTGGATAAATGATTATCAAGTTGTGTACAGCGAAAAATATGTAGTTTGCAGCATTAATAATGAAACTATCATGTAACAATTTTAAAATATGAAACCTCCTTGAAGACAATTGTAAAATTTCATGTAATTGCATTTTTTTTTTTTTGGCACTGTCGATAAATTCAAGTTATCTTTTTATTGGATTTTACATAATTCAAATTTTTTAATAACCCCTAAAAGAAATTTCTGGAGCCACTACTGAAAGTGAATGCTATAAATAATGTTTTTTTTTTTTATTGTACATTAATGTATTTATATTTGGTTTTGAGATGTGCTCAATGGTTTGGGTTTATCTTATTGTATTCAGTAATTTACACTTGATTGTTCATGCATATTTTTATTAGCTAAAGTGTGAGTAATTTATAGAAAAAACATCCATAATTTATTCATATTTTAAGAGGAAAACACGTTCAAAATTCAAAAGTTACAGTTAAGTCCTCTGTCTTAAACGCTGAAACTTTAAATATTGAACTTCTACAATTAAAGATTCAAAGATGTGAACTTGAACCAATAGATGTAAGCAAATGGATATTGTTACCTTACTTAAAATGTGATTCTGATTTTGATGATCATTATGAAATGATCCCAATGTGCAAGATGGAAAAGGAGATTTTGAGTGAATACTTATTGTGAATAAAGATAATTGCTAAACAAATTTAGTTCAAAAAATCAATTATAAATTATTTTAGTACTATAAAGAATGTGGAGAACAACTTTATTCCATTAAAGTTGATTTATGAAATAAAGCATTTTTTAGCAGTGTTTGTTTCGAGTGAAAAATATATGGAAAATATTTTATACCTAACACGGTGTTTGAGTGGACCGGAAAATACGGTTAAACTGAAATCAATTTCCGTTTGATGTGCAAACCAAACACTAGAAACCATTTTTTGACATATTTTTTAGAACGCAACCAAACAACTAAAAATATTTTCTTTTCTAAAAAATATTTTCACCTAAAAAATTTTGCACTCAAAAAACATTTTACATCAGGTCAAACCCAGCCTAATCATAAAAGTTTGTTTTACTTAAGAATTTTATGATATTCAGCTTGGTCTCTTTGGGAAAAATGTGTTGCTCTTATATGATAAAGGTATGATAATAATACATCCAAGGAAAAGAGATATTACAATTAGAAAGGAATCAAAGGATTATATCAACAATCATAAAAATGTAATGGCATTACTCATACTTTAAATTGTAACAATTTTGCTGATACTTATCCAAAATGACTAATTCTTAGGTTCTCTCAGAGTACGGAAAGTAATACTTCCTCCTTTTACATTTATAGTGAGGTTCACTCCTTAAATTTATTATAAAGTTCACTATAAATGTGAGAAGCAAGAGTATCATTTTTTCATGCTCTAGGAGTACCTAAAAATTTTATATTCCAAAGCTAGCGGACTAATTGGTAACTTAATTATCTTAGCATTTAAAAAAAAAAAAAAAACAGAGAGAGAGAGAGAGAGAGAGAGAGAGAGAGAGAGAGAGAAGAAGGAACAATATAATTCTAGAATGGTCGTCGTTGTACAAACGAGAGAGGGCTTGTATTTGATCCCTTATGGAAGCCTTACAAACGACTTTCTCCATACATACATATACTTTAATTATAACACATCAAACCTGCCATTTTATTATTAAAAATAAAGAAAGCACACGCAGATAAAACCGTTACACAGATAAGCAAAAGACATTTCAACCCAAAAACAAAACAAAAAACAAAAACAAAAACAAAATAAAGATTAGAGAATAGGCAGCAAGTGTACATTGACATCGATCAGGGTTCGTTGAGGCACTCGCGGTTGTATTTATTGCGTTTCTGACAAGCTGGGTTAATGCGATAGGCAGTCGCGTCTGTACACATCAGGACAAACGTTGGTGCAACCTCCACGATATGCATCACAAACTGGCCTGTTAGCATCGGGGGTAGAAGCGGTAACTGAGTCCCCATTCTGAAGAATCCGGCTTACGTAGGGGTTCATGAATGACTCTAACTCCAAGTCGTACTCGATCAGGCTTTCTTTGATGCCACCATTATTGGACCGGACAGTGGTGGTGTTGCTCTCAACAACGACGGCAGCACCTGCACAACAATATGGGTAAATAAGGAGCATCACCATCACAAACAGTATTGCCAGGGGATATATCCCTCCCTTTCCCTTTTGAACTTCCATTTCAGTACTAGTACTGTTCCTTTATCTCACTCCCTTGCTAGTACTATTCCTACTTGATCTTACTCCACAACTCTTTCACACACACTGTACACTTTCACTGGTATACTTACTTATAGTTGAGTAAATGAAGAGAGTGATGACCAAAAGGAGACGGATAATGCACAAGATAATATTATATTAATTTGATGACATGTGTCATACTCTTTGTGGAAGAATTCTTTTTCATTTGTTTTTTTACGTCCTTGCACGTAGGGGTGACAAATGAGACACCTACAAGCAACGTAAGAAAAAATAAAACTGTGGCTTTGGATGGATATAATTGAATTTGATATATAAAATTTATTTACTTATTAAAACTCATTTAACTAATTACTTCTAATTTAAATTTAACCCAACCTAATTATTATGGGTAAACCTCAACTCACCCAATTATTCAATTATCAAAATTATCAAAATGTCACTAAAGTGAAAATAACCAAAGTACTCTAAAATCTTCAAAAATGACCAAAATACCTCCAAATCTAAAAATTATCAAAATACTCCCAAAACTCAAAAAATGACCAAAATGTCCTGAAGCCCAAAAATTAACAAAATACCCCCCAAAACCCAGAAAATAACAAAAATACCCCCGAAACCTAACAAATGACCAAAATACCCCCCAAAACCCAAAAAAATGACAAAAATACCCCCAAAACCTAACAAATGACCAAAATACCCCCGAAACCCAAAAAAAATGACAAAAATACCTCTGAAACCCAAAAAATGACCAAAATACCCTCAAACTCGTAAAATTACCAAAATACCCCCGAAACCCAAAAAATGACCAAAATATCTACGAAACGCAGAAAATGACCAAAATAGTCCCGAACCCAAAATATTACCAAAATACCCTCAAAATCTAAAAAATGACCAAAATACCCCTGAAGCCTAAAAATTACCAAAATACCACCAAAACCCAAAAAATAACTAAAATACCCCTGAAACCCAAAAAATGACTAAAATACCCCCTAAGCCTAAAAATTACCAAATTTTTATTGTAAGGAAAAAAAAAGAAAAAAAAAAAAAAAAACCCCATATATGCTATGTGAATGTGACTAAGAATTCATCAACATAAGTCATGCTCTCTCCCACGAATAGAAAAACTATTTTGGTTTCTTTTTTTTTTTTTTTTTCTTTTTTTTTTTTTTTTTGTTATTGTATATTGTGTCGAAAGAAACAATCTATTATTTTAAAGCAATTTGTTTCTTAATTGAAATCATGGAAAATGTCTTTTAAGTATGATAATCCCACACAAAATAAATAAATAAAGAGAAGTGCCTCACGACCGAATGGAAATTTCTTAGTAAGTTTTTGATAGTACTCTCCTTCCTAAGGTAAGTTACTAAAGTTCCATCGTTGGGAGAGTTGTAAGGTTGCCTAAGTTAGTCTCCAGAGCATAGTACCTGAGCAGTTGGGCTTTTGTAACTTGTAATAGTAATATTGACATTATGTCATTATCTTTGTTTTAAGTCTCATTGAAATTGCTATACATATACACAGGAACTAAATTTAGAGCTGCTATATTTGGCGACCAAATCTGAGAGTTTAGCATGTCAACAACAGAGACATTTGAATATGATAAATACAATTATACACACTATAATTGACCCGCATGTCTTTCTCAGAATACTGCCAAAATCTTTTTAAAATATGACCATGCATTCTTAATAGAGATATCACTATCCATACAACACGAAAGTCTTGTGCACCAAAATGTGTTACCATACCGCATCAACATAATACGAATTACGAAAGACACAAATCTACAGTTACTACTACTACTACTACTACAGCTATGAAAAAATTGTTATTTGTAATTGTAGTAATAACGTAAGATGGAAAATGCAAAGAAACTGAAGAGTAGCAAAGGATTTTAAAATGCTTTCCGGATTTCTGATTTACATGTTTATAAGGAAGAGCCATCGCTAACCCGATCAAAATAAAAAAGACTGCACTCAATGATTAGTGCAGGTTATACATTTTTAAATGTATCCCCAAGAAAGTCTTCGATCTTTGAACCCAAAAAAAAAAAAAATTGCAGCCTTAGGATCCTAGATGTTAACCTCTTTTTTCTTGTATGCGGCATATAGGAGCTGCACAGAAAGGGAGAAAAATAGAAGTGAAAAACATAATGTCATCCAATATACTTTACTATCAAGTCACAGAACTTCTTAGTTTCTATGTATCATCTCACAAGAAATAGGGCTAGTCGTAAGCCAAAATGTCCAGAAGGCATAATAATTAAAACAAGAACAATTAGCTTCCACTACCAAAACCTATAGAAAAATTACACAAACAACAGAAAAAATTTACTTTAAAATAGCTTCCTTTCACCTAATCCTCATCAACATATGAACTAGGTTGAGATAGGCACAAGTTGCCAAAATCCTCCACGAGGCTTTCTTCATCAAAATCATGTATAGCTGAAAAAGGAAAGCAAAGCATTTATTAGTACATCAAATATAGATTAATGAATATTATGAGCACATAAGTGATAAAAAAAATATGATATACCTGGTACTCCATATAGCCAATCACGAGCACATAACAAAGCTTCTGCAGTTTGTGGCAAAAGAGAACTGCGAAACTTATCAAGAATACGGCCACCAATACTGAATGCAGACTCTGAGGCAACAGTAGTAATGGGAGTGCTCAAAATATCACATGCCATCAAGGAAAGTTCTGAGAAACAATTACTGTGAGACTTCCAATACCCCATAACATTCAAATCCTCATTCAACCTATGGTCAAGTCGAGTCTCTTCTAAGTATAAATCCAATTGTGACTTGCTTGAATTTGAACCAATAAGTTGACTCGTATATGTCTCAAAACCAAAGAAATCATCATGCCTATCATAATGACCACACACTCCACCACTACTGGATGTTACTTCAACCATATTGCGAATATCACTAGTAGAATTCTTATATTCCTCAAAGATGCCATACTATGTATCACGAAGATTTGCCATAGCTATTGTTTCCTGCTTATACAACTTGCTATAACAAAATTCTACACATTGCAACTTGTATCTAGGATCCAAAATGACAGCAAATGATAGCACAGGACTGTAATACTCCCAGTATTTATCAAACTTTTCTTTCATTTCTTTTGCCATTGCTCTAATTATCACATCATCATCTTCCAACTATTCCGTAATACGCAATTGAATCTTCCAAACACAATGGAAATACAAGTTGGCCATGGGGTAGTTTGTCCCAAAGAAGAGCTTGGTGATATCATAAAATGGTTCCAAAACCCTTGCTATCTTCTCCACCCTTTCTCATTCCTCCTCTAAAGGGCAATTAAGAAAGTATTTATCAATCCTGCTCAAGTGAGAAAATGCATCTCGATACTTAAGACAAGTCTCAATCATCAAGTATGTTGAGTTCCATCTTGTTGGGACATCTTGGCGTACTTTCTTACTTGTCAAAAAAGGAAGCTCTGAAAGACATTGAGCAAACCTCAACTTCCTATGATTCGAACCTCTCACATATTTAACACTTTCACATAAATTATACACAACCTCATTTATGACTTTTAATCCATCTTGTACGATAAGGTTTAATATGTGTGTACCATAATGCATGTGAAAGAAATCACCACTATAAGGTAAACAAGGTCCAAAAGAAGGGTGTTTCTTTAAATGACTCACCAAAGTATCATTATATGAAACATTATCTAAAGTACTGGTGAATACCCTCTTTTCAATGCCCAACTCTTTCAACAAACCTAACAACATATATACCAATATAACACCACCACATGGAGGTGGCACATGATAAAAACTCAAAACTTTCTTCTACAACACCCAGTGTTCATCAACATAATGTGCTGTAAGAACCATGTACTCATCAGTTTTAGGTGAAGACCATAAATCTGATGATAAGCAAAACCTCCCAGTAATTGACTTTAAATCATGTTTCAAATTTTCCTTTTCTCTGATGTATATTTTTATCACATCCGATTTTGCACTATTCCTACATATAGTCTTAACATCAGAATTCAAATAACAATGAAGCAACCTATTGTTCTCATGTTCTGCAAATGAGAATGGATGGTTGTGCCTAATGATTGCCAATGCAACCATTTCCCTATACATAGCTTGATCTAAAGGCTAACGAGACACAATTTGATTGTCAACCTCATGGCATTTTGCTCTATAACGCAACAAAGAAGTAGTGCCACTAGCACCAACAACAAAAGAATTTTGACATTTTTTACACTTTGCTCTCTCTTTCCCATCAAAACCTTTAGGTAATATTTCAAAATCCGACCATATAGAAGAAGTGCTACATCTCATTCTTTTTGGAGCACTTGAAACAGTATCACCATACTCATCATTTTCTTCATTCATTGAATCCATATCTAAAATGTAAAGGAAAACAAACCCAACAACAAATAAATAAAATAAATAATAAATAAATAAATAACTCAGCATTTTGAACCATTCTAAAACCTGACCACTCAAATAATGTGGCATAAAGAATTATAGGCTAAACAATGTTGCTTGTGCTGTGTTACAACTTACAAGTTCTTAATCTTACAAATAAATAATTATAGGTTGAACAGAAAATGCCAAACAACATGCCAGAGACAAATTTTATCAAATAAAATATCTTAAACCAAACATAAAGCTATTTAAACATGCTTCTACTCATAAACAGAATAACTAGTTAAAGCAGAACAGATTCATGAAAAAGCTAACGGAAGCATACTTAAAAACAACTTCTACTAGGACCCAAATAACCTAACCCGAACTACTAGTTTTATCCATTCTGACAGTTTAATTTGAACAGAGCCAACACTACATAACTGGCAATCATAATTCATAGTCAGCAACCTCGGATTTCCACAAGGCGGAAAGCTGACAGAAAAGCAACAGAATAGCTTGAATTTCAATACTGTTATTTCAGACCTCTGAATCAAAGCTTATTTATCCAGACCAATGCTAAAAATACCAGCAACATTTCAGCTGTAGGCTGTAGCTACTAACAGGAAGCTATTTTGAATTTATTTCACAAAGACTTCAGTTTTAACTAACACAGCGCAAGGTATTAGGGATGAAAGCGATTCACAGAGTCTGTAACTTAATTGCAGCACTCACAATTTCCCTCAACAACAATTTTTAACACTAATGAAAAATTGATCAGTACCATGTAGCATACTATTATTATATGTACCGCCCATCCGGCAGCCAATTCACATTCAACCCAGCAGACTTCAGTTTTCTTTTTTTCTTTTCTTTTTGGAAGGGCTACGTGGAATTTGAATATATTGTTTTTGGGTTAAATGAGGTTCAATGGGTTTTTAGTTAAAACCCAATAATTATTGTGTCTAATTGGGTTGATGCCCATTTAACCCAATTAATAATTTGGTGGGTTTGAGTTCAATTAGAGTTGGTGGATTTGGGTGGGCAAATGGGTTTAGGCTTACTTTGCCATCCTTACTTGCATGACATCATATCAAGGACTTTTTATTTTACAACTCTAATGCTAATGTTAGAGATAATATAAATTCAATATTATGATTTATTATGTTATTAAGAGGTACCAATCATTCTACTTACTAGGTATGTTTTAAAAATTTATATAAAAAAAAAAAAAAAATTCAAATGAATGTGATTGATGTCACATCCATAACATGTAAATAAACAAATTCCTTAATTACTTTTTTGTGTTGTGTTTAAATGTTGGAAAAAATTTAGATACAATACTTTAGGTGATGTTCCTTAAGTTCCTCATTTAAGATTGAGTCATGCGGCTACTTAACTAAAAAATACACTTCTATTCCATAAGGAGAAATCCACATGGTAGAATCTTAAGAGATAAACTTAAAAAACAGCACCTAAGTATTGTACCTAACTCTTGCCCTTAAATGTTAACACCACTCAAAAATTAATAATTCATATATTCATTTGTTATGATGTTGAAACTTATTAGTCACATTTATTGTCACATTAATTTGTAAACTTTATTTAATAAAATATGTAGTATCTTTAATTTCTTTTTTTCTTTTACTTTTTGATGTTAGCATTTCCCTTATTAAAATAACCAATAAGTCTTTTGTTTTTATTATTATTATTTTTTTTTTAAGGGAGAGGAGAAGGGATTATAACATAAAAGCACATCACAATTTTCATTCAAAAATTATGATAATATTTACCAGATGATGGGGCAGCTCCACACTTAAGAGAATGTGTTGTGTGCAGTATAATTTGCCCTATACTCTCTTAAAAACCATAAATTTATGGTGTGTCTTCTCTCATATGTCTGAATTTATTTATTTATTTTTATAATTAAGTAATTGGTAATGAGATATTTGAACATTGGACATCTTCGTTAAAAACACTAAAAAAATATCAATTAAACACTAAAACAAGTGAAAAGCCCGTAGAAACTTTTGTTGCTCACTTTATTATTATTATTATTATTATTATTATTATTGATCTATAGAAACAGTTTTAATCCACAAAAAAAAAAAAAAAAAGAAGAAGAAGAGGCCCGTAAGACTAGAGATCCTAAAATAAAGGCTTGCTCCAAGATAATTACATCACGTACTCAAAAATAAAATTAAAGCACTCCTGATAAATAATCATAGGTTAATATAATATTTAGCTAGTGACCTTTTTGGATGAGAAACCAATAGCAAATTGTCGGCAGATATGTGCCCCACTCGGTGTTTAAGTATTCGAGTTCGATGTTAGGTTTCTCTCTCCAATGAGCTCCCCTCTAACCAACTACGTACGATGACCCTACTGTAAATTAATAAAGAAATAAAAAGTAGAGAAAGCTTACTAGTATAATCAATTTTGGTGCAATCTCAGAAAAGCTGACCAGTGGTCTCTGGGGCTAGACCACATGCTGATTTAGATCATTCCCAATAAGGATTGCATATGTTAAAAAATACTTTTTTTTGACATTTATAACCCCAAAAACTTACTCTATCAAAGATTGCATATACTAAAAAAATTACAATATTGCTACAATGCGCTCTCAAGCAACATGCTATCATTTTTTATTAATTTCATTCTCACTCTCTTCTGTGTTTGTCTCCTTCCCAAGTCTCTTCTCTCTCCTCTCTCACTTCTCCTTTGTCACACCATCTCACACAAGCTTATTCCTCTCCCTCTCACCATCTCAGCCAACTCTTTCACCACTACAAATTTTTATTATTTCATTCTTCCTTTTCACTTTCCTTTTCACTCTTTCTCATGCTCTTTGTCCCTCTCTCCTTCTGGTGTCTCTCTCTTAATCAAGCCCTCCATAGCTCGCCAAAACATGTCACCACCGTTATTCTCCAAACCCACATGCTCTCTCCTCATCATCATCATCATCGTTATCTCCATCCCCACTGTCTGATCCGAAATATGGTTCCTCCACCATCCGATTACCCTCCGATCTTTGCACTATCTCCATACTCACATGCCGCCGCCAATCTCGTGCTCTCCTTCCACTCCTTTTTACTCTTTCTTTTATTTTCTCTCCGCCTCTCTATTTCCCTTTCTCTCTGCATCTCGAGTTTGTGGGTCTTGTGTGTGGCCGAGATGCGATGCTGGGTGTGGTTGGGCTGCGGTGGTTTTTCGTGGATCATGGCTCTCTATAGTGTTTCGTGGTGGGTCTCTGCAGTGAATCTGTGAGTGGGTTTGCGATTTGATATCGGTAAGTTTTAATTTCAGTGGTTTTGATTGATTTTGGTGGGTTCTTGATTTCGATGATTGGGTTCATGGGTTGATAGAGGTGGCTTTGGGTGCTGGGTGTGGATTGATCGGGGTGGTTTTGGGTCTTTGTTGTGATTTTGTGATTCTTTGATTTTGTGGCTTTGGATGTGGAGGTTTTTTTTTTTTTTTTTTTTTTTTTTGCTGTTGTTTGTGGTTGCTTCAATGTTAGGTGGGTGGTTGTGATATGGTGGCCGGCAGCGTTGGGTTGTGAAAGAGAGACACAAAGGAGAGAGACAAAGAAAGAGAGAGGAAGAATAAAAAATGATAAAGAAAGAATATTTAAATGAAGTGTTAAAAAAATAGAAATTTTGATACAAGGGATATTGTAAAGTGGTGTATTATATGTTATAAAATTGAATTTTGAGATGATAAATGCTAAATTTTTTAGAAGCGTTGATGGAAATGCTCATACAAATGCTTGACTTTCACATATTTGGCAATTAATTACGAAATGGCAAGCATCGCATTTACCATTTTTTTTTTTTTTTTTGGTTAAAGCATTTACCAACTTTAGCTTTTTACCGACAGTGTCTTTCTATTTTTCTTTAACTTTATCTCTTTATTCCTGAACAAAGTAGTGGTAGCCTGGTCTGTAACTGTTCAGATAATATTTTCATGGCTTTTTTTAGGGGATAAACAAATATGAGTGATGTTGTGATCGTTATAAATTTTATTAAATTAATTTGACAAAGTAATGTATTTGTATCTAAGATACAGAATGAAAAAGTATTTGAAAATTATATTTATTTTAATGCTGGTGTAACACGAATTACACTTATTGCTAGTGTTTTTGTTTTTTTTTACAATTTATAATAGTTTTAATATTTTTCCAACAGATAATGAATTTTGGGCACAAAGAAAATCAAATCTATTTTTGGTACATGTTATATCACATCCATTGATAACTCTCCTTACATACATCAGTAATTCCATTATTTTTTAGCATTTTTATTTTATTTGTTGATTTTTTTAGGCTAAATTTCAAAATATACCTCTAAAACTTGAGGGTCTTTAGGTTTTACACCTCAAAGTTTCAAAATTTGAATTTTACACCTTAAAATTTCAATCCATATACATTAGCAGTCCCCCATCCATTTTTGCTGACATGTCAATGAAATGCCATGTCAAAGAATTTAAATATGAAAGAAAAGGTAGATTTAAATCTGAAAATTTAATCAATACAATCAATCCATTGTTGAGCACTGTAGACACCGCATTTTGTACCCCTTACGACTCGGGCCCCCGTTCCCCAATGATATTGGAATTCTAAAACCCAAGGTTGGTTTAGAGTCCAATCAGATTGAAATTGACTTGAGGAAAGTATTTTTGGAAAAATATAACTCTTTTATGAACTAAATAAGCTATTTTTGGAAAATAAAGACCACGAAAACCCTAGGGCATGCGTACGCATACATGCATGCTCAAGCTCTACATACGCATGCTTCATGCATGCGTACACATGCTAGGGTTTCAGAAACTATAAAAGGCAAGTTTTCTGCATTAAAGTTTGTTTTTGGAACGAATCTCACATCATCTAAGAGCCATTCCAAAACCCCACTTTCTGACTATAAAAAGCCATACATTGTACATTTTCAAAACAAACAAAAAATCCTAAGGGAAAACACAAGATTCACTAGAAATAGTGAATCAAAGAGAAAGTTTTTCACAAAACATCGTCAAGTCAATATTTTTCTGATTAAGGCCTTTTCTAGCCTTGATCTTCAAGTTTCAAGTTTACTAATCACTTCCTTGTTTGATTGTGAATAGATTGACTAAGGGGACAGTCAAAATCAAGCTAAGGAGCTTTGTGTTTTTGAGGTATAATATTCTAGTCCCTTTTCCTTTTGTTTTCTTGTTTTGATTTTCATTTCCTCTATTTTCCTTGTTTGTTTGTGTTATAACATGTTTGCTTAGCTTTGGCTTACGTTCCTTTTCCATTTTTAAGCATGCTAGGTTGCTAGATTTAAAGTTTTTTGTTTTGTTGTCTTCTTGTGTTTTTGGGTTAGCGTTTAGGGCATATATGTGTACGCATGCTTTCTACATGCACACGCATACTCAAAGTATGTGTACGCATACAACTAGGCTGCGTACATATGTTCATGCCCAAAAACCCTAATCCGAACCTTTTTTCTTCTATTTCCTTCTTTTACTTATAAAATATGCCTCTACTTTGTCTTGTTTTATGCTTATGAGTCTATGATTCCATGTTTGTTTGTTGTTTGTCCTTCACATGTTAGATTAGGGTTTTGTGTCTTCTCTTTATTTGATATGCCATGAACATGCATATAATATGACCATGCATTGATGCATAGCTACTGTGGTGCAGTGAGGTAAGTCATGCATTAATATGAACATGCATTTGTTTGGAATATGCTTTTGTTGATGAGTATGAACATGCTTGGTTGAATGATGTGTTCTTGATGTTTAGATGCCTATAATGTGTTGTTTGGTTGCTTCCATGTCCATGTTTCTGCCTTAATATGATATAATGCCATGTGTGATAAATGTATCCTAGGGTTTGAGATATGATGAGATGCATGATAGATGTATGTTAGGGTTTGGGATGAAAATGTCTAAATGTATGCTAATGTGTGTGTGAGTTTAGAATGATGAATTTTGAATGTGTCTTTAATGAGATTAAGACGTAAGACACAATGAGTGGAAGTCAACCCATGGGTCAGGTGGGGTTAGATGCCTAACACCTTCCTATTCCCATACCTAAACTCCAGACACACATTCTAGTAGTAGATCAGTCCTTCCACGAAAGGTGTTATATTTATGGTTCCTAGACCTAATTTAAGTAGCGACTCCATTTTCCTTCTCCGCCCCAGTCCACTCGGCCAAGGCGTACTCTCCCCGACCCGTTGTGCCCACAAGCACAATCAATCCACCATCTCAAATCTTCAATTTCTCAACCAAACCAACAACAACAATCAAACCTAGCTCAATCCCTCAACCATAACAATAACAACAAACACAACTCACACCCAAATTCAAACAAAATACCCACAAAACCCATTAACCCAGCAGAGTCCCTCCACCTATACATGTCAAACTCTCCCCCTTGATAAACCCCCTTGACCAAACCCTAAGTCCTCCCCACCAACCTAGATTTGAAAAAAACCCATAAGCCCTTACCTTGAGTTTGGGTCTAAAAAAACCCAAATTTGAACAAAATCAATCAACTAAAATGGGTTTGGGTTCGCCATTGTTGTCTTAAATCTCTAAGGGTGATGCCACAGCTCAACGGCATTGGGAAAAGCTAAGGGTTTCATCCATGGCAAGGATTAGGCGAGTAAGAGAGGAAAAGAGAGAGGGTGAGGTAGAGAGAGAAGATTCTAGAGGAAATGGATGAGAGGGCTTGGTGGTGGTGGTGGTGGCAGTAGCTTGATCTTTAGGCTTGATTGATCACGGTGGCTTAGAAAGAGAGAGAGAGTTTGAGACGAGAAAGACAAAGAGTTTGAGAGGAGAGAAGAGAGAGACTTTAAGACAAGAGAGAAAGTCATCGGAGGAATTTAATTCCGTTTGTGGGTTTTTTTTTGTTAGGTTCTTCTTTGATTTTCTGAGTTTGTGTATGCCTAATCAGTGCTTGTTTCTAAGAAAAACAAATGGAAAATTAAAGTTTTTGTTTTATTTTCTTTTTTTGGATGTTGATGTGGCATTTTTCTTTACTATTTTATTAGCCACATCAACATCTAACGTGCCAATAATGCACTCCATATGCCACTTAGGTAAATTTTCATTAGTTAAATGACAGTAGAGTAAAATGAAAACGATTTTTTAATTTTGGGGACCAAAATAAGTAAGAAAGAAAAGTACAGACCAAAATGGAAATTGGCCGAAAATGTAAGGACGAAAATGATATTTACACCTTAACAAAAAAAATTCCCTAAGTTCCAAAGTATTATGCGCATCCAAAGTTCAAAAGCATTTATTTTTCTTATTGCAATTAGAGTGTGATAAGTCAAATAAGATAGTGTCTATATCAAAGTGGATGGTAGTTTTTGCCATGTCACATAATGACAACCCATGTTTCTTTTTTTAGTTTTAAATAGAAAGCAACAAAGTGATTTATGACATTAATTACATTTACTAATATTTACATAACATTGAAAGATTTCACAACACTGAACAATTTCACAACACATATCAAAAGTATCACATAAAAATTTACAATTTTTGTCACAATTATCTTACATGTAGAGCAAATTGTAACTGGCTGCCTATCACTTTCTCACGAATCTACTACTTTTTTTCACTACTCACAATATGTCACATAAATAATTATAGCAAAATTTTTTTATTTTTTACATGTGCGGTGATCTGAATACACAACCTAGTTGCGATAATGTCGAGTTTGAAACAAAAGAAGACAACAGAGAAATCACAACCCAAACAATATAGAAATCAAAACCCAAAAGAACACAGATACGGAGAAATCAAAGCCAAAAACACAGAATCAACACCAAAGGACACAGAGAAATCAAGCCAAAAGAACACAAAAATAAAAACCCAAAAGGGAGAAAGAAATCAACCTAAAGAACACAGAGAAATCAAAACCCAAAGGAAATAAGCTGCAGAAATTAGATAGCACAAACAAGAACTCAAATCAATGGACTAAAATGAAGAAAGAAAGAGAGATATCACACTAAACCGGCACCACCACCACACCCCTCACCCATCATCACCACATCATCACAAGATCAGTGTGAAATCTTAAAAAAAAAATTACATTTTTTACTGACCCACCATCAGATGCACAAGATCAAATGATATTTCAAGCAAATTAGAGGAGGCTTCAAGACTAAAAATGATATTGATGGGTCTAAGCAGCTTGACGACGACGGTGGCGGCAATAGGAAAACTTAACCTTGGCAGCGACTGTAAGAAGGGTTAGGGTTAGGGATTTGAGAGAGAGAGAGGTCAGAGAAGGAGAGAGCGTGAAAATATGAAACTGATGGAGAGAGCGTAAAAATCTAAAAAATGAAAACTTCTCACAAGTTGGGCTTTTTGCCTTATTTTTAAACTTCTTACAGGTCGGGTTGGTTTCTAATTTTATTATTTACTACACAACCTAGTTGCTGCTACAAAGATCAACAAGTGACATATTGTACCGCACAATTTTGCTGCTACACAACCTAGTCTAACCTTTTAACTACACAACCTAATTGCTGCTACAAAGATCAACAAGTGAAGGTGATCTGAAACCTTTGAGTGAGATCTCAAAGTCACAAGCATGGGTGCTTATGTTACAGTAAGTCTAAGAAGAGAATGAGTCTGTGGATTCAGAACTTGCACGTGGTCGTGTCAGTAAGTTACTACTTGAGGTAGCAATAGATTTAAGGTTAAATCTGATTGTAAAAACTTTGATTCTCTTATAGTGGATTTGCTTTACCTTGAAGAAAGTTAGGTCAAATCCTCCTCAGGTTTTTATCTTAAGACAGTTCTTTCATTGGTTTTTCTAAATCATTATATCGTAGTGTTATTTACTTTCAAATGCTTTACATGATATGACTTATTATTTTTTAAACTAAATCCAGGGGCGAAGCCACGTAGTGGGTTGGGGGGGCCCCGACCCCTGCAAATTTTTTTTTTTTTTCCATTAGAGTAGGTAGAAAAAAAAAAATTGGGCCCCCCTATATTGGACAACCGGCCCCCCTAATGCCCAATTCTCAACTATTCTCCCAAACCCAGCTCAAATATTCTCCCAAACCCAGCTTTAGTTTTAGGTCTTATCACCTTATCTACTCCAAATAAAACAAACTGGCTCGCTCAAGTCCAAACACTAAAAACAAAACTTCACTTTTTCTTCATCTCAAAAATCCACCCACTGACCCACGGAATCCCTTTCTTTACTTCTTATTCTTTTGTTTGATCTTCTTTAATACACTTTCATTTGCACTATACCGTTGCTTACCTACCAGCCCCCAAAACTCCAGTCTTCTGTACTCACAATCCCAAAAAAAAAAAAAAATCTTGACCAATTTTTTCTTTCTTCATCAACTTTAGTTTTGGAACTTGGTGACTGGTGAGTTTTCTCCTCTTTCTTAAGCATTAGACATTCATCTCCTTTTAGTGTCTTTTTTTTTTTTTTTTCTCAACTATCTACACCTAAATATTCATATGCTCTTTATATTTTCATAGATTTTAAGAGAAATACATGATTGAAGGCATGGGGAGATTGTTTGTGATGAGTCTTGAAGGGAAGATCTAAAGTTGGAGACAGTCAGGCAAAGGCAGTAGGCATTGCCACACGGGTGACTCATCTTTGCACTTTGTGAAGACAAAGTTTCTAAGGTAAAATTATTTTGATTTATTACCTATTTTTGATTAGTTAGATATCATGTGACTTTGGATGTGGCTATGGGTGTTATTAAATTGTTTGGTTTATGTTGTATACCAATACTTGTGTGTTTAATTTTTGTTTTTGTTTGAAGGGGTTATTATTAATTAAAGTCATATTAAAAATGGGTTGTATGTTTAAATTATAGTGGAAATTTTGTTTTTTCTTGAGTATGAATAACATCCATATAACTAAGTAAAAATTACTAATTAAAATTTTATTTTTTAAACTTCTTTTCAGGTTAATTTTTGAATCATATTCTTAAAACTAAAAGAATTATGAGCAAATGAAAAAACAATTGATGCATTTTTTAAGAAAAAAGATGTTAACAATTCAGAAATTAGGACACCTGTGGCTGTAGAAACAAATGTTGATATTTCAATGCCTGATAAACACCCTGACCCCTCCAAATGTTCAAGTACATTCAATGCCTGATGAACACCCTGACCCCTCCAAATGTTCAAGAATTCAATCTGAAGAGATAGATCGTGATCCAGGATCACATAAACAAATATGTGAATTTCCTATCAACAAACAAGATGAAATCCGATGAGCTTATCTCAAATAATGTCCATATCAACCTAAAAATATAGACTATCCATATAACGATGATACTCATCATCGTCGATTTCCACCTTCATGGATCGAATCGGCCCCACATGTAAAAATTCCTGGCTACACCCCTACCTAGATCTGAATAATTAACCTAAGTAATCATTTGGATAATATATTAGGTTAAACAATCTGTTTTAAGGGATCTAAACTAACAAACACAAATTTTTATTGGTAGAATATGGGGTGAAATAAGAAAGATGGGATAGAAGATTTAGACTTCTTGATATCATATCTTGGGTTCATCCCCATTAAACAAGTTTATTAAAAAAAAGGAAAAAAGAAGAAGACATTTCATATTTCTAGAATAGCTTTGACCGTCACATGATCAACGCCCCTATCTCTTTGTCCGGTATGCTTTGCTTGTGCATTCTGGGTCTTCTTTTTTCTGCTCAAGTCCATCTTGGTCCTCCATCAATAATGCAAAACCAGCTTTAAAGTTATAAGTGGGCCATGCACTTTTCTTCACTTTTCTTTCTTTTGGAGATTCTGACATTCTGCGCTTACTTTTCTCCATAATCTTTACAGCAGTGTTTGAAACTTAGAATAATTATTTTTTTGGTGAAAGTTAGAGCAATTATTTAGTGAGAGATGCTTAACATATGACTGTGTTAATTTTCAAAGGTGTTTAGTACATGCACTTAAAAATATATATTTTATTATTTAAAAATATGTATAGAAATATATGTAGGTGAGAAAGTATATGAAAATAAGTGTAATATTGTTTAAAAACTAAAAACATGTATTTGAGTGGGTGTACCAAACGAGACCTAAATTTTCAAAAAATACAAAGAACTTGAAGTTAGCTTATATTTTGGAGCAGCAAAAGTTTTTGTTTTTGTTTTTGTTGTAAATAATTATCTTTTAAAAGCATAACTAATTGCGTAGTGCAACGAAAAATTAACCTAAAAGTTCATTAAAAAAAAAGCTAAAAAAATAGTGTTCAAGGTTTTAAGGTTGAACTAGATTCTAATCAAGGTCAAAATGTAATAACATCACAATTAATTTAACATATGAATAAATGAAAATTTTGTAAAAATTAGTAGTGTAGGGTCAGTTTTCGTAACCCAAGCTCAAAAAGTGTGGGTTAGAGGCTCAATGAACCCAGGACAATGAATTTGTAGAGAGTGGGCGAAAAAGCTGGGCTGGATATGAATTAAACAATGGTTGGCTAGGTTATTTAAGATTGAAACAACATGAAATAATGCCCAAGAAACTTCCTGAGTGAATGTCCGAAGAGATGTTTTATTGAATGAACAGTAATTACGATATTCAGAGCTACAGTAAAGTTTTTCTTTCTTCTCTATTATCTTTTTTTCGATCTCCCATTATCAGGAGTCCTTCTTCCTTATATAGCATCCTTCCCCATCATCTCCACCGTCCACTCGTTCTTCATCTGTGTATCTACTTCAGTATATGTCACGTCATATGTCTACTTTAGTTCTTTGTGAGTGGTGATAGCTGAGATTACATTGTACAAGGGTCTTCTCCACATAAATACGGCCAGAAAAGTTGTTGCAGTACATTAAATACGGTGGTAGCAGCTTTTCCTTAAGATATTTCTTTGTTCTTATCATCTCTAGACCTACCCGGAGCTTATCATCATCATTGGGATTGCTAGGAAGATCATTCGAACCTTCCACACATCTGATTGATCAAGGCTATTTGTATCCAAGGAGTAATACCTCTTCGGACAAAGAGTGACCTTTTCAGATAGAAGGCAACCTCTTCGGACGACACTCCTCTTGCACTTCTGGGCTTCCTACCTTCAGATGGACTGTCTCAACCAATTATTGCTCTTCGGAAATACAATACTGCTCAACATGTTGCTTCAGGCCCACTAAGTAGTTTTAAGTTTTTAACCCCTACAATAGCCCCTCAAAATCTTAGTTTTTCCCTCGCATCCAAAGAGAAAAAGTGGGATTTTGACTTGTTACGGAGTAAAGGCTTAAAAACAGACAAAAATTCGAACTGGCACGTGTGTAGGTATAGATGCGCCTGTTCCATCATTCCTGCTGTTGTTTTCCGTATTCCCAAAGCGCTATATTAATTACCCCAGGCGGCGTCTTGTCCTTTGCATCCAACGGTGGGCTATTGATCCAACGGACAGAGTTCTTCCTCGGGATTTAGGCGAAATAACTTCTGCCCCTTCGTTTGACCTCGTATAAAATCTCAAAGGTAGACATTCCTTCTTTACTTTGCAACTCTCAGACCATCCAACAAGAACAAGCACACAAACACTCCGAGCTCTTTCAATCGCTGATCTCAATCCTTCCCAGAGTTTTTAAGAATCTTTCTGCGAGTTCAAAGATCGGTCTCTAGTTCAGCTTTTGTAAGTTTTCATCATCTCGAGCCTTCTGTTTTCTCTTTGGCTGTCCTTCTTTCCCTTTGAGCGGCCACTTCTTCACTGCTACATCGTGTTTCCATTTTTCCGTTTAAGAAAGATAGGTAAACTCCAGTATTTAGTAGACAGTCCTGCTCGATTGGAGGAGTTTAGGGCCACATACCGCATACCCCCAAACATGGGTGTAAGGTATTGCCCTCTAGAGAAAATACTAATTGATCGGAAAACTGGAGAAGTCGTGATTCTTGTCATTGCCTTCCTAGAAGGGGGGATAACAATCCCTATGGGCCCTATCACCACTAGTTACCTTCGAAACCATAGGATTACTCCCTGGCAGTGCGCGCCTAGCATGTTTAGGATCTTAGGAGCAATTGAAGACCTTAACCGTCACCTAGGATTGGGACTCACTTGGCTCAACGTGGTGCACATGTACGAGTTCCACAGCCAGCAAAGGGCGGGATATTATTTAAAATCCCGGTCCGACATTGTTAGGCTCATTTCTTGCCTCTCCAAATCCAATAAAAGGATGAAGGACGACTATGTGATCGTCTCGGGCATATGGTATAACAGCCCTCACTGTCCAACCAAGCCAGGAGAGCCAGGTAGGACACATTAGACTTAGGCACACTGACCATAGGCTTAGGATCTTTGTTTTTTAATAGTTTTTTTATTCTTGTGTTGCTGTTTTTGAGTTTCTAACAATGTTCTGCTGTGACTTGTAACAGATAAAAACCACATTTCTCCTCGGCTCAGCCTCACGAACACTGCCGCCCCTAACTTCTTATTACGGTCGGAGATTTTTGTAAGTGAGGACAAATAACGCCGATCAGCTCCCCTCATTCTAGGGTATACAGCAAAGCCAAAAGATCTCCAACTGGTCGGCAAAGAGATAACTCAGGGAGATCGCCGCATCATCCATATTGACGTTGCCTGGAAGGGTTTTTTGGCACTGCACGAGCTTGCACCCGTACCACATCCAAACCCTCAGGGTATACCCCTTCTCATCCAACCGCTCTAGCAAGTTCCCCTCGGACAAGAGGTTGAAGGTGAAAGGGTTGGCTCTTCCACCTCCTCGCTAGAGGAGCAAATTGACAAGTTCAACTTCGGGGGGGAGGCTTCAGGGGGAAATCAAGTAGTAGAGGTCTCGGACGCCGAAGAAGAGACCGACAGGCATTCAAGCATTCACCTTGTTCTACTTGTTGCTCAACCTGAAGATTCTTCGGACGACGATATGGACTTGAAAAGTCTGATGAAGAATAGGGGGAAAAAGGCCGAGCAGAAGGGCACTAGAACCTCTCAACCAGTTGTGACCCTGCCCCCAGCGCCTCCCTAGGTTTCTGACCTCGGCTTAAAGCCCATGCCAGACCTGAAAAAGAAGAGGCCCCTTGAGCCTAAAGAGAGGGAGGTGGTTGTGCCACCGAAAACAAATAAGCAACAAAAGATGGCGAGAGACCATCGAAGCAAGAGGGCCTCCTCCACCGAAAGCCGAGACGAGGTCGTCGTGGCTGAGGTCCGCCGAGGAAGGGGATCTCGCATCTGGTCTCCAAGGTTGGAGCTGGACGGCGCTCCAATTACTTGGGACGCCTTCCTCAGGAACTATGATGGGGGAAGGGCAGGATATGTTGTTGAGACCCTACAGTAGCCACTCCTCCTCCCTCATGACATGGAATCCTACAGGCGTTTCAACCAGCAGGAGCTCTTCTTATCCCTTAAGAGGGATATAGCAATGGTAAGTGAACTAGGAATCTTTCTTAAATCGTACAACTTTTTTACTTTTTTTTGTTATGCTTTACATTCAAAATTTCCCTTATGTAGGTCACCCAACAAATCTTTGTGGCTGAGGAGTGGAATAAGAAGTCCTACATAGAAGCCCAAGCGGCAAACCACTCTCGGTCCGAGGTGGAGAAATCTCTGGGTCAGCTGAAGGAGGACTATGCCCACCTGTCCGACCAACTCAAAGACATGACCAACCAGAGGAACAACCTCAATGCCAGCCTTAAAAATGCCGAGACTCGGGCTAAGGAGCAGCGCAAATAGCTAAACATGGCAGAGATCAACCTGGCGACTGAAAGGGAGCTAGTGAAGGGTCTCAAAGCTGAACTCCAAAAAGCCAAAGAGAGTGCCCGTGCAGCCGAGCATAAGGCTCAATTGGCCAAGGAGTCAATTGAAGCTGAAAGAAAGGCGGCATATCAGCTGGGAGTGGATGAGACGGGAGCCCAACTTACGGAGCAATTTGCTTCGGTTAGTTGCGAATACTGCAATGTAACCTGGCAAAAGGCACTTGATGCTGCTGGAGTCCCCTCGGACTCCCATCTGAGGTTACCTGGGAGCACATACTATGATCCAGACATCCAAGAGCTCCCAGAGACTGGTCCTCCTCCTCCTCCACAGCTTCCAGAGGCTTCAGAGCAAGCCTTGGTCAGTCAAGCTCCTTCATCCACCCTTGAGGCACTCAAGGATGCTGGTCAGCCAGGTGACAAGGTTAAACCAGCTGAACCAGCCAAAGACAAAGACCAAGGGTTGGATAAGGAGAAGACTCCTGCTAAGCCCAAGGATCAAGCCCCTGAAGCAGCTGCTCGGACAGGCCAGGCTGTTGACCATGTGGTCCCTCCAGCTAAAGAATAGATACATAGGGCTTTTTCTCATTTTTCTTTTTGTAATGTTTTCCTTTTTTGTAAGAGATTGTAAGTTACTCTTTTTAATCAATGAAGTAGTTTCTCTTTTGCTTTTATTTCTCTTGTTGCGTGTGATACCACTTACTTTTGTTATAAAGTCCTGTACTTTAATATTATGGGAATCTGGGTGATCGTGATCCTAATATTATGTTAACAACGCGCATAACTATAATTGTTACTAGAAAGGGGGCAGAATGTATAAGAACTATTACTAAACAACAAAAATTACAAGTGTTATAATAAAAAGCTTCAAAAATCCTTCTAAATGTGCACAAAAGAATAAGAGGCAATATAGGCTAGGGTTAATTTAAACACATTCAGGAATTTCAATCATAGCTCATTAGAAAGTGATATTTCAATAATAGCAATTGCATTGGATTTAAATTTAAACATTCAGAGAGTTGCAATGGAGTGTTAACTAACCTAAATCATCTGGTCCGAGGACTACAGGCGCGAAATGATTTAAGTTTAAACACTTAAAGAACTGTAATGGAGTGTTAACTAACCCAAAACGTCTGGTCCGAGGAGTACAGGCATGAATGGATTTAAGTTTAAACACTTAAAGAACTATAATGGAGTGTTAACTAACCCAAATCATCTAGTCCGAGGACTACAGGCATGAATGGATTTAAGTTTAAACACTTAAAGAACATTTTATATAACATGTTGATATGCTGATTAAAAGGAAAATTCGATTAATAATAATACCTTTTGAGGTTATTTACATTCCAAGGACGTGGTATCACATAACTATCCAGGTCTTCAAGGAAATACACCCCAATGCCAGCCCCTGAAGTAATAGGATATGGCCCTTCCCAATTAGGCCCTAATTTTCCCCAAGCTGGGTTCTTTGCAATGCCAACCACTTTCCTTAATACCAGATCACCAGGTTTCGGAGGTCTGAGCCTTACGTTGACGTCGTAGCCCTGTTTGATCTTTTGCTGATAATGTGCCAATTGGACCATTACGTTTTCCCTCCTTTCATCAATTAAGTCCAAACTCTTCTTTAGTTACTCAATGTTGCCTGTCAGACTGAACGAGCTAGTTCTCAACGTTAGGAATCCAGTTTCCAAAGGTATGACAGCTTCAGCCCCATAGGTCATTGAGAAAGGGGTCTCTCCAATAGACCTGCGTGGAGTAGTTCTGTAAGCCCAAAGCACATGTGGAAATTCTTCTACCCATTTTCCCTTCGCATCATCTAATCTCTTTTTCAAGCCATTCACAATGACCTTGTTGACAGCTTCTGCTTGGCCATTACCCTAGGGATAAGCTGGGGTGGAGTATCTGTTCATGATTCCCAATTCGCTACAATAACTCCTAAATGCTTTGCTATCACACTGCAGGCCATTGTCCGAGATGAGAATATATGGAACTCCAAATCGAGTAACTATACTCTTCCACACAAACTTTTGCACATCTATGTCTCGGATGTTGGCAAGAGGTTCTGCTTCGACCCACTTGGTGAAGTAGTTAGTGCCGACCAACAAATATTTCTTGTTTCCTGCAGCCTTAGGGAATGGCCCCACAATTTCCAAACCCCACTGGGCGAAAGGCCATGGGCTGGATAGCGGGTTGAGAGTCCCCCCTAGCTGATGAATGTGTGGGGCAAATCGCTGACACTGATCACATTTTTTAACATAATCCAAGGCTTCTTTTTGCATGTTTGGCCACCAATAACCTTGAGTAATGGCTCGGTGAGCCAAGGATCTACCTCCAGTGTGGCTTTCACAAATTCCTTCATACAGCTCCTCTAGTAACAGCTCAGCTGCTTCAGGATGCATGCACAACAAGTAAGATCCTGAATAGGAACATTTGTATAGTTTCTGATCTTCAGATAACCAAAACCTAGCTGCTTTCCTCCGAATTTTGTCGGCTTCTCCCTTCTCTTCAAGCAAGATATCCTCCTTTAGAAATTTAACTGAAGGATCCATCCAACCGAGTCTAGCCCTGACTTGGTGTACTTGAATTACTTCTTTTCTTACTTCGGTAGGCTTATGCAAGTCCTCGACAAGGATAACTCTTGGCAAATCTTATGCCGAAGAGGTGGCTAGAATGGCCAAGAAGTCAGCGTGTGTGTTACCATTCCTAGGAATATGCAGCAAGCTGAAAGATTCGAACCCTGACTGCAGATGTTTAACTCGGCTCAAGTATCCCTGCATTCTTTCGTCCTTCGCCTCAAACTCCCCCTGTACTTGACCCACAATCAACCTTGAATCCGAGAATAACTTTACTGCCTTTCCTCCCATCTTTTAGACCATACTCATCCCCATCAATAGGGCTTCATATTCCGCCTCATTATTTGTTGCCGAGAAGCCCAGCCCCACTCCAGAGCCTTTCTGGTTCGCAGCGCCGTCCACGTATGCCTCCCAATGGGAAGGGCCTTGTTGAGAAATCATACCAACCGATTTTTCATCCATGTCCGACGTTGGCTTTACCTCTTCTAATTGGGGCTCCATGAACTCAGCTACCAAATCAGCAATCACCTGGCCCTTGATCGAGGTGCGTGGCATTTACTTGATGTCAAAAGGCCCTAGGATCGTCCCCCATTAAGCAATTCTTCCAGTATAGTCCACACTTTGGAGTATTGCCCTGAGTGGAAGCTGGGTGAGAACAATGACTATATGGGCTTGGAAATAATGTGGCAGCTTTCGTGTACCAAGCACCACTGCTAGAATAGCTTTTTCCAATGGTAAATAACAAACCTCGGCTTCATGTAGCAACTTGCTTACACAATAAAATGGTCTTTGCACACCGCCATCTGCTCGAATTAGGGCCAAGCTCACAGCATGAGGAGCTACAGTGATATACGCAAACAAGACCTCGTCTGGCTCAGGGCTGGACATGATTGGTGGTCGAGCTAGATACTCTTTTAATTGCTGAAAAGCCACAACACACTCTTCTGTCCACTCGAACCCTTTCCACTTGTTAATCAAGGAAAAGAAAGGCCGACATCTATCTACTGTTCGAGAGATAAATCGATTCAGGGCTGCTGTCATCCCAGTCAGTTTCTGAACCTCCTTGGGATTCTGAGGAGCTTGTAACTCATTGATGGCCTTTTTCTGATCAAGGTTGACCTGTGAGTCACCATATATCCTAGAAACTTGCCTGATCCCACACCAAACGAGCACTTAGAAGCATTCAAGCGTAGCTTGTATTTCCTGAGAATTTCAAAGGTACTTTCTAGGTCCTTCACATGCTCGACCACCGCTTTACTCTTTACCACCATGTCATCTATGTAAATCTCGATATTTTTGCCCAGTTGTGGTTCAAACATTCTCGTCATCATCCTTTAGTAAGTAGAACCCACATTTTTCAAGCCGAATGGAATCACCTTATAGTGGTAGTTACTAATGGGAGTTACAAAAGCAGTCTTCTCCTAGTCATCCAGGGCTAAGGGTATCTGATGATAGCCTTAAAACGCGTCCAAGAAACTCATCCAAGGGTGTCCGACAGTGGCATCTACTAGCTGATCGATTTTTGGCATAGGAAATGGATCTTTAGGGCATGCATTATTTAAGTCAGTGAAGTCCACATATACTCGCCATTTCCCGCTCTTCTTCTTCACCACCACAGTATTTGCCAACCACTCTAGGTAGAAAACCTCTTTAATAGCTCCAGCTTGTTTGAGTTTTGCTACTTCTTCTCTAACTGCTTCAACATGTTCCTTAGATGGACGCCGAAAAGGCTGCTTCTTGGGTGTGATTGTGGGGTTTACTTTCAAATGGTGGCATATAAATTCCAGATCCACTCCAGGGGCTTCATAAGCATTCCAAGCGAATATGTCGAGGTTTTCCTTAAGAAATTGCACTAACTCCTCTTTTTCCTGCAAAGGTAACTGGGATCAGACTTGAAAGAATTTTTTTGGATTATCCCCAATAATGACTTTTGTCAGGTCTTCGCACCTTGTGCCCTTATCCAGATCTTCAATGGCCGATAACCGATGCTTTGGTTGCTATAAGCCCTCTTCGGCTTTGGCTGATGACTCGGCTTTAGGCTCATGCTGAATGGTAGCCACCAAACATTGTCTAGCCACAGATTGATCCCCCCGGATTTCGCAAACCTGGCCTTTGAATGGGTATTTAATTTTTTGATGCAGGGTGGAGGAAACCGCCCCCAACGTATGAAGCCAAGGCCTGGCTACAATTGCTGTATAGGGTGAAAAAACGTCAACAACTATGAAATCCACCTCCACCACCTCTGAGCCAGTCTGTACGGGTAATCGTATTTGGCCCTTCGGGGTAACGACTCTTCCTTCGAAACTGATCAACGAAGAACTATACGGTGTTAAGTCATTAAATTTAAAGTTCAGCCCCCTATAGAGATCAGGGTATATTATTTCTGCAGCACTACCTTGGTCAACCATCACCCGCTTCACATCATACCCTCCGATTCTGAGGGTGATGACCAATGCATCATCATGAGGTTGGATAGTCCCCACATTGTCAACATCCGAGAACCCTAAAACTGGGTGATCATCCAGTTTGCACCTCTTCGGACCCTGGCCAAAGTCCCCTGCAGGTAACCGATCTACCGACATGACCTTAGATGGCCAGGATCCTATTCTCCCTAGAGCTGTAAAGATAACATTGATAGTTCCTAGAGGGGGTTTTTAAGGATCATCCCTTCGGGACTCTAAGCTCATCGGCCCTCCTCAGCCACTGGTATGATGTAAAAGATGCCCCAATTTCCCTTCACCAACTAGTTGGTCCAAATGATCCCACAAGCTTCTACAATCTTCAGTCGTGTGTCCATGATCCTGGTGGTATTGGCAGTAGGGATTGCGATTACGCCTATCAAGATTCCCTACCATCTTATTTGGCCACTTGAAGAACGGCTCATTCCTGACCTTTTCTAAAACTTGATGGACTAGATCTCTGAATACAGTGTTGACTGCCAAGGGATTGGCTGATCCTAACTGCGCATGAAAATCTCTCCTCGGTTTGTTATTATTGTATCGATCCGACCTGAAATCCCTCCTTTCCTGGGGGATAACCTTTTTCTTGCCTTTTCCTTGTTGTTGATCTTCTTCAACTCTCTTATACTTCTCAATGCGGTCTATTAGCTGACGCATGCTAGTAACGGGTTCGCCAGACAAGGATGTCCTTAAACCATGATCAGTAGGAAGACCATGCTTAAACGTTTTTAGGGCCATTGCATCAAAATTGCCCTCCATGTCGTTAAACATCTCTCAATATCTATCCGAATACACCTTCAGGGTTTCTCCTTCTTGCATGCTCAAAGATAGCAAAGACGACAAAGGTCGGGCTACTCTTCGGCAGGTGACAAAACGTGAACCAAAAGCTTGGGTGAGCTCTTTGAAAGAGCTGATGGAATTTGGGTTCAGTCCATCGAACCACCTCATTGCAACTGGTCCAAGACTGGACGGAAAAACCTTGCACATCAGTGCTTCCTCTCTAGAGTGGACTACCATCCTCTGATTAAAATGACTCACATGCTCCACAGGATCCGTTTTGCCATTATAAATAGTGAACGTAGGCTGATTAAAACGTCGAGGAAGTCTTACCTCTTTAATTCTGTGCGTAAATGGCGATCTAGAGATTTGGGTTAAGGCCCAATTCATGGCATCGTTCCCTACACCTCTATGTTGTGGGCTCTGAGGTCGCCTCTTATGATGATGCTCTGCCTCATAGGAAAAAGTCTTGCTAGCTGGGGTCCATGATCTCTGTTGGTAGTCGAAGTCCTGTTGGTCGTCAGATTCCCCTTCAGAATACATAGGCACCTGCTTCCGCTTTGCATGGCGCAACTCTCTCTTTAGCTTTTCAACCTCATGCTGCAAATCTCGGTTCTTCTCTGCATGGGACATGTGACTCCCGCTGTGTGATTGGTTCTGACCAGGGGGCACGGTGTGTACACTACCCTCGCGGTCTTGTCTCCTCTCCAAGTTGAGAAAAGGGTCCACATGCTGAGATGCCCTAGACTCTGCTTCTTGTTGACTTTGTTCAACCATCTCCTACTGTTGTTTTCACCCCTACACAAGCTTTCCCCACAAACGGCGCCAATTGTAGGGTCAGGTTTCGTAACCCAAGCCCAAAAAGTGTGGGTTAGAGGCTCAACGAACCCAAGACAATAAATTTGTAGAGAATGGGCGAAAAAGCTAGGTTGGATATGAATTAAACAATAGTTGGCTAGGTTATTTAAGATTGAAACAACATGAAATAATGCCCAAGAAACTTCCTGAGTGAATGTCCAAAGAGATGTTTTATTGAATGAACAGTAATTACGATATTTAGAGTTACAGTAAAGCTTTTCTTTCTTCTCTATTATCTTTTTTTCGATCCCCCATTATCAGGAGTCCTTCTTCCTTATATAGCATCCTTCCCCATCATCTCCACCGTCCACTTGTTCTTCATCTGTGTATCTACTTCAGTATATGTCACGTCATATGTCTACTTTAGTTCTTTGTGAGTGGTGGTAGCTGAGATTACATTGTTCAGGTGTCTTCTCCACATAAATACGGCCAAAAAAGTTGTTACAGTACATTAAATACAGTGGTAGCAGCTTTTCCTTCAGACATTTCTTCGTTCTTATCATCTCTAGACTTACCCGAAACTTATCATCATCGTTGGGATTGCTAGGAAGATCATTCGAACCTTCCACACGTCTGATTGATCAAGGCTATTTGTATCTGAGGAGTAATACCTCTTCGGACAAAGAGTGACCTTTCAGATAGAAGGCAACCTCTTCGGACGATACTCCTCCTGCACTTCTAGGCTTCCTACCTTCAGATAGACTGTCCCAACCAATTATTGCTCTTCAGAAATACAATACTCCTCAACATATTGCTTCAGGCCCACTAAGTAGTTTTGGGTTTTTACCCCCTACAAGTAGAATTGACTAAAAATAATATTTGATGTTTAAACAACTTTAAATGTATTTTCACAACTTTTGTAAGAGAAATAAAAAAAAAATAAAACATGATAAATAAACATATAATGTTTTTATTGATCCATCAAATACAAAGCCTTAATGGAAGCTATCAGAATTCATATACATATATGTTTGTATGCGAATGAATTTGCTTAAATGTTAGTGAAAATTTTTGGGCCTGTTTGGTAAGTGATTTTTAGTAACATTGTTTAAGTTTTGTAGAAATACATGTGAGTAAAAAAGTGTATGACAATACATGTTGTGGTGTTTAAACAATAGTTTTCGTTGTTTAAACACATATATACATATATGTGTTTGCTTAAAAGGTGTGTTAGTTAAAAATTTTTTTTTTTTTTTTTTTTTTGAAAAATGAGTAAACCAATACTATATGAAGATTTCTAATTTTATTATTCTTTTTATGATTTTTTTTTTTTTTTCTTACATTATGACTTCTAAGACTGCATAAATCTCAATAGGAGATTGTCATACAAAGTTGAGAATTTTAAATACTTAACTTTTATCCTAAAAATATGAATAAAAATTAGACATTTGTATTATCTAGGTAATATACTTATTGCTTTATTCTTAATAATGAGAAAACTCTTACTTCGTTAAAAATTTGAACGTCTTAGAATTTAAAAGTTTCAAGAGGAAGGAACTCAACAATTTTGGGGGCCAAAGCAAAAATATTTTTAAAAAATCATTATTTTGTCCCCCATCCTCTCCCTACCATGAACAATTTCACGGTTCGTCAATCGGACAAATCGTTCAAAGGGTTTACTAGTAAATTTCAATTGCTCGGTTTCCTGAGATTAAAGAATCAATTTGAGGGCTGATTCCAATTAGCAGTTTAGTAATAAGCATAGTCCAAAGCAATATTAGACCTTCCCATTGTAGGGCTGAGAAGAGGATTTTCTAATATTTGCAAGGGACAACAAACTATGTGTTGTGCTACTTGAAAACGAATTTGCGGCTAAGAGACTATAGTGATGTGCCAATTGAGCGAGCAATCTAGATGAGCTCAAATCAACCTTTGGTTATGCATGCATTCTTACTAGATGGCGAGGCCATCTCTTGGTGCAGCAAGAAGCAGTCATAAATTGCACTATACACAATGGAATCTGAATATGTGGCATGTCCAGCAACAATACAAGAGGCAGTTTGGTTTTAGAGGTTCCTTCAATGCATTAGTGTTGTCACCAATGTTGTAGATCCGGTAACAAGCTACAGTGACGACATGGCAGCCCTTGAATATGCGAAGGACCCAAAATGTCAAGGGAAGACCAAATATATTGAAATTAGGTACCATTACATTCAAGACATGGTGACTAGGAAAGAGGTAACCGTAAAGACTTGGAGTTAGGGCAGCTCTGCTGCTATCTGCATGCGGTGGTTCCAACCTCAAGTTTTGTTGCAGCTTAGCCACTGAGGTTTTTTTTGGGTAAAATTGGTTAATGGGGCTTAAATTTTTTTAGTTTTGTTATTGGTAATTTTTGTTATTAGGTTAATTGTATTGGGCTTGTATATTTTTTTTTTAGATTTTAAATGTATAAATTTTTTTATGGCCCTTATTGATATGATGAGTGATTATTGGCAGGTAAAAAAGTAAGAAACTCTACTACTGTCTACGTGCGGCTGCTTCATCCTCTAGCTCCGTTGCTACTTAGCCATTGAGTATTTTCTTTCTTTCATTTTTTTGTCTTTGATGGGTAAAATTGGTTGATTGAGTTTAAATTTTTTTTACTTCTGTTATTAGTAATTTTTGTTATTGGGATTGTATATTTTGTTTTAGATTTTAGATGTATAAATTTTTTTATGGTCTTTACTACTATGATGAGTGATTATTGGTAAGTAAAAAAGTTGGTGGCTCTACTACTATCTGCATGCGACAGCTCTGACCTCTAGCTCTATTGCTGCTTAGCCAATAAGTTTTTTCTTCTTTCATTTTTTTTTTTTTTTGGATAAATTAGTTGATTGTGATTAATTTTTTTTAGTTTTGTTATTAGTAATTTACGTTGTTGGGTTAATTGTTTTGAGCTTGTATATTTTGTTTTAGATTTTAGATGTATAAATTTATTTTTATAGCCTTTATTGATATGATGAGTGATTATTGGTAAATGAAAAGGTTATGTAAGTGGTGGGCACTAGATACGAACCAATAATAATTTGTACCTCGAATGTTTGTAAAAAATGTTGTAGAAAATTTATTACCATTTAAAACCTTAGGTTTTTTATTTGTTATTTTTGGAACTATAGGGTTTAATTTTAACACCCTCTAAAGCATATGATTTTGAATGAAATTTTCCTAAAAGCGAATATGATATCGCAATACTTATTGAATAATTGCATATGATCCACGAGGGCTTCTACTATCCTAAAATCCTTTCCTATTCAAATTTTGCAATGAAAGTAATTTATCTATCGACTTAGAAAAGTTACAGAATACTTTGAGAGTACAATAATAAAATATTTTTTCCTTTCACATGATAGTGAATCCTACTATAAATTTAATAAGTATGACTACTACTGTGTAATAGGAGGAAATATACCATTATTGTACTACATGAGGATTTTTACATATTTTTTTCTTCAACTTTAGCTTTTTCAGTGGATCATGGCTCTTTTCTTCTATTGTCTTTTACTTTCTCTCTTTATTCCTTGCCAAAGTATTTGTGAGTAATCCTTTGGTAGGTAAACCCTAGCATGCTGAGACAATATTTTTTGTGGCTCATTGGTATGTTTGGTTGGGAGGATTTCAGGACAGATGGAAAGAAAATAAAAGAAAATAGGAGAGAAAACATTTTTGGTGGGTGTTTGGTTATAGGGAGGAGAGGGGGAAAAATTGGTGGGGCCTGGGTGTTTTTTCTTGAGCCCACCAAAATGTTTTCTACTGGGTGGGGATTCTGAATCTCTTGACTGACAAAAATGCCCATGTTTGCTTGCACATAAGCTTCATCCATCTCTCTCTTTTTTTTTGTACTTTCCTGGGCATGTAGCCTCTTCTCTTTTTCTTTTTCCTTTTTTTCTTTTGCTTTCTTGAGTGTTGCCACTTTTTTTTTCTTTTGATTTCCTATGTTGTGAGCATGATAGTTGTTTTGTTTTCTTCTCCTTTTTTTCTTTTTTTTTTCTTTTTTGGTTTAACTAGACATAATTTATTTTTGGGATATGATTTTTATTTTATTATTTTTTAATAAATTTGGGTGATTGCTTTTTTTTTTTTTTTCATTTTTTTTGTTTTAATTGGGCATCATTTTTTAACAAGAGAATATGAGTAAATTTATACAAACTCACTTTTTCCATCTCTCCACTTTTCACTCCCAACCAAACAAAAATTAGAAAAATTAAAATTTTTTCTATCCTCCCACCATTTCATCCTCCCACCATTTTCTATCATCTCACTTTTCCACTCCTTCAACCAAATGGACCCCTAGAGATAAACAAATAATAAGTAGTGGAGTAAATTCTAATTAACTCAGTTAATAATTTTTAAAGAAAAATTATTAACTGAGTTCATTGAAATTTACTCCACTGCTTATTTTTGTTAATAATTTTTCATATTATCAAATAAGGGATTAGATTTGAACATAGTCCACTAAAAAGTAAAAAGGAAAAAAAAAAAAAAAACCAATCAATACATTAGATTGATAATAAAAAACATTTATCATGAAATGAATTCTATAAGTTGAATTCTCATTTTATATATAAAACGTAATCGTATCAATTTTTATTATATTTTAGAAACATTTTCTTATATATCTCCAACTAAGCAGCAAGACTATGCACCAAGATGAACCAGGTGATCGAATGAGACTTGAGTTCAAACGATACGAAAAGCCCACTTCTTTGCACCATTTCATCTAATTGATTAGTATCAATAAAATCATGCAATCTGCTAAAAACTTTTGCGCCCTAAATTTAAGATAAATATTGATCAGGGATTGCCCAAATTCACCTGTTACCAAGCTGTGTGCTAGTGCTAATATAAATTTCCTCTCCCACTGTATAAATAATTTAATATATTTTTAAATATTCATTGCCTTAAAGCTAAGTATTGAAGTTTAAAACTTCTCAAAAAACAAAAAGGTATTGAAGTTAGCTAAAGCTGATTGAAAAATAGTTTCACATGATCCACGTTGCTATCATTGTAGGGTATGCTTACTTGTGCATTCAGGTCTTCCATCAATAATGTAAGATCAACAATAATTGTGGATCCACGTTGCTCTCATTGTAGGGTATGCTTACTTCTACATTCAGGTCGTCCATCAATATTGTAAGATCAACAATAATTGTGGATCCACGTTGCTCTCATTGTAGGGTATGCTTACTTGTGCATTCAGGTCTTCCATCAATATTGTAAGATCAACAATAATTGTGGATCCACGTTGCTCTGATTGTAGGGTATGCTTACTTGTGCATTCAGGTCTTTCATCAATAATGTAAGATCAACAATAATTGTGGATCCACGTTGCTCTCATTGTAGGGTATGCTTACTTCTGCATTCAGGTCGTCCATCAATATTGTAAGATCAACAATAATTGTGGATCCACGTTGCTCTCATTGTAGGGTATGCTTACTTGTGCTTTCAGGTCTTCCATCAATAATGTAAGATCAACAATAACTGTGGAGTCTTGTCTTTCTTTTCTACCTTATCCTCACAGCTGTGACTCAAAACAATTATTTAGTGTTAGGGATATTTAACTTTTGGGTCTGAGACAAAAAAGGGACTAGCTTACACATAAATGTACAGAACTTGGGCCAGGTGGCAGTTAGCACAACTACTGGTCTTATGCCACGTTTAGCTCAACTAACGGTCTTAGGCCGTTTAGTAAATGCCCAACAGGGACTAGGAATAGGACTCTGATTTTATAGTCTGAAACTCGTATTTAGTGATGCATAACTAACATTATGGACTTCTGGGTTTGGAAATGAATTGTAAAAACATTGTATTTTTTTTTTTTTTTTTTTTAAGATTTTGAGAGAATCAATAATTAAACATGATATCAAAGTAATAATTACTAAATTCAATCATTGTCTCATCTATTCTATATCTCATTTAAAATCTCACGTGTTAGGTATCACCTATTAAAAAGTCATTTTAGCCCACACATGAAGATGAGTGTTAGAATTTATGATTAAAGACATATTTGGTAGACTGTAATAGTAATTACATTGAAATAGGTATTACATAAAATACAAGGCATTGTAATATAATACTTATTACCATTCATTTATTTAGTGACAACACAACAATAAAACCCTGAAAACAATGAAATGAAAGCATTTTAAATCAAACTAAGATATATTTTAGGAAATATCTTACTCATATATTTATATTTTCTAAAAAATAATATTTTGTAAATTTAAAAAAGTGATTAGTTATTTTTTATGATTTTTTATTTTCATAATTGTTCTATACATAAGGAAAATTTGTTTATTTGAAAATATATTAATTTTAGAAATTAATACACCTACTAAGGAATAATTGTTACAACCCCTTTAGAAAGAGTAATGCTACAAATACAAACTATTGTACAATATTTTTACAAACTGCTGATGTGGCTTTAGTATTTTCCAAATAGTTATTGCAAGTAAAAATATGATGTTAGTAATAGACTCATATTAGAACTAGTTATTCCTCCTTTTAAAGACTAGTTATTCATATGGAATGACTATTCCTTGTAATAAAATAAAAACCAAACTATTGAATAGCTAAACCATAGAAATAACTATTACATTACAGTGCCTATTATAGTCTATCAAACATAACCTAAGTAATTAAAATTATTATGTCCCAATAGATTAAGCTTTTGAGAGAATCAACAATTTATTTTGAAATTGAATCTTCAATATGCGATGCAGAGTGAAATGGCATCTTAAAGGGAAGATTTCTTAGTGAATTGGCACATGTCACGGTGTTGAGAGCACACCAGGTGTATAACATAAAATCGTATCTTGAAGATGTGATTTATTTCTTGGATAAAATATGCAATTTCAACCTTGGATCTAATATGCAATAGCGAGTAGTTGAAATCTCAATTTGAAGATGAAAGTTGAAATGCCATCTTTAAAATTCAATTTCATTAATGGGCTGGTAAAAAGATGACTGTCTTAACCTCAAAATTCAACTACTCCATTTTGTCCAAAAGAAACCAATTAGTACTATGCAAAAACTAAGAAATGATCTCGGCCCGCAACAACCCTCCAAATATATTGAACAAGAAACCTATGGCCCAGTTCACCAACTTTGACCCATTTCAACCAAACTTCTATCTACTTCAATCCAAAATCTGATCATTCAATCGAAGCAATTCTCATGTCAATACAAAGACATTTTAATTCCCTCCGAAATTATCTCAAAAAAAAAAAAAAATTTACCTCCGAAATGAGGAGGAAATTATCAAGATTAAATGTAAAACGAACATAATGTTAGGTCACAATTCAAATGACCCCTTGTGATAAACCCTAATTAATTAATTAATTAGCCAAGTTGTTAATTAATCAATTTAGCATGCAATTGCGTGGAAGCACAAACAAATCACCAAATACTAAATATGCAGCGGAAAATAGATAACACGGTGATTTGTTTACGAATGGGGAAAACCCTAACGGCAAAAACCCCACCGGGTGATTTTCAGGTCACCACTCCCGAAACTCCACTATTATCAAATCAAGCGGTTACAAGAAAGGAATCCCAGTACCTTACCAACCTACAGTTGAACCCTTACCCCAATACCCAATTGGACTTGATCTGTAGTGACAATTTCCACCTTTGTTGCACGGCTCCCAAGTACGTGACTAACCAATGCGCGAATCCCAATACGCGACTTCAGAACACCAACTTGAGGAAAAATAGTTGGCTGCAAAGTTCTTCAGTTCATCCACATGATGAATAGCAGGAAGATGCTTGGTTACAAAACCCTATGGTGCAAAGACACAGCAACTTCTTGATGAAGGATGAACTAGGTCAAGAACTTCGTCTATTGAGCACAATTTGCATAAACAGAGATTGCTCAATGATAATGCAACTTATGTCACTAGAAACGGCTCTTAAAATAATCCTTTTATATGTTTAGGGTTAGAAGAAAAGAAGCCCCAAAAACACATTCACGGATCCCAAGAAAATCATATTGGAATTCTGAATTTTTAATTCTCGACAGATAGCAGGTGTCAAGGTAGGTGTCGAGAGATGTCGAGATTTAAAAATTCTGCACTTCAACTTGCTTTTTTTCTTGGACAGACTTGATGACTTCAACACTTGACCTTGAAACATGATTTCTTGAAGTATTAAAAACACCTAGATCTACCCAATTACAAGCAGAGTGCGTTTTGGCAAAGGATAAGCCAATTTACATAATTAAGTGACATATATTCTTAAACAAGTTAAAACATATATGTCCTAACAATCTCCCCCTTTGGCAATCTGTGACAAAATCACAACAAACAAATGAGCATATGAGAGAAGTCATAAATCACTCAACTCATATTCACTTGTTAAATACAATAAAATCTATCCTAACACAAACTCTTGAAAAACTTTGCAAGAAGAGAGCTAATGATAAGTAGACTTTGACAACCTGTATTTCTGAAACACTTTAAACAAAACTCATCAAGGCATCTTGTGTAAAACAGAAATAATTAGATTGCATACAAGTATAAAGAACATGTGTATTAAGACGGGAAAGAAACAACACATGAAGAGAGAGGTGAAAGAAACATACATCAACATATATAAGAGATAGAATAAGTACAATGTATGTAAAAATGGTCAAAGGACCTCATATACAAGACCAATGTAACTAAAAGATAAGAAAAGAATACATATAGCCTCACTACATCCCTCAATAACACTCCCCCTATCAAAAATGTCCTATGCTAACTCTCCCCCTAAGATGACTACTCTCATAGCCCAAAACTACTCCCCCTTTTTGTCACGAGTGACAAAGGGTAGAGTGTCATGTAGACATCTCATCGGCAGAGCTAGTGTCCTCATCATCATCATCCTCATCATCCTCAGAATCTAAAGCTGCTGGAGTGGATGGTGAAGGAGTAGCCTCTGGAGCAAATCCACCCATGATCGCCTGCCATCGTGCAATACGACCAACACGAACATTCACCTGATACAACTCAGCAGAGAGTGTATCAAGGCGAGTGTCCATGCGCTGCAGCTGCGCCATGATATCTCCAAGGGATACATCGCTCGAAGAGGAAGAAGGAGCAGATGTAGATGGTGCGGATCTGGATGGTGCTGAACGGGAGGGAGGAGTGGCACCAGGCTGTCTCGACCTGAACTGCGCCTCACTACATTTTACGGTAGCGGCATCTATGGCAGATATGTGTGTGAAGTGGTCGGACACAGGAAAGGGAACAGAAAAATGGCGCATAATCCTCGTGATAGCAGAAGGAAAAATGAGCTTATCACGGGACGCCGAATCAAGATAAACCTCTATGATAGACCGGATGAAGTGAGAAGGGAAGTCTATGGTCAAATACTCAAGAAGAGAAAGCAAAAATCGAGCACGAGGCTCTGTGATAGAGTTATAGTAAGAAAGAGGATGGAGAACAAAAGTCATCACCAAGTTCATGAATCTAGGACCTTTAGCAAAAGGCCTACATAATGTGAACTGGTGCTCACCCCAATCAGCAGGACGCTGACAGAAGGCAGAGATGAGCTCGTCTTTGGACACAGTCCTCAGACGCTCACAAGAGGGGTAATCTGGGAACTCTATCCTAGGTACCCTAAGCACATCCGCAACAAGTTGCGATGTGACATGAATGCGCATACCTCAAACGCGAGTGGAAAAATGAGGTACTTAAAGATCAATCCCGTGGATGTTTGAGTAAAACTCCTGTATCAGCACGAGAGGGCAAGTGACCGGGATGTCACATAGTGACCCCCATCCCCTACTGTGGATGACAGAGGGAAGGTCAGTGTCGGCAAAGTCCGCCAGAATAACTTGGCGTTCCAAATGAACACCTCGTTTAGAAAAGTTCTCCGAAAATGCCTTATGGGCATCTCCATCACGGAACCGAATCTCAAAGGGAGCAGAATCAGAAGAAGTAGATGCTCCAGAACGCAGAGGGTTCCGAGCAGGAGTAGACTTACGTTTAGGTGCCATAGACACAACTAACGTAAAAAGAATGAGAAAAAGATAGAGGGGGAAACAATCAGAAAAGTCCCAAACACAGTTCAAATATATAACAAATATGTTGAACAAGAATTACGTATGCATGGGAATGTATGAACATGTGACATGCAAAGGAAAAACATCATGAGCTCAGCCCAATCCAATCCTAGCAGCACACAAACATAAGGCACGCATCTAAATGCATGTAAATATCATTAGAATGCAAATGTAATGCAATGTATGACGGTTTGAAATCATTTAAGCACAAACCCAACCCAAAATTTCAATAAAAACTCAACAATTTTGAAAAACCCCAAATTTTATGAAAAATCCCAAAAACTAGGTTTTCAAAACATGAAATGCATGAAAAATGAAGAGAAAAACGATCTTACCAAGTGATTTTAGCAAGATAGGAGCAAGATCCAGGTGGGTTGAAGGATTTGAGTGAAAGGAGAGTGAAAGGGAGATGAACAGGTACGAAGAGATCGAGAGAAGTCGAGAAAATGAAGTTTGAATCGCGATCAGGCTTTAAATAGAACCCTTACTAATTCTCGACAGCAGAGGTGTCAAGAGGTATCATGAAGCTGTCGAGGAAGGTATCAAGGAAAATGCCTTCGACAGATGAAGGTGTCGAGAGGTATCGAGATAAATGAGAAAAACAGACATGTGAATCTCGATCGATCGCGAAGGTGTCGAGAAGGTATCGAGGAGGCAGAAGAAATCTCGATCGATCCGAAAGGTGTCGAGACAAGTGTCGAGAAAGAATGCACAAACAGCACAATTGAATCTCGATCAATCCAACAGGTGTCGAGGATCTATCGAGAGGACAGAGACTTTCTCGATCGATCCACCAGGTGTCGAGAAGGTGTTGAGATTGCGATAAGAAACCATATGGGAAGCTCGACAGATGATCAAGTATCGAGAAGGTGTCGAGGTAGGTGTCGAGCTCACATGAAAGTGCAATTTTTCAAGAAGGGAAAAACACAAACATGAATGCAATCTAACACACATCTCAATCAAAGATCCACTGAAGTGATAAACCTCTCAAAAACATCTCTCAACAAGAAAATGAGCACAAGGATCATGCAAAACACACACACACACACTAAACAAGTCTAACCAATTTTATATTTCAAAAACAAGTTTTGACAGTTTAGTGAGCATACATTAGCACATGTAAAACCTTTGTGATGTCCAAATCACATTGTACCTTCACATGTATCAAAAGTAGCAAAGAATATTGCGTGTTGTGTGTGAAAAATATCGCAAGATTGCATATGTGTATAGATGTTATGACGATCTGAGATATGAGAAAAATAACTTTTAACTCACACACAATCATAACTATTTGATGGGGACTATCACCTTCGAGGTACATCCTATAACTCCCACATCTCCTAGAATACATGCTTGCAACCATATTTAAAGCATTTTTAATCTTTTTGCTTTTTATTTTATTTAGCATATCATACATGGGCATAAAAAGGAGAAAAGGAATACCCAAGATGTTTAAGCATTTGACATCGCACTTTTGCTATGCCGAAGCATACGAATGTCTTTGACACTGCACTTTTGCTATGCCGAAGCATACAGGTGTCATATTATGATTGGCGGGCAACAATGGTGAGATGGTTATTTATGCCTTTCTCTTAGGATTTTCTAGTCCTACCCGTCAAAGAGAGTGATATGAGTGTTAAGTTTTAAGAGATAACCTAATCTTACTCATCACAAACAAGAGCCACAAAACTCACTTGCTTAGTTGTGCATAGAAATGCTCATCTAAGCTACAAGAGATACAAAGTTTAGAAAATTTTGTTTCATTGGCCATCCAAGGTACACAAATACCAAAGTACACAAGACACACACTTTTTTTTTTTTTTCAATTTAAAAAAATAGACAAAACTGAAATTAAACACACAAGACATGTTAACAAAACAAGGCAAAAACTAGACTGACTCAGCAGAAAAGTAAAACACACAAGCAATGCAATAAACAGAAAAACAAGAGGGGAAAGAGAAAGTGATGAAATCACTTAAGGTCCTTTTTCTTCCACACCTTGGAAGAACCTTTCCTTTGATTGAAACCTTGAACCGACGGTGAGGGGGAAGAATTTAAACCGTTCAAGTTTGAAAGGAACATGAGGGCTTTCAGAAGATCTCCAAGAGGAGCAAGTGAGGATGGAAGCTGATTATGGTTTCCAGATGCTCTCACGCCATTGCTCTATTGAGTGGCTAACCACTTATAGCAATTTGGTCGAGTGTGACCGGCAGCTCCACAATAATGACAGAGATGCTGCTTCTTTTGTTTAGGCTTTTGAGAGTTAGCCTTCTTAGCCCTAGGGTTTTTAGCATCTTTCTTGTCTAGCTTAGGGGGGGCTCCTAAAATAGATTTTCCCTTGTCTAAGTTCTCACTAGCTAATTCAGTTTTAACATTTGTATTCTCAATTTCAATGTTGTTAGCAGCAGGAACAAAAACAGTATTGCTAGTAGAAGCAATATTAGAGAGAGAAATACCATACCCCAAACCAGTTCGATCTGAAGCAGATTTCTGATTGCTAAGCATCTCATGAAGCTTTGCACTTGAAGTCCTTTCTAGTTGAGCTCTGACTTGAAACAGCTCTGCTTCAAGCTTCTTGGTCTTCTCAGCCAAAAAATTGTTTTCAAATCTCAGTGCTCCAATGGTTTGATTCGCTTCATCAACCTTTGTGGACAACTCTTCACGTTCAAGTTCCACATCACTGAGCTTCTTGGTGGCCAGCCTATATAATTTCTCATGCTTTTCAGAGAGCTTGTAAAGCTTCTCATAGGCTGAATGGATATCATCTTGATCATCCATCTTCTCAAATTTGGACTCCACCAATTCTTCTTCTTCATCCACTTCTTCAACAATCCCTTCAATAGGATTGACTGTGGCAGTGAAGGCATTTAGGATTCTGTCATCCTCATTGTCGGAATCATCTTCAGGCTCAGTGTCACTTAGGGTTATGGCAAGGGCCTTGCTTTTCCCAATGCTCTTCAGATATGTAGGACACTCATGTTTCATGTGTCTAAACCCATGACAACCAAAGCACTTTGGTCCTATGGGAACAGTATACTGACCGCCCTCCTTAGCATCCTTCTTCCCTTTGTCTTGGCCTTTGACCTGAGAAGAACTGAACTGCCTGTGGTCCTTGTCGAAGCTTCTTCCATTTGCATTCTTCATGAACTTTTTGAACTGCCGAGTAATGTAGGACTTCATCTTAGAATCTTCATCATCGGAAGACTCATCTGTATCACTGCTCTTCGCCTTCAAGGCCATGCTTTTTCCTTTATTGGGCTTGCCAATCTTGGATAACCCTATATCATAGGTCTGTAAGTTTCCAACCAGCTCAGTCAAAGGAATCTTGTCTATATCCTTTGATTCCTCAATTGCCGTAATCTTGGCATGAAATCTCTTAGGTAGAGATCTGAGCACCTTCCTTACAATCTTAGGTTCAGAGATGGTTTCCCCAAGATTAAAGGCTGAGTTCACTATGTCCTTAAGCTTGGCATAGAACTCATCAAATGACTCATCCTCCTCCATCTTTATTTCTTCAAAGCTTGTAGTGAGCCTTTGAAGCTTTGAGTCTTTGACAACCTTTGTGCCTTCATAGGTTGTCTGGAGGATGGTCCAAGCCTCCTTAGTAGTTTCAGTTTAGGATATCTTCTTGAACTCCTCATTAGTGACTGCGCTAAACAGGGCATTCAGCGCTCTGCTGTTGAAGTTGGCCGCCTTGATCTTAGCATCATCCCAATCGGCCGGTTCTTCGTTTGGCTTAGTCCAGCCAATCTCTACAGCTTGCCACACTTTTTCATCTAAAGACTGCAGAAAAGCTCTCATGCGTACTTTCCAGTATGCATAGTTAGTGCCATCAAATAAAGGAGGTATAATTAATGATTGTCCTCTATCCATGACAAACAGGGGTCAATGGATCAAACACAGCAAAGATTAAATCCTAATTAGAGTGTGCCCGCTCTGATACCATTTGTTAGGTCACAATTCAAATGACCCCTTGTGATAAACCCTAATTAATTAATTAATTAGCCAAGTTGTTAATTAATCAATTTAGCATGCAATTGCGTGGAAGCACAAACAAATCACCAAATACTAAATATGCAGCGGAAAATAGATAACACGGTGATTTGTTTACAAATGGGGAAAACCCTAACGGCAAAAACCCCACTGGATGATTTTCAGGTCACCACTCCCGAAACTCCACTATTATCAAATCAAGCGGTTACAAGAAAGGAATCCCAGTACCTTACCAACCTACAGTTGAACCCTTACCCCAATACCCAATTGGACTTGATCTGTAGTGACAATTTCCACCTTTGTTGCACGGCTCCCAAGTACGTGACTAACCAATGCGCGAATCCCAATACGCGACTTCAGAACACCAACTTGAGGAAGAATGGTTGGCTGCAAAGTTCTTCAGTTCATCCACATGATGAATAGCAGGAAGATGCTTGGTTACAAAACCCTATGGTGCAAAGACACAGCAACTTCTTGATGAAGGATGAACTAGGTCAAGAACTTCGTCTATTGAGCACAATTTGCATAAACAGAGATTGCTCAATGATAATGCAACTTATGTCACTAGAAACGGCTCTTAAAATAATCCTTTTATATGTTTAGGGTTAGAAAAAAAGAAGCCCCAAAAACACATTCACGGATCCCAAGAAAATCAGATTGGAATTCTGAATTTTTAATTCTCGACAGATAGCAGGTGTCAAGGTAGGTGTCGAGAGGTGTCGAGATTTAAAAATTCTGCACTTCAACTTGCTTTTTTTTTTGGACAGACTTGATGACTTCAACACTTGACCTTGAAACATGATTTCTTGAAGTATTAAAAACACCTAGATCTACCCAATTACAAGCAGAGTGCGTTTTGTCAAAGGATAAGCCAATTTACATAATTAAGTGACATATGTTCTTAAACAAGTTAAAACATATATGTCCTAACACATAATATCACAAAAATGAGAAAACCTTTTAAAATCGAGAAAAAAAATTATTTCAAGAAAAATTGGAAATAAATTTATTTTATTTATTTTAAAATTTTATGTTTTTTTAAATAAATTTATTTTCTCGATGTTAAATTGTTTTCTCATCTTTGTAATAAATTTAGTCATAATATGACTAAATTTTAAAATTGAATTAAAATTTATTTAATTCTAATTGAGACATGAAGTAAAACCCCAAAGAGGCTTATACTTGGATAAATTTAGTCAAATTAGGTCAAATTTCAAAAGTTATAGAGCAAAATATAATAATTGACAAATGTTGACCAAGTTTTACTAAGTTTGACCAATTTTAACTAACTTTAACTACCTTTATCTCAAGACCTGATTATTTGATAGAAAAGATACTTGCGCCAATGTTAATATTGTCTGACTCCCTCTATATTGAGTGGTGGATCACCAAGTTCTGAACTAGCACATGATGATCACTTGCCACGACTCACCTCAAAATTCAATCCTTATCAAAACTATAGTTATACATATGTTGAAACAAATATTTTTCAAATTTCAATCAAATCAAATGGTAGATCATCAAGATTGGTTGTAGAATAATGGGGTCAGTTATAACATATAGTGGGGACTAGCTCAAAATCCGATTGTTAGATTGACACAATTTTTGTGTTAATGCAAATATTTTTCAATTCCCTTTGATTCGAGTGATGGATTACCAAGAATTGAAGCGGCAAGTGATGACCGCAAGCTAGCTCGCAATCATCACATGCCACTTTTCTCCTATAAAATAGTTACCACCCCCATCATTTCCATCAAGCCTCCAAGGTCTTTTGGTTTCAAATTTTCCACTTTTATCCTATAAATGGAACCCTCCCCCACATTTTTTCTACTGCTTTTCTATTTTTCCACTAAAGAAACATAATTTTGAAACACTTTTCAAATGCTAAATTTTTTACTTGATCTTGGTTTCTTAATCTTTATTTTGATTTCGAGTGCAATTCCATTAACTTGAGTTTGAAGAAATTGCATGTTTAACTCTTTATTATGAGAGGGATGCTTTTGCTAAACATGATTGTGAATTTCTTAAAATTAACAATTTAATCAAACCAAACTTTGTACTTTGAAATTTTTTCCCATACTTTCTCCACATTTCCTTGGTTTGCTTTAACAAAAATAATTGAGTCATTCATAAATTTCAAGTGGCTTACATCAAAGCCTCCATGGGCTAGATTGAACCTCCATGTACTTCATTTTGGTTCATCCACCTAAAGGAATCTTAAAAGATTTTCAACACTTATGATGAAAAGGAAGGGGAAGAGATGGTCACCTTGCCTTAGACCTCTTTCAAGCTTTATCATACCGAAGGGATTAACCATTTATCATAACAAAGAATGTTAGGATAGAGATCCATTCTTTAACTAGAAAGATGCAATCAAGTCTCAGAGAAACCTAAACCTTTTCATAATTTCCAAAATGAATTTCTATTCCATTGTGTCATAGTCTTTTTTCATATCAATTTTGAGAGTTATTAAACATTGTTTTCATTTTATTTTCCTTATATCCCCTATTACATTTTGTGCAATAATGGCGTTGCCTTGAATCATCCTTCTAGGGACAAAAGCTCCTTGCCATAGAGAGAGCATTTTTTGGGAGTATCCTATTAAACCTATTCATTATGATCTTAAATATTGTGTTATACACCAAATTACACAAGCTAATCTACTTAAAAAAAAAAAAAAAATTCACTTTTGTAGCTCCCTTTATTTTTGTAATGAGAGATTGTTGTAGCATTCTCTTTTTTATGAATCCCCCCTTCCCCTCCCACATGTGAATGGTGAAGTTTCAAAGAGTCTTTCTATTTAGGTGGTCTACATCTTCACATATGTGTCTAATTTACTAAATCGCTCTAAGACAATGCCCAAATTATTATGTCTTTCATGAGAGTAAAGGAAGCATGCCAACTGGCTCAAGAGCTTTTAGAAAGCCCATATTACAAATTGTTTCCTTAATCCCCTTTTCTTTGGAAACTCTAATTAATTCCTTAGACTCTTCTCTTATGATACTTGGTTGCATTAGTCTTTATGCCTCTTCAAGGAAGGATGCTTGTTTTAAATAAATTTTCAAAATAATTGACAATGCAACCTTCAATCTTTTCCCTTCAACCATCAATTAGTTTAGAGTTGGAGTTCAATTCCAAATGTTATTTCAATGTTAACATTATAGGTTGTTTAGGCAATTTAATGTTTTTTGCTAAGAAGTAGCGGTGGTTGTTGTGAGTATTTTATTTTCAATTTGAGTCCTTATTCTTCTAAAGATTACATTGTAAATTCTGGTATGAAAACCAGTAGAGCACTCTTGAATAAAATCATTAGAAATGACCCAAATTTGTCCACAGAGTTCAAGATTTCCTTAATCAAATCCACACTTATCCATTGCTTATTATGTGTTTCTTTTGTTCTCATTCAATTGCTAGCCACCATAGGTAAGGATAATAATATCCTATACGTACTAGCAAAATGGAATCATTATGATGTCACAAAATCTTGAAGAAAGAATACATGATGCTCTCTTTGATGGACAAAAACTAAACTGTTAGTTCCTGGGTAGTAAACATCGAATTTGCAAGGGGTTCCTTAAATTCACAATGTGATAAAAACCAGAACCCACCAAAAGAAAATTTGACAAAACGTCTATAGTTATTGATAGTAGTCTAATTTGTCTATGATAGCTACAAAACATATAAATACCGAGAAAAACGTCTAAAACCCTAATTCACACTAATTACGCAATTAGGTGACAAAATACTGAAATTTACCAAAAGTGGCAAAATTAAGTTAAATGCAAAATCATAAACTACTAACCTTAAGGGTCATTCCAAAACAAGTGAGACCTTATTTTGGCTTTTGAGTAAAAAGTTATTACGGAAACAAACATTACCATAAACGGCAAAATCGCAGTTTTCGGAGCCTAAATGGAGGAATTTGCCATTTTCAAGGGGTACCTCATAGCAAAGCAACAACCATTGCTCAAAAAGCTGTTTCGCTTCAGCCTGCCAAATTTCATGCAATTCCCACTTTGTCGCCCAAATGATTTCTACTAGTGCCTTTTTACCTTGTGTGATTTTAGGCGTGCTTGGGACTCCAGAAAAGTTATGGCAGTCTATTCTACTTCACATTAGAGAGGTGAAAGGATTGATATGGTTTGGGCAACTTGAGATCTTTTTTGTGTTTGTTCGTGATTAGTGTTTGCTGGGTTCTATTTATGCGCTTAATTTGGTAAAGGGTTTCATTATGTTGGGATTTTTAGATTGCTTTGTGTTTGGGAGGTAAGAAAGTGCAATAAGAATAGAAAAGTAAATAGAAGAAATTGTGGGTTTTTTTTCAAACCATTTTCTTTATTTGTTTTCTTTCAATTAATTTTTTTTCAGAATTTTTTGTATGACATGAAATTTTCTTTTTTATTAAAATGCTTTCGTGGCTTTTTTAATATTTAATTATTTGATTTTATACTATTATTTTAGCCATGTGTGTGTCAACAATGCAAATTGTTTGCCGTTTATACATTTTCTGTTAGTAAGTTAACGGTAGGATCCAAATTGATTTCAAGTTAAAAATAACAGAGATCAAATTAACTGCTACCAAAATATAGTGACCAAATTAACTTTTACACCAAAATACAGAAATCAAAATGGTGTTTTCACCTAAACTAAATTTAAGGATTTGTCCAAGATGTTATACGCCACTGATGATTGGTGTATGCCTTTGAGTTTCAAACAGAAACCCAAGAGCAATAAGAACGCATGAATCCATAGGAACAAATCTGGGGAGCTTGGCACGTCAAACTGGTGTATGCCATGCCATCACATTACTACGACGTATGGCCATTTAGGGATACGCTACGTAGTAGTATAGGCAAGAATCCTATAAATTTTATAGTTTTCAAAATTAACAAATTATATACCAACTTATATTAAACCCTGACATAATACTGTTCCACTTAAATGGGCTTAGGTTTAGTTTTTACTTTTGAAATTATAGACTTTAGTTGGGTGAGAGTTTGGGATGTGATTATTAGTTTTTTTTTTTTTTTTTTTTTTTTTTGTGGGCTTATTAGTACATATCCTACATTACTACTTTTTGTCTCAACTTTATTTTAAATAATCTAAACTTTCAACTTTTTGAAACATCTAATTCTTAATATATATATTTTTAGAATATTTAACTTTTAACTTTTGTCTCATATTATGTAAATAAGTTACCAAAAATAAGTAATTCTAAAATGGACACTAATTACTTTTTTAAAAACTTTAGAATTTTTTTTTTTATTTTTTGGAAACCACAAAATTTAACTTTTCTTTTTTTTTTTTTTTCTTAAAAACAAATAGGGTTTACATCATGTAAAATATATGATATAAATAAATATTTCCAAAATAAAAATATTATATCAGAAAACTTATCCAATAATTGCACATGATCCGAATTTTGCAATGAAAATAATTTGTCTATCAACTTTAGCTTTTTTAAGTGGATCACAGAGACTCACAACTCATTTCTCCTTTTGTCTTTTTCCTTTTTCTTTTTCTTTTTTTCTTTTTCTTTTTTTTTTTTTTTTTTTTTTTGGCTGAATAACTCCTTTTATCTTTTACTTTCTCTCTTTATTCCTTGCCAAATAGTAGTAAGTAGGGACTTGGTACGTAATACCTAATCTGCTCGGACAATATTTTTTATTGTGGCTCCTTTAGGGATAAACAAATAATAAATAACGAATTCCCCACTTCTTTGCACCAAAAACAATAATAATAAGAATAAAAAAAAAATTAATAATAATAATATTGAAGTTTAAAAGGAAACTGATTGTAATTTATACAAGACTTGTCAGCCACATTGTCGACTAGCTTGAGCTTCACAGTTTCACATGATCCACGTTGCTCTGATTGTAGGGTATGCTTCTTTTTCTTTTATTTGCCATTGTAGGGTATGCTTACTTCATTCAGGTCTTCCAAAAATAATAGAAAATCAACAATAATTGTGGAGTCTTCACTTTCTTCTCTACCTAAATATCTTCACAGCTGTGTTAAAATAAAACAATTATTTAATGTTAAAAGAAAGACTAGCTAACAGTCTTACACGAAAATATATAGAACTTGGGCCAGTTAGCACAACTACTTGTCTTAGTCCACGTTTATCTCAACTAACGGTCATTGGCCCGTTTAGTATGCCCAATTGGGTTAATTAGAGTAGGACTCGGATTCTATAGTCCGAAACTCAGTGTTTGGTGCATAACAATATGGGCTTCTGGGATTAGAAAATGAATTGTAAAAATATTGTACTTCTTGATTTATTTTTCTGATTTGTATACGGTACTTTTTTGAAATTTAATCTTCAACATGCGATGCAAATTGAAATGGCATCTTAAAGGGCCGATTTCTTAGTGAATTGGCACATGTCACGGTGCTGAGAGCACAACAGGTCTATAACACAAACTCGTATCTTGAAGATGTGATTTATTTCTTGGATGAAATTAATATGCAATTTCAACCTTGGATCAAATATGCAATAGAGAATAGTTGAAATCTCATTTTGAAGATGAAAGTTGAAATCCCATCTTTAAAATTCAATTTCATTAATGGGTTGGTAAAAAGATGAAATCTTAACTTCAAATACAACTGCTCCATTTGGTCCAAAAGAAACCAATTAGCACTACGCAAAAACTAAGAAAAGAGCTCAGCCCACAACAACCCTCCAAATATCAACCTAGGCCTAGTTTACCAACTTTGACCCATTTCAACCAAACTTCTATCCGCTTCAATTCAAAAACTGATCATTCAATCGAAGCAATTCTCATGTCAATACGAAGACATTTTAATTCCCTCCGAAATGAGGGCAGATTGTCAAGATCGTATGTAAAACGAACAGAATATCACAAAAATGAGAAAACCTTTTAAAATCGAGAAGAAAAAATATATATTTCAAGAAAAACTATAAATAAATTTATTTTATTGATTTTAAAATTTTATGTTAAAAGGTTTTCTCCTTTTTGTAATAAATTTAGTGATAATATGACTAAATTTTAAAATCGAGTTAAAATTTATTTAATTCTAACTGAGACATGAAGTAGAACCTCAAAGACACCCATGCTTGGATAAATTTAGTCAAACTAGGTCAAATTTCAAAAGTTACATAGCAAAATATAATAATTGACAAATGCTAACCAAGTTTTATAAGGTTTGACCAATTTTAACTAACTTTAACTACCTTTATCTCAAGACCTGATTATCTAACAGAAAAGATTCTTGTGTCAATATTAATATTTTTTGACTCCCTTCATAAGGAGCCTAACACTTGGCCTAACAAAACCCTTATCAAGTAGGTCTTGTAATTGCAATTTTAACTCTCTAAGTTCAGCTAGGGCCATTCTATAAGGAGCCTTAGATATAGGACCAGTACCAGGCAAAAGTTCGATAGATAATTCAATCTCTCTATCTGGAGGTAGGCCAGGTAACTCTTCTGGAAAAACATCAAGAAATTCCTTTACAATAGGAATATCTTTTAACTTCTCATTAGTAGCTTTAGAGTTAATCATATATGCCAAAAAGCCACTACACCCCTGTTTAAGCATATTACTCGCTTGAAGAGCAGAAATTATACTCAATGGTTTAACCTTTCTATCTCCATCAAAATAGAATTCAGATTGGCCAGGTATATGAAAGATTACACGTTTTTCAAAACATTCTACAACTGCACGGTAAGTTGACAACCAGTCCATACCCAAAATGACATCAAAGTCATGCATATTTAACAATATTAAATCTGCAACTAACTCCCTACTAGCAATATTTATAACACAACTTCGATACACCCATTGAGCACACAAAATTACACCCGAAGGAGTAGGCACCCATAGTTCACAATCCAACAACTCAAGACTCATGTGTAATACATCAGCAAAAGCAGAGGATATAAAAGAGTGTGAAGAGCCAGAATCAAATAAAACATGAGCATCTTTAGAGCAAATATTGAGAGTACCTGATACTACATCCGGTGCTACTTGTGCATCTTGTTTCGTAAGGGCAAAAACTCTTCCCTGGACCATAGGCCTCTTTTGTCCACTTCCAGCAATGGAGTTCCCCTTGTTAGAATTATTTGGACAATCCCTAATAAAATGACCAGGTTTCCCACAACGAAAACATGTATTGTTGGCAACACGACATTCCCCAGAATGAGGCCTTCCACAATGGGCACATTTTTCAACCGCTCTTGGCTGGTACTTAGCAGTATTCTTCTTGGAGGAATTAAGGGAGGATTTTCCTTTCCAGGGTTGGTTAAACTTCACTGTCTTGCCTTTATTCTGTTCCATCCCTACTTTCATTTTAGCAGGTTCTTGAATGTCTCCTTCTACAGCTTCAACAAGTGTAACCAATTCCTTATAGCCCTCAACCCGGGAAGTAGTCAAACATTCTCTGATTTTGAAATTTAGCCCTTTGCGAAACTTCTTAACTCTTAAAGCTTTAGTAGAGACAAAATGAGGAGCAAAACGAGACAACTCAGTAAACTTTGCTTCATATTGAGCAATCCCCATACTCCCTTGAACAAGTTCATAAAAAATTTTAGCTTGTTTATCTCTAAAGCATTTTGTAAAATATTGCTCATAAAATTTCTTCACAAATTCTACCCAACTAATCTGGGCATTATCACCTCTTCCTTCTAATAGAAGTCTCTCTGCTGACTTCCACCATATTTCAGCAGAACTCAAACATGTATGTAGCATAATTCACCTTCAAAGAATCTGTGCATCCAAGGAATTTGAAAATCTTTTCTATCTTAAAACCCCAACTTTCTGCTTCTAATGGATTTGTGGTGCCACTAAAAGAAGGAGGCCCTTGCTTTAGAAAAGCCTCTTAGGTAGAACCTTGACTAACTCTAGTTGGAGGATGGATATTAGCTGCCCTTTGGGCAATCTCCTCCAACACTTGGTTGCACACGTTACTTATATCTGAAGCTTGCATCCTATTAAGAAACGACGCCATACATGCTAGGATACCATTTTTCTTTATTATTAACATATTCATAATCATGAACATTATAATATAAACTCAACATGTACATGCGGTAAATTAGGCATGCAATTATACAAGCATAAAGCACAGCAAAATTCACCAAACAAAAATTCAAATGTCTCCGAAGAGATATGCATTTACTAATCTACCCAAGCTACCCTTCCTGGCTTCTAAAAACACTTACATCTATCTAAAGGTCTATAAAATCATAACCTATGCTCTGATACCACAACTGTCACGACCCAAACCTATACTTTAGGATTTAGAGCATGACCGGCATGTTAATATCAAGTTTATCTCAGTACTAACACGAACCAACCTAAACTGAAAGGGCTTATCAAGAATTGTTTCTTGAATTCCTATTTATTTTCGGGCATTAAAGCCACAATATACAAAAAAGAATTGTGGAAACCTTGAAATTTCATTTCTTTTAAACTTGGAAGATTACCACTTGGCTGTAACGTCAGGTATTCGTGTAAATATGACATAGCTAAATGTTTAGCAAAACTCTTATTACAAACCTAACCCCAAAAACATACAACTGGGGTTCAAAACAAACTAAGATACTAAATTACATTTGTGCTCAAGAATCAAGTACAGCTCAATTCCTCCTATACAACAAAAGAGCTAAACTACTATACAACAAAAATTAACTATACATTCTAACAAACGAGAATTCACGAAATCCTTGCCACCTCTAACACTCTCGCTGCTTCCAGGAAGAACCTGTACACTGAAATATAAAAAGGTGAGCTGCAAAGCCCAGTAAGGTTTTTAAGCTCCATGGGCCCTTAATAGAATGCATGTACATCAAATATTTTATGGATATGCCAACTTTGATAAAATAGTCTTCATACTGTTCTGATTGTTCTTAAAATAATTTACGAGCTTTTAGATGAACACAATTCATTTTCCTTTCATATAATAATAAAAGTACATAATACAGAACGTAAACATAGTTCAGTAACATTATCTTTGAATAGACTGTAAATACTTTATCATAACTTCTCATTAAACTTATATCACATTCAATATACCTTTCTTATCATCATACTTTTCTTATAATTTCCAAATAACTCAATCGCTCATTTATAATACATATTAGTTAATCCAATTGTAAGTTTGTCACAACTTTGGGAGGCTTCCAACACAGAGTGACAGGCATCCAACATTCCACACAATGCTAGGTAATTCCAGAATCATATCATAATACATCTTTTCAACCATGGGGATAGGTTGACATCCTCCACAAGTTGGCTGTTACCAACAAGGGCGGGTATAGCAGAGCTAGTCCCACTTATAACAGCCAAACAGAATCTCCATGGAAATGCCAATACTATAACCCCTACTGGCTGAGTTCAGATCATAACGATAAAATAACTGAAAACTATATTTTTCTAATAACTTTGCTTTTACATAAATGTATCACAATAATAGCATATCCACTTCATTCTTAAATATTATGTTTGTGATACAAATAATAGCATCAATATGCTAAAATTATTATGTATATAAGATTAAACAATTCACGAACACATATTTTACTTAACTCATGCTTATACATAATATCTCTAAAAAAAAACCTTAATGCATAATATTTTTCTAAATAATATTTATACTTATCAAAAGCACATGTCACAAATCTCTTACCTGAAAACTAAAGACGTGAGAGATTGTACAAGAGGAGCTCAAGTGTTCGTATTCTCGTTCTCGTCACCTAAATGAAAAACCAAAATTTATTACGAACAAACTCTTCCTAATATATAACTTATACCTCAATCACAACCTAACTCTCAAACTTAAGAAAATCTTAATTCCCATCACATAAAGTTCTCCAAAGCAGATGATACAATCATCAAACACATTATGCATCCAAACCATAGAGAAACCAAGGTATAAAATTTATATCTGATCCAAACATACCAAAGGATGAGCATATTAAATTATAGCTCAAAACATTCACCCTAGCTTCAAAATTAAATCCACAAAGTCAAAGTCATCCTACCCTGTTTACTGGTCATTACAGCAGCAAAAGCCCCATTTGGAAAATATGAATGGGCTGTTCACACACATCCAAAAGTCATGAAATTTTACATAACTACTCCCTTGTATGTCCAGTATATACAATAAAAATTTCGGAGTCAAAGCATAAAACCGTGATTTATTAAAAATAATACAAGGAAGCATGCTCGAATCTGTTCTGTCCTAACATAATTTCTTGCAACTTAAAAATTAAACCATTATTTTTCTACTCATCCAAATACTGTGAGACCACTTCCATAACAACCATGTGTGCCTTATAATTCATAAAAACTACTACTGGCATCCTAAGTCACAGTAAATGATTTAATACAGAATTTTCTTGTTGTAAACATCAAATCTGTCACAGTGACAGCTTCAGCACATGTTTTTTCTAAAATCATCAACAAATAGCAATTGGCCTTTATTTCATTTGGGTATTTTTATACCTATACAATACATATTAAAATACCCTAATAAGCATCCAATAGACCATAACACCATCACTCTTTCAACTTACAAAAACAGAATCACAAGTTCAGCCCAAAAATCAGAACAGAGGATAAAGAATGAAACTAAACAAACAATCATACTATCCAAATACACAAAATCAAATGAGCTTTAATTTACTTACCCACACACTTTAAAGATGAAACCTTAGTGTTTAGGATCTTAATTTCTTCTTAGAGAAACTAGAATTTTTGGTGAGAGAGTGAGGGAGAGATGTTGCCATGTGAGAGGGGAAGAAGAAAGAAACAAGAATAAAGAAGGAGTAGAGAAAGGAGAAAAAGGAGCTGTTGGACTTCAGATGCAGCAAAAGAAAGATAAGGCAAATTGACTTTTGGGGTGGGATACGTGTGATGCTAGGGTAGAAAATATCACACCCACTTTTTCCAACTTTTGACAATTCTACTTTCCACCCCTTATAAGTTTATATCTTTAGAAAGACCCAAACAATAATATAACTTTGCACATATATATATATATATATATATACACACTTACCTTTATAAAGTTATATCCATAACATTAAAATAGCATATATGTTTTATAATATCACAAAATTAGAGCTTCATACACTTAAAAGTAATTAAGATAATAACATGCATATAAACCCATAAAATTAAATATGCAATTAAGTTGGAGTGTTACATGAATGGTGAAATTTCAAAGAGTCTTTCTATCTAGGTAGTCTACATCTTCACATACGTGTCTAATTTACTAAATCGCTCTAAGACAATGCCCAAATTATTGTGTCTTTCGTGAGAGTAAAAGGGGCATGCCAACTGGCTCAAGAGCTTTTAAAAAGCCCATATTACAAATTATTTCCTTAATCCCATTTTCTTTGGAAACTCTAATTAACTCCTTAGACTCTTCTCTTATGATATTTGGTTGCATTAGTCTTTATGCCTCTTCATGGAATTGAAGGATGCTTGTTTTAAATAAATTTTCAAAATAATTGACAAAGCAACCTTCAATCTCTTCTCTTGGGGATATATAATTCTCATCCTTTTTTTTTTCAAAAATTCTATTTTGCTCCTCCTCCTTTTTACTATTGTAGTTAAGTGGAAGAATCTTGTGTTAAGGTCAAGCGTAGGAAGCCACTTTATTCTAAATTGTTGTCTTCTTTGGAGTTCTCACTCTTTGACTCTAGTTAGGCTAATGTTTTCCCCTGTATATAGTTCCTTTATTGATTTTGTTAATTCTTTTAGCTTGAGTTGGATTGAACCAAATATGTTTTTGTTCCATCATCTTAAGTCTTGCTTGGTGGGTTTTTTTTTTTTTTTTGGCAAGAATGTATTGAGGAATCTTTCTTATATCTTTTTCTCAAAATTTTGTAATGACTCTAGTCCAGGCCTCTTTAAAGCAGAAAGGTTTGGATCCACCCTTTTCTCTCCCATTTGTGTCTATAGGGTTGGTGGTCTGAGGTTATGGCTTGGAGGTTTTTAACTAAGGCTCAAGTAATGCTACAGGCATAAACTAATTTACAATAATTTTATAAACTATTAATATAGCAAATTCTTATTAATTCTCATTTGGACCCACTACTGACATCATTTTTTTACCTACTAATAACCACTCACTATAAAAAAAAATGTAAAATAGTTTATAACTTAAGCATTTTCTCCCAAACTTTTTTAAAGGTCATTTCTCCGTTCACTATTGGCCACAGCATGATAAGTTCTCTCCCTAATATTATGCCTTACCCATCTTTTATTTGACCAAGTGAGTTTATTAAACCTAGGTCAATAAAGACAAAATTGTCAAGAAAATTACTTCAATTCACTTTTAGATGATTCAGTCACTATTTTCTTCTTGTGAAGTAACACGATTGAAATCTCCCAACCAAAATCAAGGGCCATTGACAAATTTAAAAAATTATTAGGTACTATGAGAGTATGGTGACATAGTATTACTACATTATTGTACTCCGAAAGAAGCTAAAAATTATCCACAACGAATTCACCTATTCTTTCTAGATTTTTCCAAAAATATTTTCTTTGTAACTTTCTTAGAGGAGCTCCATAAATAGCAATGAGCATCCAAGCGGTATTTTGAAGGCATAAAAACAAAAAGTAATAAGTTAATAAAACGATTGTTTTGCCCAATAATTTCAATATTAATATCTTCTTCTTCTTCTTCCCTTCTTTTTTTTTTTTTTTTTTTTTGGCTGAGTATCTTCTTTTCAGTTAAAACAAAGTCCGCATGCTCTACCAATGGCAGGGACCAAAATATGGTCACGAAAACCTAAGATTTTTATTCTATTTTATTTCTACTAAAACAAAAGTTTTGTCTTGTAATAAAAATATAAAATTTCAAGTTGGATTCATTTCCAAAAAAAAAAAAAAAAAAATTAATTACAAGTGGGCTTGAGAGAGTACACTAGGCATAAAGGTGATGAACTGTCGTAGGCCAAGTCGTCCTACAACAATTCCAATCAAGGAGGATCATGGTTCCTTGCGGGGCATGTCAAGACCTGCCACCTAAGTCATGTTAGAAACATGTCCCTACAGTTCAGTGCTCAAGTTTACGCCTCTTGCGCTTTGCTGATCTTCTCATCCTATTCTTCTTCAATAGTTCTTTTTTTTTCCTTTTTTTTCTTTTCAAGTGTTGGCTTCTTCAATTTCCAGTAGGCTTGGTCCTAAATTATCTGACCTTATGTGCTTTGTGGTTAATTTGGGTCCTTACCCTCACGTAGAATGGCAGCCCAACTCAAAAACTTGGCTTCAGTTGGGCCTAAACCTTCTAATATCCAAGAAAGGGTATAAGAAACCTATTGGGCCCGACCCACTTGAGATCATCAGTAACTAAAAGTTTGCTTCTTTTTCTCTTTCAGTGATCCTCTGACCAGATCATCACTAATTACATTTATCATCAAACTCATTAAGCTAAAAAGGAAGATAGAGAATATAATTATTGGACTGAGAATATTGTATCACAAATCACAAACTACAAGTGAGTGGGGTCGATGTTCTGGGGATTTTGTGCTTATAGAGAGTGGAATATGATAATCCCACTTTAACCCTTCCACCAAAAAAGAATGTTTAAGTTATTTAGAAGGCCAAAAGATTTTGACAGATTTATTAGCCATAAACTTTTTAGGCTATCACGGGTCGAATCTTGCCATCCCTTTTTGTTTGGCACTTTCTACGTACTACTTTGTGTCCTGCTCCTCTAATTATATATAGATATATATATAGTAATAGATTAATAGTATTACCTTAAAAAAAAGTAGAGACCAGAAATTTTTTTAGGTAAAGTGGGAAAGAGGATATCCCACGTGTACGCATACTACAATTCCATTGTGTTTTTTAATGATAAGAATGTGATTTTCTTCTTGGATGTGATTCTTGTATAATTATGAAGTTATTGTGAACTTCACCGAAAAAAAAAATGTTATTGTGAAGCTAAAGAACACTTAACAGTTTTACATATAAAGGGTGAGTAACTATGAATACTCAGGCTTTGATAGAATTTCACACAATGAATGATTAAGATTTAGGACTAATATGAACTTGGACAAGGGCGTAGCCAGAAATTTGTATATAGGGGGGGCCGACCACTTGTGCATGGAGGTGTTGACCTACATGGACCCACCACTTTTTCCTCACTACTCACAGCTCACCGCATGGTGAGTTGTGGCAAAAATTGTTTAAGTTTTTGTAGTTCTAGCATTTTTCAATAACTTAAGCCCAACCCTATTTTCTTGTCTATCTCCCTCCTACTACACACCTTGTCTCAAATGATTGCTAGGTTTCTGTAACGGCTTCTAGGGATGGATTGGAAGTCTTTGATACCAAGTTGGAGTTGAGTTGTAAAGTGTGGAAGATTAGAAATAGGTGACAAGTAAGAGAGAAAGAGAGAGTAGTTTTGATATATAACCTAAGCAGTTTGAGTCTTTTTTTCTTCTTAGGTACTAATTCTGCATTTGGCTAATTATGACATTGTCAACATTCAATAAACATATTAATTTCATCATTTCTCAATACTCAATTAAGTCAGAGATATCTAAAAAAAAAGTAGCACAAAAAAATAATCCAATGTGCAAATGAACGGTGAGGAGAATTCAATGGAAAAAAGGAGACTGAGATAAGAGGAAGTAATATTGTGAGACAATGCCTAATTACCTATAAGCTTGCCTTTAATGAAAACATGCAACACATCATGCATGCTATCAATTGTCAGTGTTGGTCTAACTTCCTTTTCCTCCCACAGGTGTCCTAATTTCTAAATTGCTAACATCTTTTTTCTTAAAGAATGCATCAATTATTTTTTGTTTGCTCATAATTCTTTTAGCTTTAAGAATATGATTTTGAAATTAACCTGAAAAGAACTTTAAAAAATAAAATTTTAATTAGAAATTTTTACTTAGTTATATGAATGTTATTCATACTCAAGAAAAAATAAAATTTCCACTATAATTTAAACAGTCAACCCATTTTTAATACGACTTTAATTAATAATAACCCCTCAAACAAAAACAAAAATTAAACACACAAGTATTGGTACAGAATATAAACCAAACAATTTAACAACACCCACAGCCACATCCACAGCCACATCCACAGCAACATGATATCTAACTAATCAAAAATAGGAAATAAATCAAAACAATTTTACCTTAGAAATTTTGTCTTCACAGAGTGCAAAGATGGGTCACCCAGGTGGCAATGCCTACTGCCTCTGCCTCCAAAAGATCTTCCCTTCAAGACTCATCACAAACAATCTCCCCATGCCTTCAATCACGTATTTCTCTAAAAATCTATGAAAATATAAAGAGTATGTGAATATTTAGGTGTAGATAGTTGAGAAAAAAAAAAAGACACTAAAAAGAGATGAATCATGAATGTCTAATGCTTAAGAAAGAGAAGAAAACTCACCAAGCAGTTACCAAGTTTCAAAACTAAAGTTGAATTAGTTGATGAAGAAAGAAAAAATTAGTCAAAATTTTTTTTTTTTCGGGACTGTGAGGACAGAATAAAGGACTGGAGTGTTGGGGGCTGGTAAGCAGTGGTACCAATGCTGAAAGTGTATCAAAGAAGACAAAACAACCAAGTTCCAAAATTAAAGCTGAATCAGCTGATGAAGAATTGGTCAGAAATTGGTCAGAAAAAACAACCAAGTTCCAAAATTGGTCAGAAATTTTTTTTTTCTTCGGACTGTGAGGACAAAACAGAGGATTGGAGTTTTGGGGGCTGGTAGGCTGCTGTACCAATGCTGAAAGTGTATCAAAGAAGCCAAAATAAAAAGAATAAAAAGTAAAAAGGGTAAGGGATTCCGTGGGTCAGGGTGGGCTTTTTGAGATGAAAGGAAAATGTATTTTTGTTGATATTTGGATTTAAGAGTATTTAAATGTTGGACTTATGAGTATTTCCGTGGGCCAGCAGGTTTTTGTTTTATTTGGAGTTACCTAAAACTAAAGCTGGGGCTAGGAGTGGGCTAGGAGAATAGGTGAGAAATGGGTAGGGGGGCTAGCTGTCTAATGTTGGGGGGGCCCATTTATTTTTTCTTCATAGTCTAATGGGAATTTTTTTTTTTTTAGGGGCCACGGCCCCCAAGCCACTATGTGGCTCCGCCCCTGAACTTGGATAAAATTTCATAACTATCTCTCTTACCTATTTTACAAGAAAATGAAAAAGGAAACAAAAATTAAGTGACAATTAACACTTGCTCAACATAAGTAGATGTCATCTTAGTTTTTTTTTTTTTTTTTTCCTTAGAATATTTTGAAATTAATAATCAAAATATTCTAAAAAGTTAGCAACTAATAATGAATGTGACCATGTCACATCAACGATTTAATAAATAAATTCTTCTAAATTTTTATCATGTGTTAAAAAAATGTGCATATTAATTTTAAGGTATAGGTATTAAAAATCACAATTCTCTTATCTTAGTTATTACTTATTAGTCCGTACTAAAAAAAAATTTCCATACAAGTGATTTTCATGACCTAATAAGAGTTAGGTCTCAACCGGTGATGCACAATCAATCTTTGAACAAGGATACCACCCAACCAAAAGTGACTGAGGTAGGCATCTATGCCCTTTCAACTCTTATTAGGAATAATTCAAACTATTCTTCATATTTTTGTGATCAAATAGCACCTAATGAATAATATCATTTTATTTTGAGCTTTTGAGGGAAGCTACAATGAGAACCTTTTTTTATATCTAATTATTCAAGAGCTTTCCCTAATTTTGTTCAAGTACTCCCTTAGTTTGAGACATTAATTGATGTGATTGAATAGAGGAATTGCAAATATACTAGTACCATGCTTAGAGCATTCACAAAAAAAGATCTCAAAAAATTATTTTATCAATTATACAATATCATTTTACAATACACTAAACATCTCAACTTTTATTTTACCATACTACACATTAAAATAATATATCTACACAATAAAATAATATATCCACATAATAAAATAATAATATATTCTAAAGAGAGAGAGAAAATGAGACGATGCAGAGAAGATATGACTCATGAAACCATGAAAAAGTGCTACAGTACTGCTACAGACCGTGCAAATGAGATAGTGAAGAGAGTAAAATAATAATTTTTGGATTTGCAATATTGCTAGAGTACCATCGCAAATTTGCGATGATACTGTAGCAATATTGCAAATTTTTTTAGCTTTACCATGCTAGCTGCGACCAGTTGTTGACCTTTTTTTGTGCTAAAATGGTAAATCTTAGCAAGATATGGCATTTACCATACCAGCTGCAAATGCTCTTAGTGCACTCCTCGATAAAAAAGAAGACATTTTTTTTCTAATTTGTTAAACTTTTTTTTTTCTATTTTAAGGTAGATTTCCAAAACTTATTGAGGATCCAACTTAACTATAAGAACATAGTAAGAATCACTCAAAAGTAACTTTAAAATATATTTTTTTATTAAAAAAATTAATAACTTTTTTTTTTGAGAATCAATAACTTTAAAATATTTTTTTTGAAAATGAATAACTTTAAAATATTGGTTATGAGTTTTGAATCCAAAACTTTATGAGACCTTAAAAGTCATTAAATCAACCTATAATTTTTTTTTTTGATTTATTAAGTGCGTTTAACCAAATTTTACATGAACAACATTTCAATCAAAGTGAGAATTTTATTTAAAATTTACAAATAATAAATCAAAAATTTTCGCTTTGATGGAATGTGAATCATGTAAACTTATTTTTAGCTCAAACTTTACAAACTAAATTTTTTAATAGGCAAAAGATATTGATGTGGAGGAGCATGCTTGTGTACTATGGTCTGCACATGGGAAAAAACTTATAAAAAAAGAAAGGATAGAGAGCTCAAAACCAATTCTCTGTGGCTGCGCCCATGGTAGAACTTATTATTTTGTGAACCCCTCAGCCACACAAAAAAAAAAGTATATATATATATATTTTTTTTGTATAAAAAAGAAGAAACAGTCAAAAAAATAAAAAATAAAACCCCAAATATATAGTATTTAGTTTGGTTACCTAGGGAGGGTGGGAATGTCTCTTTTCATCTCATCATTGACTCTTGGGAATGCTGGCAGGAGGTGGAGGTTCATCTGGCCCTTTTTTCCCAGAATCAAGAAAAGCCCATTTGAGCTTTAACTATTATAAATTTTATTTATTATCACTAAATTCTTTTCTTTTCTTTTTTTTTTTATAGGAGACACTTTCTCAGAGGTTAAATTTAAACAGTTAGTTGTTTGAAGATCTTTGTCTCTGTGTTTTGACACAGTTACTCCCAACGACTTTCTAACCGCCCACACCTCCCTCTCATTTGCCGCTAACACACAGTTCTTCCTTTGATGGGCAAGAAGCAGCACTTAGATTGGACCTCTAAGTCCATTGTTTCCTCTGGGAGTGAGAGAGTTTCTCTTTTGAGTAAGGAGGTTTGTTTTCTTCTTCTTCTTCTTATGGTTTTTTTTACTTTTTTTTTTTTGGTTAAAATTTGCATCTTTATTATTAGTTTTTTTTTTTTTTTTCTCTGATGGGGTTATATTTTTTGAGGGTCATGTCATGTTTGTTCAATTTGCTTAAACATGCTTTGTTATTTGATATGCTATTTTATAAGTTCTTGTAATTTGGAAGAGTTTTAATGAAAGTCTTATGGTTTAGCTAACTCAATTTTTTTTAACTTGCTCTTTATATTCATTTTTCTTGAATCCTTAAATTCCATGAGTTTACTGGTAAAAGAAAAAAAAAAAAAAAAGGCCACAATTTTGAATTTAATGTTTCCCATTGTTTTGTGGTTTGCATTTGATTCATAACTACCCTGCCATACTGTTTGTTTAGTTTCAGTTAATAATGGGGAGTTTTGTATACTGGGTACGACCAAGTACAGGAGCTGGCTTTCATTTCCTTAAAATTCCACTACTTTCTTTGTTAGTTCCATGTTTTATGTGTAGCTTACCTTTTATCAGCAGGGCTTTATAGTGTCTGTTTGTTTTGGAAGGAAAATACTAAATCTTTTACTGCAATAAGACCACTAAAGTCCTTTTTAATTGGTATTTAAAAAAGGAAGCCAATTTGCTTTGATTCATGCAGGCAAAGAGGAAAGCAAATGAAGACCAATCAGCCGATGGACAAGCGACAGACCTTGAGCATGGTGATGCAATAGAGGTAAACGCTACTCTAGTCATTTGAACACTAAAGCTGTTTTGTCAAAATTTATAACTGTGTTTTGGTTCTTTGGTAAATGCTGCAGGCCGCAAATGTTGGATTTTCTAGAGTACTGTCACTAGTAAGTGGGAAATTTGTGATGGGTTTTGATAATGTTGTAAGGATTCTCTGAGATATGTCATATGGTAAAAATCCTCATGTTTTACAGGCAAAACCAGATGCAGGGAAGCTAGTTGTTGCCACCATTGCATTGTTGATAGCATCCACATCAAGTATTCTGATTGTATGTTGATTTACTTATTGGCGGCCATGCAAGACCTCTCTTTCATTTTATTCCCCTCCCCCCCCCCCCCCCCCCCCCCCCCCTTTTTATTATCTTCTAACACAAATATAGTGAATGGATTGTTAATTTGACTGCCAAGTACCTTTTAGGATTTCTATTGGCTCACTGTCACTGAACAATGCTAAAATTAAATGTGTGTGCATGTGCATGTGCGTGTGCGTGTGTGTGTACACATATAAATGTCAATTACAACAAGTTTCAGAGTTTATGTAACAATATAGAATAACATTTAGCGTATAACTATAAGTCAATATATCTAACAGTATGCTTGTCAACTCCAACAACAAGAGCTTCATGGCCAAATCTTTTTCTTTCTGTTTTGAGATAAATATCTTTTTTCAATATGCTCTTCGGACATGTTGAAGATTACAATAAAAAAATACAAACTTCTTGTTCATGTGGATCATTGTGGACTCAACTTCTGCTTTCTCCACAAGCCAAGGGACACTAAAATTTCTCTTTCTCTGACTGTTCTCCCATTAATATCTATGAATAAATTCTAACTCATTACTTGGTTTATTCTTATTGCAAAACTCGTCCCTCTGAACATAATGATTCTTGTTATGCAGCCAAAATATGGTGGTATGATAATAGACATTGTATCAACAGAAATAAGAACTCCTAAACAGCAGGCAGAAGCTCTAGAAGCCATCAAGGACACCATATTGGATATTGTGCTGATAGTTGTCATTGGGTATGATATACTCTTTTGTATTTGCTGCACTAAGTTTAAATAATTTCTAAGGACTGTAAGTTATAGGAGTGCTTTTGCTGCTGTTCTGAATCAGTACACTCTGAGGAACACATAATATGGGTGGGTGGGTGGGACTAGTTTGTAGAAAAAATAAAATCACTGTAATCAACATCACATAAGGCATCCATACAAATCCTTTACCGGTGGAAATGAGAAGTGAACAAACTGATATGAATAAATAAAGTACAAACCTAAACAACATAATGATGCAATAGGATCAACTCCAAATTGGTTTTCATTTACCATACTTATTTATGAATTTTTATAAATAAAAGCATGCTCTGCCTAGAACAAAATAAATTAAAAAGTTCCATAATTTACCTTTCTTTCTTTTGGGGAAAAAGAGGGGGGGGGGGGGGGGTGGTTGGGGTTGGAGCAGCTAGGAAACTCCGTAACTTTGATAATGCCAAAACAAGGAAGAGCTATTAATACAGTGATACCTTCACCAAATTAGAAATACAGAGGCAAGAATCTCAATTTTCTTCCAACCAGAAATAGATAAGTACAAATTCTTAGAACTTCTAATAACCTAATTTCTTTTTCAGACTTCTCCTGCTCACATAACTATAATTTAAAGCCTAGCACCAGAAAATGAAGACATTTATAATCCAATAACCCACCAATTCAACAAGATCTCTATTAACTGCATTTCCTAGCTGTAACATGCTTTCTGCCAAATATGGATAATGTTAAGCATTGCTGAATTGGCTATCATATATGACGGCTTGAAAAGGATGATAATAATAAAATTTTTGAAATAACCATCTCAAGATTATTGTCCTTGTATCAAATTTTAAGAGCCTATGTTAGCTTATGTTGTTTAATGATAATTGACCGTGGTTTTTTTAGTTCACCGTGCACAGCACTTCGAGCATGGTTGTTTGCTTCTGCTAGTGAAAGAGGTGTAGCTCATTTGAGAAAGGACTTATTCAGTCACCTTATCAATCAGGTTAGATCCATTAGTTCTCGAACTTGTAAAACTGGAACGCTCCCCGTGAGATAAAAATACACAGAATTGCAAAAGTACATATAGAAACTTACACAATGTATATCCATTTCTAAACCACTGTACGGTTGGTCTTTTGGGTTTTATATCAATATCATCATGCTGGAAGCATATTCAAACTGTGAATAACTTCTTTAGTGTGAGAGCTGTATTAGGAGCAATGGAAGTCAATAATTATCAAGTTACTATAATTATCTTATTAGTATTGCTGTGGAACTCTAAATACCATTTGGTGCGGTTGATGCTGCATGGTTCAATAGGAAATAGCATTCTTTGATGTTACCCGAACGGGGGAACTACTAAGCAGGCTATCTGAAGACACACAGATCATAAAGAATGCAGCCACTACCAATCTTTCTGAGGCACTCCGAAATCTAACAACTGCATTTATCGGCATCGGCTTCATGTTCTCATCTTCATGGAAATTAATATGTAAGTGATTTTATTTTCTTGGAGTAATGCTCATTTAGTCTAGTGATTATTTTTCTTATTGTATGCTTCTTCCTATTTAGTGTTGGCTTTGGCCGTAGTGCCAATCATTTCGGTTGCTGTATGAAAATTTGGGCGCTATCTTCGTGAACTTTCACATTCAACTCAAGCTGCAGCTGCGGTATCTGCCTCAATTGCAGAGGTTTGTAAGCAAAATATGAACGTTATATTGCTATTTATCAATTTTTTAATTGCTTAATGCATGGCACTGGAAACCATCCATTTTTTATATTTTTAGATTCCTATTGCGTAAATAGTTGTTTTTGGAAGAATACAAAGAGGCAAAAAGGAAGTCAGAATGGAAGTTTGAGAGTTTAGATTTAAGATTTGATGAATTGCATGGAAAGGTAGTTTGAAGGAGAGGGAGAAGGATATTTAAAACTGGCTAAGCCTAAGATAAGGGGAAGGAAAAGCAAAGACTTTACTTTGTTAATTGCGTCAAAGAGTTATATTAAGGGAACACTATATTAAGGAAAGATACAGGAGCTACCTTTTTATTATTTTTCAATAAGTAATGAAGGATATAGGAGCTACTTAGATGTATTCTTGAATTCAATCCACGGAGGGAATTGGGAGAAAATTTCCAATTTAACTCCATTGAGATAGAAATCATAGGTTCACAAGAAGAGTTATAATAGTTGAGGTAACAAATAATTAAAGAAGATGAAAATAGGAAAGAAGTTTTTTTTTTTTTTTTTTTGAGAAGAAATAGGAAAGAAGTTAACTCATAAGAAATTCTAAACTGATTTGCATGGATTCTTTGTACTTTTACCCCATGCAATTTGTTAATAATATTTAGTTCTATACAAGTTAAACAGGCAAGTAACTCATTATTAGGAAAGTTGTTACTCAATTTTTTTTTTTTTTTTTTTTTAATTCTAACTTGTTTGTTTTTCCTGTGCAATATTGATTTTTAGGAATCTTTTGGGGCCATTCGGACAGTCAGATCTTTTGCTCAAGAAGCTTATGCAGTCTCTAATTACTCAGAAAAAGTTGATGAGACACTGAACCTTGGTCTCAGACAAGCTGTGAGTGTCTTGATTAGTTTATCTCTCTCTCTCTCTCTCATTGGAAGCTGTGAGTGCATTTCCTAGTTATGAATATTTGAGAAAAATCCTAAAGCTTTTAAGGCTTGCCTTTTCTGATACAGAGAGTAGTTGGTCTATTTTTTGGAGGGCTAAATGCAGCATCAACATTATCTGTCATCGTAGTGGTGGTTTATGGAGCATACTTGACAATAACAGGCACCATGACTGCAGGCTCTCTTACAGTAGGGGACAAAACGTTTTCAAATTTAGTTTTGAAGCTTGGGAAATTTTTTAAAAATTCTTAGCCTCTTAAGACTTAAGAGGCCGTTCCAGTAATCCAGTTTGATAAACGGTAGCGTGAATTGTGTTTCTGCTCTGCTTTGAAAATGGTGATAATCACCGTATCTGAATATTATGAGTTATGATAAACCAATCTTCTAAGCCAAACCCTTCATGTTTTCAATATCATTGTTTTTGTTGCCTGTGACTGCCTCTTTTATTTCTTTCTTTGAAAGCTTTATAGCTACTAAAAATTTACAAAATTGTGAAATTTCTGTGTCTGCAGTTGGATCCTCAGTAACCTCTTTATCAGGATTGTATACAACAGCAATGAAAGCTGCAGGAGCAAGCAAGAGTGTTTTTCAGCTCCTGGATCGTGTCTCATCCATGCCAACAGCAGGAGATAAGTGCCCCATAGGGTCAGTTACTTTACATCCCCCACCCCTCTCCCTGGGGGTCCCTTTCCCTCTCTTTTACACACCATAAGCCTTGATTTGGGAAATAATACCTTAAAAATTACTATTAATCATCTATTTACTCTGATACATTCTTAAGCTTAAAAGCAGTAGACCATTGGGCAATAAGTACACTATCTCATATTTTCATTCTCCCGTTGAGATTAAAGTTAAATTCTTATCTGTAATGTTGTGGCTTTGATGGCAGAGATCCAGATGGAGATGTGGAATTAGATGATGTCTGGTTTGCTTACCCTTCTCGCCCAAGTCATATGATTCTCACGGTAGCGGTTTTTCTTAATTACATTATGCTGCGAACTTGAAAATGATGAGCACTAATACTACGAAATGTTTTCTTGCCAACGAGATGATGTCATCAGTTTATGTCACACCCCAAACCCGAAAGAGTCCAAAACATGAGAAAAACATCTCAAAGGTACTTGTAAATTTTGTTCCTTTTTGACAAATCCATCAAAATAAAAATCATATCAAGTACCAACATCAAGAATTATCATAATAATTCCATTAAATATACTCACAAAGTAAGTCAGAGCTTTAAGCAATAATTTCAAGGACCATTGGCCACAAAAAAAAAAAAAAAAAAATAGAGGTCTGAATAAATAATTACATATCATCAACTTGTCCCATTAGTGGAAATAAAGGCATAACCATTATTAGATACAAAAGAATTAGGTCAAGCCTACTCTAAGTTATACATCATCAATTATCTCCATTACAAAAGTCAGCCTCAATCAACAGTTAGTCTAACTACTGCTAGCCACCAAAAAAAAAAGCTGTCTCAAAAAGATAGTCGCCTACTCTTAAAAAGTTTGTAAAATAATGGAATAAGACAGAACCCAGTAAGTAACACAATTAATAGGGGTGGAGGAAATGCAAGTTTCATGATAATGGACATTTTACAAAACGTTTCATAATTTAGGAATTTCCATAAAAATCCAGCAAATCCATTTTTCTTAATAAAATAACAAGAATGATTAAAAGAATGTAGCACCAAACTTTTTCAAAATACACCAACATTAAACTACGTATTATTTACTGTGAGCTATCAAAACACCATTTTTAAAACCTAAAAATCCAACCCAAGGCTACATGACAAGCCGCCAGATGTTAAGTATGCCAGAAAGGCATCAAGTTATGCCACAAAGACATCAATTATGCCACGAAGACATCAATCCGCCACAAAGACGGGGTGCCAAGATACCACTGTCACCAAGACTATGGCATCTAGCTGAGTAATCACCGGGTAAGCACATGTCACAGCCTAAGGGTAAAAACATAAAGAACTCATAGTTTATATGAAATCAAACACGATTCAATTTCAAGTAGTTTCACAAAAACCTTTGAAATACCCCATATATTCACAAGGTTCTCAAGTTTTCCAAAACCGTTTCTGTTTCTTGTCAGTAAGATTTTCTGTCAATTTCCCAAATATCACAAGTCAAGATAAAACATCTTTAGAATTTGCAATAAATCCATAGAATTCATTCCCAAGAATTTAATAAAAAATGCTTATCTCTTCCATACTAACAAATCGTGCATTTCCCCATTCACATTACCAAATATGATACACTATACATAAATAGTCATATAATAAGGCCACAACACAATACTTTTTAAGAAGACATAATCTTACAAATAATTTTCCAATACGTGTTTGACCCAAAAACAACATTTATGCAACATGATTATTTTCCAAAAATCCCATTAAAAAAAAAACTACTTACCTTGCAACCCGCAAAAAACCTAACTCTCCAAGCTCCAAAGGAGATTAGCTAGAACCTAAACAATAACAAACAAACCTATCACAATAAACATAAATCTTGACATTGCATTTAACTATGAATTAGAGATTGCTAACTAAGCAATTAATTAGGCAAGCCTAGTAATTAACCTCACAAATAATATATTCCACTTCCAAAGTTTCTCAACAAATTAATTTCAAAATTTCTCAACAAATTAACTCACAATACATAGGCTTCAATTTATAAAATTTACCCATTCAATATCATCTCCCTAATACTAAAATCTTAACAATTTATGAGCTGCTTCCATAAGATTTACACAACATCATCAAAGACCCATGAAACCAAAATCACAATATCCTCCAACACAACCATTTAAAATCTTTTACTAGCTCCAAATAAACCCAATAAATTATATTCACGATCTATTTCACATTAAAAAGCCAAAACTCCCAAATCCTCACAGTTTAGATAACCACCATTGCAAAAATTATAAACCCACTCATCAAATACATCCGCCAAGATCAAAATTCATATATAAAAACACATAAATATCATTTCTAATGCTCATAAATCACATAGATATTATTATTAAAAAAGCTTAGATAGACATAACCTCAACCAAAAGCATATAAACCCACCAAAAGATTAAGAATTTTCTACCACAGATAAATAGAGATGAGTGAGCCTTACCTTATTCTTATGGAGTTTTTCGGTATATTTCGCCGGAAAAAGATGGTGGAGGTGATGAGGAGTGAAGGTGCCGGTGGGAGAGTGAGGGAGTGATAGAGAGAGAGAGAGGTATGTTGCGTTGAGAGAAAATGAAAAAGAAAAGAAGAGCAGAGAATGACTGTGGCCGGCCAAAGAGAGGAGATATTTTACAAATGAGTGGTGGTGGAGCAAAAGAGATATTTTACAGTTTACCTACGTACTTTGACTGTGTTAATGTAACATTAATTCTAAGATTCAAGTTGACTCTTGTTTGTTGCCCTGAAGTCTTTCTTTGGCTTGAGTTGTGAAAGAATTTGTCTTCTTTGTATGTCTTTCCTACCTAATGGGTCATTAACATTTGAACCCATGTAAGAACTTTCTTAGCATAGTATGAGTGTTTTTATGATTTTCTTCATGTATCAACATTGGAATAGTAAGCATACAAGACTTCTAACATTTTTAACCTCGTGACTTTATCTACAACCATTGTTTCAATTGCAGGGTATAACATTAAAACTGAGGTCTGTGGTAGAGGGATTTCTTTGACACCCTACTGAGGTCTGTGGTATAACATTCTGATATAGCAGGATTTGGTAGAGGGACTTAGCTCCTCTAAAATCCCCTGTAAAATAGCCTGTGGATCAGAGTTGATAATATTAGAATCACGAGATTTCTTTGACACCCTACTTTTCTATACTTTTCAGATAAGTATTGTGAGCCAGGAGCCTGTTCTTTTCAATTGTTCTGTGGAAGAAAACATTGCCTACGGGTTCAATGGAAATGCTAGCTCAACTGATATAGAAACTGTAGCTGTGAGTTTCAATCATTTTTTTTTTTCATTCATTCTAACCAATTAACATCTTCTATTTTTATTTACTCTATTTTTGTATACTGGTAAAGTGATAAATATTTCAGAAAATGGCTAATGCACATGAATTCATAGAAAAGTTTCCAGAAAAGTATAAAACTGTTGTTGGAGAACGTGGACTGAGGCTGTCAGGAGGCCAGAAACAACGAGTAGCAATTGCAAGAGCACTCCTAATGAATCCAAGGGTTTTGCTATTGGATGAAGCCACTAGTGCTCTAGATGCTGAGAGTGAATACCTTGTTCAGGTGAGATCAGCAGATTTAAGTAAATCATCCATTTGGACAGTACTAACTTTATTTTTGCAGGACCTAGAGAGTTTTTGATGTCCAAAATATCCAAGCTTTGGTTCTTTTTGTTAATTATTTGTGTCTTATCAAACAATAGCAAATGAAAAAATACCTTTCATTAGAAAATAACATAAAGAAAGAAGAAAAATTATTAGGCTATCTTGACCTTTCAACTTGCATTCCAATGTCACAATGATGGTTGTGAATAATCCAACAGTCACTGGGACAACTAGTGACTCAAAATAAGTTTTAAGGTAGTCTTTGTCTAATTGAGGATCCATAACTAACCCCAGCAATTCGGGACAAAGGGAATAATCTGACAGTCACTGGGACAGCCACTGAATATTCTGTCCGCAATTGCCCAGCACTTTTGGAAATTTGATTGAGCTGAGGTATCTTGGCTTAAAGATGGACTTACCACGAAACAATCCCATCATCCATGGGCAACTTGTTAAAGCTTCCAACTATGTGAAGCATAAAAGGCAGAATAGAGGTAGGACTAATATTTATGCAAAGCTTGGTAAATTGAAGTCCTTTAGCTGCAGGACTAATATTTGTGTAATTTAGGTCAATAGAAGACTTTTTTTAATTGTAGGATTTATGTTTGTGCAAAGTTAGTGATGTGATTTGGTGTAACGTGAGGCACTTTAAGATGTTCAAAATTGAACATTCTCTCTGCTTTTATATTTTATATTAGATTAGATATTTGATTCTGTAAGATTCAAAGTCTCTTATAGCTTTCCCCTCTAAAGCACCACCAGTTTCTTCCTGCCCAACCATTCATCATTGTTGCTGTTCTTCTAGCATACCCCTCCACTTTCTCCTTTTGGATTTACCTACTATCCAGTCTCATCAAGAAAATAAAATGCATTCTCTGCCAACGACATGTAGCAAGAATGATTTATATAGTGTGAGCATTGAACTTTTTCCCAATAATGCTATAAGTTGCATGTTCGAAGCTACTCCTTGCCACTGGCCTTTCATTACAAATATACAGTTGTTGTACATTGGAACGTATTGCTTTAAGTTGACGGTGCCAGGGAGTAATTATAGGTATTAAACCACATTTCATTTCTCTCCTGTAAGGGAGAAAAAGAAAAAGAAAATTCAGGGAAAGAAGAGAGAGAACAGAGCTACAAAATATGCTGATTTTGTCTGCCTATAATTCTAAGTTTTATTTCTTTCATTATCAAACATATTAACCAATTCTCGTGCAACCTATAGGATACCATGGATTCTCTGATGCGGGGAAGGACTGTTCTTGTCATAGCACACCGGTTTTCAACTGTCCAAAGTGCAGACACTGTTGCAGTTATATCAGATGGTCAGATAGCCGAAAGTGGCACCCATGATGAGCTACTCAGCCAGGATGGAATTTACACTGCATTAGTGAGGCGGCAATTACAAGTCCCCAAAACTGAACTGTAGTCTAAGACTACAAAACTCAGTTGGAAGTGAGTTCACTTATGATTGGAATTCCCATACTGGCTTCTCTTATGTAATGATTTGTCTTTGAAATCATAAATGTTCTTGTTTTAAAAGATTATAAAGACCTCTTTGTACTTAATCTTACAACATGTATAGAAACCTTGTTACTTTCCAGATTTGATATACAGATTGCTCCAAGCGTCGTTTGGTCAAAAAAATGTGATTTTCTAAATAATTAAGGAATATTGGTGGCCCTAACACATGCTGACACTATCAACTTGGCTTGAATACGCAGCTGATTCAAATTGGTGATTGCCGATTGGTATTGCATAATTTTAACTATCATTGTGTATGTCTATGTCATACTCTATCCTAACTTATGGGTATATTCTACTTTTATTTTCTTGTGAAAGAAAAAAAAATTATTAATCCTAAATTTAGAAGGGCATTAAAATGTATACCCTTTGGAATAATCCATTTGTGTGTGTGTGTGTGGCTATATATAAGTGATTAACTTATTATTCAAGCAAGCATCAATTTTTTTATGATAGATTAAAGAGTAATGCTACAAACACAATATTTTTCATAATAATTGAGTTGACAAATTTTTACTGATTCTTATACATATATATATATATATATATATTTTGTCTACCATTAACAATTAGCCACTTTAACAGTTATGAAATATTTTGTAAACTTTTTGTAATTCTAGAGTTATATATACAAGACATTAGTTTCTAATATATATATAAGACATTAGAGTTTTTAGAAAGAGTGGGGTTATTACACGCCACCAAAGGCAACTAAAATCGTGATTTCAAGTAACGATTTCTAGTTGCTTTTGGGGGTGTGTAAAATAGTGTTTGCAATAAGTTAGAAATCATGACTTCAATTTCTTTTGTGGAGTGTATATAAAATAATATGTGTGCAACAAATTTAACTCTTTTAGAAAATAGTCAAGTCATGCACTCTTCACATATGCATGCAGTTGTTTGGGACTTCTTCCCCCTCTTGGGTAAGTTTCACACGCACCAATGAGAATTGAACCCACAACCTCAAACAAAGGGGGGAGATACCATTTGATTTGAGCTAGAGCTCATTAACACTATTTAGATCATATTAGGGGTGTACCCTATCTATAATTCTAAATAGAGTAATGCTAAAAACACTTTTTATAATATTTTTACAAACTTTTGATGTAACAAATTCTTATTAGTTTTCTTCTAGACCCACTACCTACATTCCTTTTTTATTTACTAATAATTACTCACCAATTAAAGTTTATAGCTCTAACATTTATTATTGCTACATTCTGTTGAACAACATTATTGTTTAGAATAAAAGGGTGTCTCTATAAATTATAAAGTCTTAGCTATAAGATCAAATTTGTAAAACTAAAATTTCCGTAACAAAAGGATGCTATAAATTAATTTGCATATATTTTTCCTTCTATTTTGTATTTCATTTTTCACCAGAAGTTGAAGACTTCACTTTTGTGAATCCCATTTGCTTATAGGTTGAAACTCTTTAAAAAAAGAATAGTGATGTGTAAATTATGAGACTTTAATAGCTTATGTGGCATAATTATGAGGCCAGTTAAAAGTCAAATGATTTTGATGTTATATATATTATAAATTATAGATTATAGATTAGTAGAGTTATGGGTATTTTTTATGGTTAGAAATTTCCACCACTTGATTCCTTTTTTTTTTTTTCCCTTCTACAAAGAATGTATCATCTTAAAAAATTGGGATAATTAAAGTAAAAAAGTAAACTATTATACATTTTAGCCACTAAACAAGATCAATGACCAAAAAGATGCATTTTTACATACAAAACTCTCAAAAAATAATCACAAATTTATGCATCCTTCCAAGCAAAAATTACAAAACTAAAAAAAAATAGAACTAACAAATTACACTACTGTACTATTCAAAGACATTCACGCGTTTGTTTGGTCAATGAAATGCAGACATTCACTCGCCGCCATGAGGTTTTTTCTTCTTTTTTTGAGAAAAAACTAGCCTATGAAGTGATGACTCATGGCTGTGACCGATGAACGTGCAAAGGCCAAAGAGAACTATCCACTATGTAGTAAAAGCATTCACATCAGCTCATCTAAATTTTCTGTCTATTTTACACGAAAAAACCTCATCTTTCTATTTTACACTACCACTTTTACAAAACACCTACATCAGTTCATTTATTTTACAAGATATTTCAATAAAATATTTACTCTACACAATTTTTTTATTATTTCCCTCAACCAACTCCACCTATATACGCACCCTCTCTGTCTCTCTTCTGAACAGATCAACTCTCTCTCTCTCTCTCTCTCTCTCTCTCTCTCTCTCTCTCTCTCTCTCTCTCTTCTGAACAGATCAACTCTCTCTCTCGCTCTCTCTCTCTCTCTTTTCTTCCTTCTCTCATCGGACAATTCATTCCTTCTCTCTTTTCTTCCTTCTCTCAACGGCGATCGTCTCATTTCTTCTCTCACTAGCCGATCCAGATTGCTCCACGCTCCACGCTCCAATCAAGCGATACCCACGAGCTCCAGCGACCTAGAACCTTTCTTCACCGGCCGATCCACCCTCCACAAGCATCGATCCATGCTCCACACTTCACCGGCCTACCCACGAGCTCCGATCAAGCGAGACCCACGAGCTCCGGCGACCCAAATCCTTTCTTCACTGGCCGATCCACGCTCCATGCTTCACCGGCCGACCCACAAGCTCCAACAACCAATCCGAGGACCCGTGTGTGTGTGTGTGTCTGCACCTTTGTTCTTATTGTGTTGCATTTGGTATTAGTTTCAATGTATTTGTTATTTGAGTGGAATGTTTTTGTGGGTCTTTTTGGATTTGGTTTAACTCAAATGGGTTGCCTTCAAAAGTTGTGTTTGCATTAGATTTATGGGACTTTTACTGTCTAGATTTGTATAAATATTTGAGCTTTCTTTCTGTGCATGTGTATGGGTTAATTTTCAGTTGATTTGGCACATTGGATGTTGTAAGGGTCGAGAAGAGAGGAAGGAGATGAGAGTCTGTTAGAGAGAAGAGAGAAAAAACCATTAAAAAATTAAATAAATGAGCTACAGTGCCCGTGTAAATTTACATGGGTACTGTAGCTCGTGAATAATTTTAGAAGATTTTACAAGAGTTTAAACAAACTGATGTGGGCTGTTTTTGAACAAAAATATGTAAATTTGAGCATTTTTTCTATTATACACACTTATACATGAGCTAATGTGAATGCTCTAAGTACATTGAAAGCTGCCGTCAATCATTCAAAAATTAAAATGGTCACTTCACGTGGATCTCTTTCTCAAAAAATAAAAAAATAAAAAACTTCACGTGGATCTAGATTTATTGATTCTACCATGCAATACGTGAATTGAAATTTTTTTTTTTTTTTGGGAGAAGAACGTGAATTGAAAGTTAAATATTTATTTTTAATCTTAGTCAATGAATTAGATTTTTTTTTTTTTTTTTTACTTTTATATCTTAATTATTCCATATAACTTTAGGATTTAACCGTTGTCTTACTTTTTGGCTCTAACTAAAAGATGGCTTAGAAGGTTTTTTTTTTTGGTATGTATGCACGTGTGTTTGAGTATCATTTAAAAGTAATGCTGGTAGCACATAAAATAGTACAATTTGTGTCACAATTCATCTATGTGATTAGCACATAAATTTTAAGAGTAATGTCATCAATAAAAGTACACTGTGCCCTCTCTAACAATGTCATCGATTTTTTTAAGAGTAATGTTATAGCCAAAAAAAATTCTACAACATCACTTTTTACTTACCAATAACCACTCACCATAATAGTAATTTGTTTCTTTTTTTAATAGGTAATAGTAATTTGTTAATTTATGTAGTTTTAGCATTTTTCACCTTTTAAATTCCATAAAAAATTAATAGATTATATCTAAAAAAAAAAAATAGAAACCCAAAAAAATTAGCCCAACAAAAAAAAATATTAATAGTAAAGCTAAAAATAAATTATGGCCAATCAACCTATTTTACCCAAAACAAACAACTTTACCCTTTAAAAAGTTTTAAACAAAAGAATTTTTTTTCTTATCTAGCACACGTGCAGCAAAAAAAGAAAAAAAAAAAAACCCTCAGTAGTTAAGTAGTAGAGTTAGAGGTCAAAGTCGTCTCACAATGAACAACAAAGCCACCCCTAATTCCAAGTCTTGGCTCTGTCTCTACATGGATGCATTGGGTAGCAGAGAGAGAGAGAGGTCCTTGGAAAAGGAGAGTGAGAAGATTTTTTTATTAGTAGCATGAACAATACCCTCGCCAAGAGTAGCAAGGTACTGTCCATAGTCCATATGCTATTTTTGTGTTTTAGTTTGAAGAGGTTGATGCACAACACAATTGTGTGGGTTTAACTATGTTCTTTTAGCCAAAGCCTTATCTAGATTGACGTGAATACTATGTTGGGAATTTAACCAAAATTCCAACCTGTGAGAAACAAAAAAAAAAAAAAAAAAAAATAGAGAAAACACATGTCAAAGAAAAACAATCACACGCACAAGATAATATTTACGTGGTTCGGCAATTTGCCTACGTCCACAGAGTTGGAAGGATTTCACTATTATCAGGGAAAAAATACAAAGTGTGGCTATAGTGTTTTTCTCTCTCTCTAAAAAACACAACAACAGTAACAAACCCTAATCACAAAAGCGGATTTTATATCCTGCACACAAGATTACAATGGGCTACAAAACGAGCCAAAAAATAAACTAGACTCCACAAAGTCCAACAAATCTCCCACTTGGAGACTAGTTCAATCACTAACATCAGCCGCTATCCTCCAAAAGCAATCCCTCATCCCTGCAACTCATCTTCCTTTCCTCAAGCTAGAAGGCCAACTAAAACTACACACAGCTTCAGCTTCTCAATAGTGACACCCTTAATCAACATGTCTGCCGGGTTCTTAGATCCACAAATCTTCTCAAGTATTACTAGTTTATCTTCAACAAGGTATCAGATAAATTGGTATTTAGTCTGTATATGTTTCAACTTTGAATGAAAAGCCAAATTTTTTGCAAGAAAAATTGCACTCTGACTGTCATTATGTAGAATGCCCATTTCCTGCTTCTTACCCAATTCATCTAAGAAACCATGTAGCTAAATCATCTCCTTTCCAGCTTCAGTTGCTGCAACATACTCAGCTTCTGTAGTAGACAAAGTAACAATCTTTTGCAGATTTGAAGCCCATGATATAGCTGTACCACCCAGAGTAAATACAAACCCAATAGTAATCTTTCTACTATCAACATCGCCAGCAAAATCAGCATCTACATAACCCTACAGTTTCAAACTTGCACCTGTGAAGCAAAGACATGAATCTGATGAACCCTTCAGATATCTCAAAATCCACTTAACTGCCTTCCAATGCTGTTTTCTAGGCCTACTCATGAATCTGCTCACAACTCCCACTGCATGTGCAATGTCTGGCCTTGTACACACCATAGCATACATCAAGCTGCCAATAGCTGAGGCATAAGGCACCTTGCTCATATGGTCCCTTTCTTCTTTTGTCTTCGGTGACATTTTTTGCTTAATTTGAAATGACTACTCAAAGGTGTGCTCACTGGTTTAGCTTTATTAATGTTGAACCTGCTAAGAACTTTCTTCACATACTCTGACTGTGAAAGTTTCAATGTACCATTAGCTTAATGTACCATTAGCTTTGTCTCTAATGATTCTCATACCAAGGATTTGCTTTGCAGCTCCCAAATCCTTTATTGCAAACTGTTTTGACAATTGCTTCTTCAAATTATTAATCTCCTCTATGCAAGACCCTGTAATAAGCATATTATTCACATACAATAGTAATATGATGTAAGAATTGTCAAAAAACTTAACATAACTACAATGATCAGCTTCACATCTCTTGAACCCAATTTTATGCATAAAATTATCAAATTTCTTGTACCACTGTCTCGGAGCTTGTTTTAGGTCATACAAGCTCTTTCTCAGTTTGCAAACTAGATTCTCTTGTCCTTGAACAATAAACTCTTTTAGCTGAATCATGTAAAGGTCTTCCTCCAAATCACCATGAAGGAATACCGTCTTCACATCTAACTGCTCAAGATGTAAGTTTTCTGCAGCCACCATTCGCAGCATTAGTCTAATTGTTGACATCTTCACAACTGGAGAAAATATCTTTGTGTAATCAATGCCTTCCTTTTGCTGGAACCGTTTAACAACTAATCTAGCCTTGTAACGTTTGCTACCATCATGCTCATTCTTTATTAATATACCCACTTGTTGTGCAAAGCCTTCTTTCCTACAGGCAATTCAGTCAGTTCCCATGTCTGATTTCTCAACAAGAAATCCATCTCATCCTTCATGGCTAACTCCCACTTACTTGAATTTCATCTTGCAAGGCTTTATTATAACACTCTGGCTCACCACCATCAGTCAACAAGAGATAATTTAAAGCAGGTGAATAACACTGTGGAGGTCTAATGTTCCTGGAAGATCTGCGAACTTCAGCTACAGGTGTACTCTGATCTACCTGTGAATCTACATTCTCTTTATCTTCTTCACTCCTTTTCTAGACAATACTTTCAGTCAATCCATCTAAGTTGACAAACTCAGATTTCTTTTGATCTATCTCTATAACATCTGACACTACAGTTGATCTGTCCTTATACATAACCTGTTTATTAAATATCACATTTCTACTTCTGATGATTTTCTTGTTTTGTTCATCCTAAAACCTATAGCCAAATTTCTCATCACCATAGCCAATGAAAAAACATATTTTAGACTTTGCATCAAGTTTACTACGAGCATCAGAATCAATATGAACATAAGAAACACAATAAAAAACTTTTAAATGTGAAAACTTTATCTCTCTACCGCTCCAAACCTCCTCAGGAAGTTTGAACTCCATGGGAACTGATGGCCCTCGGTTTATCAGGTAAGCTGCAGTGCTAACAGCATCAGCCCAAAAAGTTTTTGGTAATCCAGCATGCAATCTCATACTCCTAGCACGCTTATTGAGAGTTTTGTTCATGCGTTCAGCCACACCATTCTGTTGTGGTGTCCAAGGAATGGTCTTTTCCATCCTAATACCCTGTGCAGCACAATACTCACTGAACCCTCCATCTATGTACTCTCCTCCATTATCAGACCTTAAACATTTTAGTTTTAAATCTGTTTCTGTCTCAACCATGGCCTTCCACTTCTTAAAATTTTTAAATACATCAGATTTATTTTTCAGAAAATAAACTCATACCTTTCTACTTGAGTCATCAATGAAAGTGATGTAATACCTTGAACCTCCAAGGGATGCAACAGGAGAAGGCCCCCACAAATCAGTGTGCACTAACTCCAATTTTTTAGCCTTCGGTGTTCTGCCAGTTTTCAAGAAGCTCACATTTTTCTACTTTCCTAAGATGCAGCTTTCACACATGTCAAAATCAACGAACTTCAATTCTGGTAGTTTACCTTTTGACAACAGCATCTTCATCCCTTTTTCACTCATGTGACCAAGTCTGCGATGCCATAGGCCTGTATCAATACTTGTTTCAGCAACTGCAATTGTGTCTCTTGGACTTGAGGTCATATAGAAAGTGCCAATCTTCTTTCCACGAGCCAATACTTTAACTCCCTTTGTAACCTTCCAAGTACCACCAACAAATAGTATTGCATGTCCTTCATCATCAAGTTGTCTAACAGAAATCAGATTCCTACTCAGGTCAGGAATATGTCGAACCTTCTCTAGTAACCAAACAGACCCATTGGGCAACAATATCCGGACATCTCTCATACCTACAACATCCAAGGCTGAACCATCAACCAAATACACCTTACCAAAATCACTTGCAATATAATTCTGTATGATTTCTTGGTGTGAAGTGGTATGAAATGAAGCTCCTGAGTCCAAAACACAATCATCAAGTGAACTGTCTACTGTAAGAAGTAATGCATCATGTACCTCTTCTGTTACAGCATTAGTAGAATCATCTTCATTCTTCTTCTTAGAACTTTTGCATTGGTTCCTAAAGTGACCTGTTTTCCCACAATTCCAGCATTGTACTTGTTGGCCTGATCTAGATTTACTTCTGTTTCGATTAGTATTTCTGGATTTTGATCTGCCTCAATTTGAATTTTTGTTATTACCTCTGCCTCTTGTCTCAAGGTTTAGGGTAGAATCAAATCCTGAGGTTTCACCTACATCTCTTCTACGAATCTCCTCAACCAGAATTAAATCTCGAATATCATTGTACTTGAGCTTTTCCTTTCCTGTAGAATCACTTATTGCCATCCTCATTGCCTCCCAACTGTTTGGCAAAGAAGCCAAGACGATCAGAGCACGAATCTCATCATCAGAATCAATTTCTATGGACGACAATTGATTTGTGATAATGTTAAATTCGTTAAGATGTTGTGTTACTGATGCATTCTCTGCCATCTTCAAATTAAACAGTTTCTTCATCAGATGCACCTTGTTGTTTGCTAATGGCTTTTCATACATACCAGACAAATCCTTCATCAAATCTACTGTGGTCTTCTCCTTTACAACATTGTGTGCAACAGACCTAGACAGAGTTAACCTGATAACTCCCAGTACCTGTCTGTCAAGAAGAGCCCATTCATCAGCCTTCATCGCCTCAAGTTTTGTCCCTAAAAGAGGCAAGTGCAATTTCCTCTCATAGAGATAATCTTCAATCTGCATCCTCCAATACGCAAAGTCTGTGCCATCAAAATTTTCTATTCCAGATGCCTTTCCTACTTCCTCTGCCATTGCTCCCACTCAAACCTAACCCTAGGCTCTGATACCAGTTGTTGGGAATTTAACCAAGATTCCAACTTGTGAGAAACAAAAAAAAAAAAAAAAAAAAAAATGGAGAAAACACACGTCAAAGAAAAACAATCACACGCACAAGACAGTATTTACGTGATTCGGCAATTTGCCTATGTCCACAGAGTTGCAAGGATTTCACTATTATCAGGGAAAAAAATATAAAGTGTGGCTACAATGTTTTTCTCTCTCTCTAAAAAACACAACAACAATAACAAATCCTAATCACAAAAGAGGCTTTTATATCCTGCGCATAGGATTACAAAGGGCTACAAAACGGGCCAAAAAATAAACTAGGCTCCACAAAGCCCAACATATTATACCTACGATATGTTATAAAAGGCTTTTATATGATACGCACGTGGAGTGGGGACAGAATCTATCTCTGGATGCACCCAGGCAGCCAGTCATGACTCAAAACTTGCACATACTCAATAGACCAAGCAGGATACAAATCCTTGTGTGAACTATTTGAGGCAGCCAAGGCTTGTAGAAAGAGAATACTTCGCACACAATAATAGCTGGCAGAATCTAATGGTAAGGAGAATTGATGAGGTAATAGAAAAATAGGGAGCCATTATATTGAAGGCAAAAACTTGTTTTACGTAGTTTGTTTTACACCAATGCAACTTATAATCGAAAACGTAATTTAAAGTCATGAAGTTATAGAAATGCAATGTATACATGTAAAATACACTGTAAAACTAACACTGATCCTATGTCTATCCTGCACTTCTGCTGAATAGAAGAAGAAGAAGAAGAAGAACACCAAATAGCTAGATCTACTATATGCTTGGCGTCAAAACAAAATTTGAGGTCATAGAAGAGTCAATTTGTGCGGAAAAAATTTTGTAACAATAAATCACAAATTTGACCTAATAATACAAGATGTCAGACAAAAAAATAAAAAAATGCGACATCCAAAAAAAAAGTAGGGAACTCTTGTGCATATTCTAGCTTTTGACAGTTTGGTCTTCGATTGTTGGTCTACATACTACATATAGTATTCTAGGTTTGAAATAATTAAGGTCAAAAGCTAGATACAGTATTTAGGTGCTGTTTTTTAGGTTTTTCACTTACGATTTAGCTATGTGACTCTTTTGTCATAGATAAATATATATTTTTAATTAAGTACAATCACATGGCTGAATCTTAATAAGAGAATTTGAGAAATAATACCTAAATATTGTATCTAAGTTTTACGATTAAGATAAATTATACTAAACCAAAGGATAATGATTTTCTTGAAACCAAAAAATAATAATAATAAAAAGTAATTTTCTTTAAACTACTCTTGGCGTGAGTAAAATATAATATTAATTTTATTAAAAATGAAGTTAAAAAATGCCTTTTATAAGTGAATTTAATTTTTAGGTTAATTTTTCGTTTTTTAAACTTACAATTTCATCCTTAATTAAAAAAATAATAATAAAAAGCACATCAATTTCATTATTATTTCCATTTTCTGTTAAATTATATTCATGAGAATCACCACAAACAAAATATTAACAGTTGACATGGCATGCTTCAAAAAATTAATTTAGCTCCATATATTCATTATATTCATGTTCACGATTAATGAGAGCATTTTTTTTTTTTTGGAAATAATGGATTAGAGATAATACCAGGACCCATGACTTGTCATTCTCTACACTCCCATAGTTCAGGTGGTGAGTTCTGAGGCTGATTCTCCTATAGGATTCAAGAGCAGTGAAATTCATGAAATGTCAGTAATTTATAGCTAAATCTTAACATAAGCCAGAGATATGCCCCACCAAACTCCCCATCCATATGGTAATTAAGGAAGCGAGGCCAATAGGCTACTGACTAAGAAGCGAATGATAAAATGCCCCAAAATTTTTTCCAATAGAGGTATCCATGTAAAACTAGAAGTATTAATTAAGTCCTAATTATTCATCAATAAATAAAATTTAGGTTTTTTTAATCAAAGAAAAACCAGTTAAAGAAAAATATTTTCATTCGATGTGGCAACAACCACTTATTTTTCTCAATTTTAAAGTATAGAACTCATTAATCTCTCACACACGAATGCTAAAAGAACTCATTAATATCTCACTAATAAATAAATTTATACTCAAATTTTATTTAAAGATATCAAATATATAATTTTGTTACAATTGTCGATCATACTTTTTGAGTACTTGATTGCTTCACTCAAAGAAATAATGTTTAGTTTACTTCAATATTAGTTCTTCTAGCTGTTTTCTTCTTTTACTTGGTTAATAAAGTACTTATTCAGGAAAAAAAAGTAAACAATGAATTGGTTTTAATTTGTAACTTTGCATCTAAAAAAATAAATTCTAAATAAAAAACAAATATCAAAAGATAAATAAATCTTTTATTAATATTTAAAATATTAGAATATGCCCACTTAACGTAGTCACCCTAGCCAGAATTCACAAGTACGAGATTACCAGTCATGTCCAAGAACAAATATAGCCCAAAACATGGTCCCCTGAGCAGCCCAGTAGAGTGGCCAAAGAGACCTAGTATTGAAGTAGATTGCAGCTGCTGCCAAGGTGACGACAACAAAGCTTCCATTGCCGCTGTTCAATCGAAAACCAAACACAGTATAACTGTATGTGAAAATCAATAATAACACGGTTTTAGATGTTAGAAGGCAAAGAATATATAAGTATGAGATTACCAATCATGTCCAAGAACAACTATAACCCAGAGCATGGTCCTCTGAGCAGCCCAGTAGAGTGGCCAAAAAGACCAACTATTAATGAAGTAGATTGTAGCTGCTGCCAATACAAAGACAACAAATTCATCTCTGGTAAAATGACTTAGCAGCAGAGACCACGGATTCTTGACCCAGCAATTCTTGGGAATGGCAGCTCGGGTCGCTGCTATCTTAAATGGAGGCTGAGCACTTGGGTTGAAGTCATATTTTTCGTCAACCCCATTAACACCATTAGTATGCTCAACTTGTCTCTGCATTTCTTCAACAACTGGTTCTTTCATTGGAGGACTTTGTTCTGGTGGTAAGTTTTTTATTGTTGGAAACGTAGTGGGGAATAAGAGTTTAAATTCTAGCAGGTGATTAAAATAAGAGAAATGTCTACGTAATATTTTTACAACAAATTTTAAGTAATAAATTATTATTTGCTGTTACTAGTAAATAAATAAAAAATCAAATTAAAAATCTATAACAACCTAGGGCTTGTTTGGTACATCAACTTAAACACATGATTTTAGTTTTTAAACAACATTACATATATTTCTATACACTTTTTCATGTACCCACACGTATTTTCAAAAAAACTAAAAACGGTTTTTTACACATAAATACTAAACCATTCTAAAAAAAAGTACCAAACAAACTCCTATTACTTTAAATTTATTGTAAAAATGTTGTAAAAATATTAAGAAGGTAACACTTCTTTCCAAACAAAGTTTTTGCACTCTCTCATCAGAAAACGCCACATCTCTCTTTCATTTTAATATTGAAAGAGAAAGATGTAAAAAAATTTGTAAAATTTATTACAAAACTAGTACTAATTCGGAGACTTTGACTAGCATATCTTTCAATCGGATTCATATCCTGTGCAATTGCTTTAATCCTAGCCACTCAATTGATCTAATGCTCAAGAATTGGATAGCTCAATAAAACATGTCAGCGATCTGTGTAAGCCCTCATTTTTCTCTGCTCTTTCAATTTCTCCTCTCTCTCTTCTTCACACTTACCCCTATTAAAAAATTTCAGAAACTCTCTGACTCTCTCTTCCAGCCAAACATGCCTTAGAATCTCTCTCTCTCATGCCTAAAAAAAAAGCCACCAGTGATGCTCCGATTACCTCTCCACTAAAGAATGAATGTGAACCAACTGTGTTTCAACTACCCACCCAAATGTGATTAGATCTAGTAATCAAATTTATGATTTTTTTTTTCTTTGTGTGATTTCTTTGCCAAAGATCATCCCTTTGTTTCATTTATAGAACTAAAAATTATCTATTTCTTTCATTGCTTTTTTTTTTTTTTTTTTAAATCTGGTTCATTTATTGTTGAATGTTTTTGAGATTTTTATAATGGGTATGAAGCCCAGTACCAGTAGAGTGTGCGTGTGTGTCAATGGCCAAGGACTGGCTGGTGGAGATTTTGTTAGGTTATGTCATCTGATGCCGATGTTCGGTTGCTGGGTTTATCGGTTCCTTGTGTTATGTTTTTGTTTTCATTTCATGAGTTTCAAGGGGGGAAAAAAATTAGTGTTTATTGTGCAATCTTGTTCATAGCCAATGATTTAGTTGTTACAGATCAATTCTTAAACATTAGTTGAACCTTGGTGTCTCTGAATTTTATGACACTGTTACTTTTGTCCATAACAAATTGTGAAAATTCAGAAATAAAAAGCATCAGGTTGCTGGATTTACAAAAGAAAAAAGGGTGATGGCATTTACAGACATTTTGTGTGCATGCTATTCTTGTAAAACTCCCATTAAAGTAGAAAATGTTTGAAATATATACATCATCTGAATTCAAATTAATATATTGGGGCCAGTTGACAATAGTGCCAATTGTAGTAGGGATGTCCATATGGTTCTCATTTCTCAGTAGATTGATAATGTTATAAATAAAAAATGATCGTAATGATATCTATGCTTGGTTATTTTTCAGCTACAGGTTTAAACTTTTGCTATAAAATCCTGAATGAACTATATCTAAGTGTGTTAATACCCATTAAGATCTCTATTTGCATGGTTTCTTTGTCTGGAAATTTATGAGCTAAAACATGAAATCCCTCTTGAGCTTCCATTTTATTGAATGTAAACATCAATGTCTATTGTGGCACACACCAATGCTAGCATTTGTATATGCATATAACAAACTTCTATTATGTTACTTGTGAGTGAGTGTGTGTCAATGGCCAAGGACTGGCTGGTGGAGATTTTGTTAGGTTGTGTCATCTGATGCCGATGTTTGGTTCTTAGGTTTATCGGTTCCTTGTGTTATATTTTTGTTTTGATTTCATGAGTTTCAAGGGGAAAAAAAATATCTTGTTTCTTGAGATTGTCTATCTAGCATATAAATTCATCTAGATTTCAGCTGCTCATCCAAAAAAAAAAAAAAAAATGTGATTATAGAACTGGTATTATGATCTTTTTTCCCCTATCCTTGATTTCTTTGCCAAAGGTCATCCACTTCAAAGAAGTTTCATTGGAATTTTTTTGCTTGTTTTCTTTACAAAAAATCAACTTCATTGGAATTTAACAATTTGGTTTGAGTTTAAGATTATAGAAAACAATGTAGGAAAGCTTAGAAACACATGAATTTAACAATTTTTTTGGTTTTCTAAGATTCACCCGTTACCTGGTTTGGGTTTAATATAATCCCTTTTGTGTTGTGGTTTGGGATTAGTAGCAGTTCTTTATTTTGTTTAATTTTAATTTTTTTCGGAAATGCACAAAAATTGTTTGTAAAAACAAGTTAATAACTGTTAGAAACTTTGAAGCTTAATGGCTTAATGCTAAGCCATTTTATATGCAAGATTTGCAATTTTTAGGGAGATTCGTCAAGTTAATAAATGTTTCAAGCTACTCTCCAAATGGGCTGATTCCATTAACTTTCCGCTCACAAAAGTGATGTGAATTGAGGCAAGGAATAGAATACAGGAAGTCTCTCAAGTTTACCATGCCATCAAGGAGGGATTGGATTTTTGACCCCTTGGAACAATAGTCAAGGAGGTCTTTGTGTAGTTTAACACAAACCATCACAATGGAATACCATTGTAGTTAATAATCTTTTTTTCAATTGGCTAACTCAAATTTTATTGCAACATCTTGTATCAACTATTGCAATGACTCTAATACTATTGCAATGGTTTTTTTCGTTGCAATAAACGTTTTTTGTTGTAGTGCCTCCACCTTCATTTCTGCCACTGGCTCCCCTATTGCCTCTAAAGTTGAGCATGGGCTCTTCTTGGCATCCGAAGGCAGATGTCTCCTGTGAGCGCTAATATTCTAGTTGTAATGAAACATCCCCCTCACCTCCATCACTGCCTTCCACAATCTCAAGTGCAAAAACTCTTGAGTGTTGTTCAGGGCTGGCTTTGATGAGACGCTGAAATACTTCATAGTCTTTGAAGTGCGACTGATAGGAACTCTTCGTGGATACCCCTGAATTAACAACATATGTGTCTTTTCTGTATGAGACAAAAGGGCAGGATTCGGAGATGACTAGCAAAAGAAACTGGGTTACTACGTAGCACAAAAACAGCACCAATGTGGCACGTCCCTGTTACAGAATATTACTCAAACTTGTCATATGCATCTTAGCTTTTTGTTTTTGTTTTTAAATAAAAAAAAAAAAAAAAAAAAACTTTTTAAGGTGCAAAACTTTTGCTCACAAATCAAAATAAACACAAATAAGTTGATGGTTGAAAAAAATAATATATATATATATATATAGCCGGGGGAAAAAAAAGTTGTAGTTTATAATTTTGTTTTTGTTTTTGTTTTTTTTCCTAAAAATACTTTATTATTTATATTATATATATATATATATATATATATATATACATATATATATGCTACAACCGTAAGTCAAGGCTAACTAATTGACTATATATATATATATATATTTTAAGGCCCTTTACCAACGAATAATGAGGATTATTTTTATATTTAAATATTTATTTGAATTTTTATATCATAATATATATTTTTTAATTAGGATCTTTTTTTTTTTTTGCTTTTCGAGATCCAAAACATTTAATAGTTAATATATATTCTTTTACTTTAAAAAAAAATGTATTGAAATGCATATTTTATGGTATATATTTATAATTAAAATATATTTCAAACAAAAGAAATTTTTTATTTCACATAAAATTAGAATGATTTGAATAAAATAAAATTTTAAGCATAAAGATAATTAATCTAATTTATAAATTGCACTAAATAAAAAAGAATGTGTTTATAATACAATTAAACAAACAAATAAATATCAATAAATCAAAAGGTAGTTATTATGAACGTGAGTAGAGGCGGAGCTAGGGGGGCCATATGGGCTACCCTAGCTTTTGAAAATTTCATTTACAAACAGCAGCCAATTTCCTTAATTTCAATTACAATGTATGTACTTCACTGCTTGGATTGAAGAGAATCTTACTTTTTAGAGCAAGCTCTTATCCATGACGTAACAAGTTCATTATCCTCTTATTATAATTTTCAGTCTTCCTATCAAAATATATATATATATACACATGCTCCCCCCACCCGCTTCAAACTTTAGAATTTGGCTTCTCACAATGTAAAATTTATACTCAAAACATTTCTAATTGGCTCTCAACTTTTGAACTCATATAGAAAAGCCCAAAAGGAAATTGAACTCTTTTGAAAAGAACCCAAAAAAATTTAACGTGTTATAAATAAAACCACAAAATTAAATTGGCCCAACAATAAAAATACCCAGCCCATTTCTTGCTCAAAAACACCACCAAAAAACAGTAGTTCTCCTCACACCATGCTTTCTTGGCCTAACACAACAACGATGAAGCTAACTGCTTTCTGCAAAATAAGTAGAATGATAGGAGCTTGAGGGTATGTTTGGATGGAGAGATTTTAGGAAGGATGGAAAATGAAGTGGAGAAAAATGGGGAGAAAATTATAATTTTGGTTATTTGGTTACAGGGTGAAAAAGGGGTAGATTTTTGTGGGATCCGGGAGTTTTCTCCTCAGACCTACAAAAAAACCAATCTCTCCTAATAAGGCAGAAAACACGAGAAAACTCCTAAGAAAAACACAATTGATTTCCCTCTTCTACCCTTCTTTAAAGTCTAAAATTAAAAATTCACTACCATGCCATTCACAACGTCACGACAAAAGATAAACCTATAATCTCATCATTTGTATTAACATTTTAAGAGTAAGACCAAGGAAAACCCAAATTCACCCCTTTCAAAAAAAAAAAAAAAAAAAAAAACCCAGATTCACCATAAGTTCTAGAGAGAGAGAGAGAGAGAGAGAGAATGTTTTTTGTTAGACTTAAGATAAAACCCAAAGCTCTTGATCACCTGGAATACAGGTCCATGACGGCAGTTTTGAATTTTATGGTTGATTTTTGTGCAAATAAATAAAGGGAAATGTTAACAAATGTGCTAAGGGCATTAGTTTAGGAACCAATTTTAAAAATAATCTATTGAAAATTGATAAAACAATTAATTTTTTTGAGAGTTTTTTATATTTTTCATAAAAGTAATGTTCAAAATTTTTTCTAATTTGGTTAATTAACAATTGCCCTAAGACACCCATTAACATGATCCACAAACAAATAACAAAGGATAGGTGCACACGTGTATAGCACTTAGCAACAAAAATAAATGGTTATTCTTGTAGTTTTTGTTTTTGACAGGAGTATTATTATTATTATTACTATTTTGAGAATCTTATTATTATTATTATATGTGCTTTTTTTTTTTATATGATCATCAATTTTTTTTAATTAATAAATAGAAAGTTAAAACCAAAAACACATGAGAAAAAATTAAATCTTTTTTATCATTTTCACATTTTTATCTTCTCACTTTTTCACCATTCCAATCAAATGAAGATTGAAAGATTTAAAAGTATGTGAGAGAGAATAACTGAGATGAGATCTATGCGTGGGAAGTGAAATGTTGTGGACTAAAGAGACTAAACAAGACACTCGGGAATATGTGGAAAAATTGAAACACACGTTTAGGGTCCGTTTGGTTGGAATGGTGGTGAAAAAATAAGAGGATAAAAAATGGTGGAATGATGGAAAAGTGGGAGGATAGAAAATATATTATTTTCTCTCATTTTTGTTTGGTTAGGAATGAAAAATTGGAGGGATGAAAAAAAATGAGTTTGAATAAATTTTCTCATATATTCTTGTTAAAAAAATAATCCTCAATTAAAAAAAAAAGTGACAAATAACCAAAAAAAAAAAATAACCACCCAAATTTATTTAAAAAATAAAAATCATGTCCCAAAATAAAAATCACATCTTTTTTTTTAAAAAAAGAAAATAGCTATCACACCCAGGCCCTAAAAAATCAAAAAAATTTATAGAAAATAAAAAAGGGAAGAGGCAAGTTAATGCTCGAAAAAAAAAATTAAAGATTAATAATTATATCATCTACCACCAATTAGTGCACTCTAGCGCAACACTTGCGGACATATTAGCAATGGTAAAAAATAAGATGATGCAAAAGCAAAAGAAATTAAAGAAGAAAAAGTACTGGAAAGATGACTTTTTCGGTAAAATATATAAGTGAAGAAGGCTTGCATTACAAAAGCAATCGTGTGAATGAAGACATACCATAAACCTCAGAAGTTCCTTCCTTGAGGTTGAAGAGTCTATAGCCGACACTCACCTTGTTAAGGGTTGTCGATCGAGTGTTTCCATTTTTTTTTTTTTGGCGGGGGGCGAGGGGGGCACGGTGTTTCTTGACTTCTTGGTTGTATAGCTACAAGCTAGCTTCATTTAAAGGAGGAAGGTGAAGGAACAATTACGCTAACTCTCTTTCCTTACTCTTTCCCCAGACATTCCTGGAAAATCTCAACAGTTGGGTGGAACCCACAAAGAAAAAGGGTTTGTTTTTTTAATGATGATTAATTGTTAGTGGGACCCATAGAGTTGGGTCTTCTACGTATTCATTTCCGCTTAAAATTGGCCTTGTTTGTTTAGTAAGTAATTTCAAATAACAATTTTAGAGCACTTTCAGCAAATTCATCAAATTTTTGTACTGTTTGGAGAATGAACACAACAACTTGCCCACTATTCAAACCAATTCTATAAGTTATGCTCCCAAAAAAATACTTGAAAATATATCAATAAGCAGTGTGCAATAAGTTTTTCCCCATATCTATTATTATAAATAGACAAATTGTTGCACTACACAGCTGGATTCGACACACCATACTTTAAAAATTGCCTTCTTTCCTTGATTTTATTTAAGAAATGTCACGTTTCACACTACAACAAAAAACATTTATTGCAACGAAAAAAAACCATTGCAATAGCATTAGAGTCATTGCAATAGTTGATACAAGATGTTGCAATAAAATTTGAGGTAATAGGTTTATACAAGAAAATATTTTGGTGTAATAAACTTCAAATATTTTAATAATAACTTTAATGCAATGATATATATACTGTTGCAATAAAAAATTTACTATTTTGAATATCTTGTAAGTATAGGCTATTGCTTCATGAAACTTATTGTAATATTTTGCAAATAATTGAACAAAATAAGTCGGATTAAATTACTACAATGATATCTTTATTGTAAAAGATAATTAATTCATTTTGTCACTGCAGTTGACTATGAAATAATTGATATCAAATTATTGCAACGAAATATTCGTTGCAATTACATGTTTGTCATTGCAATAGATTGTTAAAGAATTAATATAAAATTATTGCAATGGTAACTTCGTTGCAATAAGCTATTAGTTCAAAATTTTCATTGCAATAAATTGTAAAAACAATTTGTATCAATTTATTGCAATGATTCTTTCAAATAAATATTTAAATATAAAAATAATCTCACATTATTCGTTGGTAAAGGGCCTTAAAATATATATGTAGTCAATTAGTTAGCCTTGACTTACGGTTGTAGCATATATATATATATATATATAATATAAATAATAAAGTATTTTTAGGAAAAAAAAAAAACAAAAACAAAAACAAAATTATAAACTACAACTTTTGTTTTTTTTTTCCCCGGCTATATATATATATTATTTTTTTCAATCATCAACTTATTTGTGTTTATTTTGATTTGTGAGCAAAAGTTTTGCACCTTAAAAAGTGAACTTTTTATTTAAAAACAAAAACAAAAAGTTGAGATGCACACATTGGTGCTGTTTTTGTGCTACGTAGTAACCCAGTTTCTTTTGCTAGTCATCTCCGAATCCCGCCCTTTTGTCTCATATAGAAAAGACACATATGCTGTTAATTCAGGGGTATCCACAAAGAGTTCCTATTGGTCGCACTTCAAAGACTGAAGTATTTCAGCGTCTCATCAAAGCCAGCGCTGAACAGCACTCACGAGTTTTTGCACTTAAGATTGTGAAAGACAGTGATGGAGGTGAGAAGGATGTTTCATTACAACCGGAATATCAGCGCTCACAAGAGACATCTGCCTCCAGATGCCAAGAAGAGCCCATGCTTAACTTTAGAGGCAATAGGAGAGCTAGTGGCAGAAATGAAGGTGGAGGCCATAGCATTTTCACAACAATTTCACAATAAATCTTATGTGAATAGACAATTACTAATGGATAAAAAAGTGATGTCAGCTGTGAGTTTAGATTATAACTAATAACAACTTAACACTTAAGATTTATTTTGAAAAATATTGTAAACGTAGCATTACTCATTTTATTTATCTTGCGTGAGCCATGCGTGTTTTCCTCTCCGACAAACAGAGGTCGCTATCAAAGTTGCATACACAATAAATCTTATTTGACCTTCTTGTGTACTTGCCAGCAAACAATGATAGCAACTGCTTATAAAATGTTTTAAGAAAGATTAAAAAGGGCCTCAAAAACCATTTGACATTGTTTAGTGAAGGGTTGGAAATCCATTTCAATCATGTATATAAAGTTTACAAAAGCGTGGCCACTTCACACCGAAGTTGAAAGTGACTTTTTTTTTTTTGAGGAACAAGTTGATAAGTGATATGATTATAAAATAATTACTTTGCCAAACTTTTCTTTCATAACATATGTAAGAGTATATTATCTCTAAAGTTTGATCTTAATTTCCAATTACATAATAAAGTTTTATTTGTGTTAATGTTTATATTCTCAATATCCTTACAATTGGATTCTTTCTTGAAGCTCTTAACAAAAAGTAACAGAAAATCATGTAAGGTGCATGCATTTGAGATTTATTTATAAGTCCAAAAAATCTCTTAATCTAAATTGCAGTTGTTACGTTGTCATTAAAAGTAAATTTAATCACATAAGAAAAAAAGCAAAAAAAGAAAAAATAATAATAAATATGAAATTATTTTGCAAGCCACCTAGCGAATGGTTCGAGCTCAACGCTGATGGATGTTCTCAAGGCAATCAAGGGAAGTTAGGTGGTGGGGGTCCTATACTATTATTAGGGACGGTAACGAAGTCAGTTGTTACTTTTACCTTTTATTTACCAACTTTTTTAAATACATTTTCCAACAGATTCTCTATCTCATTCTCTGTCTCATTTAAATATTATTTTTTCATTTTTGAACAACTACACATTTTTCAACATTTTTTTATTCAACACCTGATTATTATAATAGAAAAAAACATTTGAAGAATGAACAGTAGCTGATCAAATCTAATGAGCTACTATTCATGAGCCAAAAAAAATTTAGAGTTTAGAGAACATATTGGAGACCATTTTTTGGTCTCATTCTCTATTATAAAGAACATTTTGCCTTTAGCTATACCATTCGAGATGCTCTTAAGTGGTTAAATACTGAAAAATTGTGGTTTAAAAAAAAATAATGTGTGTAATAGGAGTTTTTTTTAAGGAGTGTTTAGTTCACAATTCTCAATTTAGGGTATTTACAGGCGTTTGGTAAGAGATTTTTAGTAACTTTATTTAAGTGTTATGAAAATACGTATGAATTAAAAAGTGTTGTGTATTGTGCTGTTTAAATACTGAAAATTGTTGTTTAAATAACGGTACCAAACAAGCCATTAAACATTGTATTTAGAGAACTTCTCACACCAGTTTTCAGTTTTTAAATAACATTGTTCAATAGCATTTTGTAACTACTAAAAAAAAAATGTGGGACCCATAAATTTGACAATTCCCAACCAAATCTTCTCTCTTCAAACTTTACTTTTTTCTCTCTCCCTCTTACACTGTTATTCTTTACTTTTTCTTATTTCTTTCTTCTTCTTCTTTTTCTTTTCTTCCTTCTCTTGCCGCTGCCATTCTCTTCTTCTTCTCTTCTCTCTCTCTCTCTCTCTCTCTCTCTCTCTCATAGTTGCACGTTGTCTTCTTCTTCTTCTTCTTTTTTATTTTTTTAACTAGTTAGGACAGCACGTGCGGCACGTGCTTGCCGTGGAAAATAAGTACTATAGTAATTAAGGCCAAAAGAGACATTAATTTTAAGAATTTTGAGAATTATGTCGAAAAAAATTAATCTCATTCGTTTAAGAATTTTGATCAACCACAAAGTTAGGGTAGCTATTTAACATATACATATTTATTTAACTATAATAGTTTTTTAGTACCTACTTGCTAAAGACAATATATCTATTCTCTAAAAATTTCTAAGAATGATAACGAATATCATCTTCCAACAATAAACAACTAAGTTTTGCTAAGAAATTTTAAATTTTAAATTTTAAATTAAAAAAAGATAACAAAAGGCTTGTATCATCGAATACCATCATTCTAACTTTCTAAGAATTTTATCATTTAAAACTCAAAATACGTAAAGAAAAATTTTAGGATATTAAAATTTAGCAGGAGTAATTTAGACATTACACAATAAAATATTTTAAGAATCATAAGCTTTCATTAGGTTTTAACTGAGAGAATAGTAATATGACATATTTGCTCTTTTCCAAAATATTAAGGGAAAAATTGCATGATTTTAAAGTTTAAGGAAGAATTGTAAACTACCCCAAACATAAAGGATGAAAAATGTTTTTTTTCCTAAGTTTTTGTTTTTGTTTTTGTGTTCAAAACTATGTTTTTTTTACTTAAAAATAGTGTGTAAAGAAAAAAAATATACAAAAAGTCAACCCAAAAAAATTGTATGTGAAATAGTGAATTTGGCTCAACAAAGTTGATTAAACCAACAAAAAATTCCTAAAAACACAACAGAATGACGCAACATTTTCATAATACCTTTATAATTTTGTTATATTTTATTTTAACTTGTAAAGAATTGACAGCTCAGCAATTTTGAAAATATTGTGACAATATCAAGATGTCTTAACATTTTTCATACAAAAAACATGACATTTTTACAACAAATTATAAGTAGTAGGTTACTACAAGTTGTTATTGGTGGGCAAAAAAACAGTTTCATTGGTAAGTTTAAATTAGAACCAATAAAAATTTACCATATTTGATTTGTTATAAAAGTGTTGTGAAAATTATTGTGGACAAACCAAAAATAATATAACAAATATACTGCAACTTTATGCAATCACACACACACACACACAAAAAGGCCAGCAAGTTAAACAAACCATAATTACTGTAGTAAAATTACTATAACTTTTCCCATTCACTTTTTTATATATATAATATATATATATATATACACACACACACACATTGCACTTACAATGTAAATTTATATTGTAAACACATAAAAATTGGTAAATGTTGTACACATTTGCAAAATTTGTACATTTTTTTTTTTTTGCAAGCAAATTGCTCAGACCTTCAGGCTTTTAGCTTTCAGCTTTAAGCGTGCTTTTAACAACATTGATTTTATGAAGACTTGAACTTTTTAGAACCAAGACACTTTTTTTGGGACACAAATAGTGTATGTCATGCTACATGCTAATGGTGTTGCAGTGGAAAAATTACAATTGAAATCAGTAATTTCTGCAATTATTAATTTCTTTTGTAGTCTGTGAAAACAATAAATTAAATGGATTATGGAATGTAAACAAATGACTTGTATCTGTTGGCAATTGAAACCAGTAATTAAAATATTGCTATTGTCTTGCTTTATTTGGAATTATGTAGCATGAATTTTGTTACCTTTATCTTGGACATCCAATTCTAAACCTTAAGCTTTTTATTTTTTTGATAAGTAACCCTAAACCTTAAGCCATTAAATGATGAAGCCCAACTAAATACATAGTATCAAATACAATCATGGAAAAGTCCTAACAAGCTTGATGACCTAACCAGGTTTATATCTGGTTCTGGTTGGAAATATCTCTCTCTCTCTCTCTCTGATATATATATATATATAATATAAAAATTAGTGGTAACCTTGAAATGGTACCCATTCCAAAATATACCATTCTAATAGACAAATTGGAACTGTCACTGGAACGTAATTGTCAATCAGAAACAACAGCAATATACTTCTACATCCCAGTTAAACAAAAAGGGGGTATAAGCCCATGAAAGTAATTTTCCAATGCCCAATTATTGAACCCATGAGCTATAGAATTACATACCCTTGCCACTTAATCAAACAAAACAATTCTTCCCACCAAATACTGAAACCAAATGCCTTATATCTTGAATTACCAAACTAATCTCACAAGCTACCTCTGAGGACTGCTGCTTAGCATCTCGCACTACCACTCGGGCATTGCTCTCAATTGTTACTTTATCAGCTTCTGTTCTTTTACTGATATGAATTGCATTCTTGATTGCCTCAGAAAGCATTGGTGAACAATAGCTCACGTTAAAGGACTGTATTGCAGCAAACTACCCTCTTCATGCCTCAGCATAGCTACAACAAAGGCTTTACAAGATCCCAACGTACCATCAACATTCAATTTCAACCAGTGTTTTTGAGGTGGAATCCACTCATAATTTTTCCTCTCTATATGGGATCTGCAATTTTTTAATTAAACCAAGTCATCACAACAGCCATCACAAACCATTCCTTCTCACACACTTCATCCCACCCTCCTCTCCCTTGAGTGCTATCAAAAACTTATTAAATTCCCCTATTGTATATGCTCCCAATGCGCCAATCCTGCAACTCCACAAGATTCCAAACCGTACTGCCCTTGCAAATACATAATTCTTAAATAAGTGCAAGGCAGTTTCGGCAATTGTGTTGAAATTTGTAATCATGATACATTATTAAGATGGTGATTTACCTTTTGTTGCTTCCCATGAATTCTCACATAAAATGTGGACCATGAATTGAAATTTTTGAATAACCTAGTGAAGGTTTGTGACCTAGCAGCAGGTAGCGCTTAAACATAAAAACTTTTCTGACAGAGGTCACATTCGGCTCCTTTTTGGCTAATGGAATTAAATTTTTACTACTATCACTTGGCTCCTTTTCGGTTAATGGAATCAAGTTTGTAATCCCTTGGTATGAAACTACCTCTTCTCGACAAGCCTCGAAAGAATAATAAGAACTACTTTCATTTTATTGTGTTGCTTTTCATTATTCTTGGTCTGATTACCAATCCAGTTCTCCCATGGTAGACTTTTAACCCATACTTTTTAAAGAGGACAACCAAATGACAAAGCACACATTATCTATTCATAAAGGGAAAAAAATCTTAATTTACATTGTTAATACAATTTAAATATAAAAGTCCTTCATAAAATAAAAAAGAACACACATTATTTTTATAATTTTCATTCTCCATTGTACAACCCTTGGATGAACGTAACAATCAATATTAGGAACCCCAAGGCAGTAGCAACACATTCTGTCACTCCCAATACACGAGCAACCCGTGGGCTTGGATGCATTAGCAAGATAGAGATCATGCAACCACAACAACAAAAAACGTTTATTGCAACGAAAAAAAAAACCATTGCAATAGCATTAAAGTCATTGCAATAGTTGATACAAGATGTTGCAATAAAATTTGAGGTAATAGGTTTATACAACAAAAATTTTTGTTGTAATAAACTCCAAATATTTTAATAATAATTTTGAAGCAATGATATATATACTGTTGCAATAAACAATTTACTATTTTGAATATCTTGTAAGTATAGGCTATTACTTCATGAAACTTATTGTAATATATTGCAAACAATTGAACAAAATAAGTCGGATTAAATTACTGTAATGATATCTTTATTGTAAAAGATAATTAATTCATTTTGTCACTGCAGTTGACTATGAAATAATTGATATCAAATTATTGCAACGAAATATTCGTTGCAATTAAATGTTTGTCATTGCAATAGATTGTAAAAGAATTAATATCAAATTATTGCAATGGTAACTTCGTTGCAATAAGCTATTAGTTCAAAATTTTCGTTGCAATAAATTGTAAAAACAATTTGTATCAATTTATTGCAATGATTCTTTCATTTTAAGTTATTGCAACAATTTTTCCTAATATATTATAACTTCTATTGCAACTAAAAATTATAAGTTATTACAACTTATTATTGTTAATGCAATAGTTTAACACTTTTAATTTACTATTGCAACCATTTTAACTTGTAGATGCGATATTTTATCTAAAACTACTATGTACATATTTTGTTGTATTAACACTTGATGTAATAGACATTTTTTGATGTAGTGAGGTGAAGAAGAAGAAGGGAAGAGATGGAAGTAGAGGGAATGAGAGTGGCAGACGTGGAGGCAGTGGAGGAGGGGAAGACGGGGGAGACGGCGAAGGAGAAGGGAGAGGTGGAGGTGGAGGGGGAGGCGGAGATGGAGAGGGAAGTGACTTGGAAAGCAAAGGTGGAGACAAGAAGAAATTGAGACCCACTCTAGACGTATTAAAACTTGCAATAATGTCCATCCCTATCACAGCACAAACATCTGGTTCGGCTATTGCCTTGAAAGTTGGTGGCCAAACTTTCTTAACTAAGCTTCTCCTAGTTTTGGTGATGACAATTAACCTGGTAGGTTACCTCTGTTCACTACATAAAAAAATTTCTATTACATCAAGTGTTAATACAACAAAATATGTATATAGTAGTTTTGGATAAAATATCGCATTTACAAGTTAAAAAGGTTGCAATAGTAACTTAAAAGAGTTAAACTATTACATCAACAATAATAAGTTGCAATAACTTATAATTTTCAGTTGCAATAGAAGTTATAATATACTAGAAAAAATTGTTGCAATAACTTAAAATGAAAGAATCATTGCAATAAATTGATACAAATTGTTTTTACAATCTATTGCAACGAAAATTTTGAACTAATAGCTTATTGCAACGAAGTTCCCATTGTAATAATTTGATATTAATTCTTTTACAATCTATTGCAATTACAAACACGTAATTGCAACGAATATTTTGTTGCAATAATTTGATATCAATTATTTCATAGTCAACCGCAGTGACAAAATGAATTAATTAGCTTTTACAATAAAGATATCATTGCAATAATTTAATCCGACTTATTTTGTTTAATTATTTGCAATATATTACAATAAGTTTTATGAAGTAATAGCCTATACTTACAAGATATTCGAAATAGTAAATTGTTTATTGCATTAGTATATATATTATTGCATCAAAGTTATTATTAAAACATTTGGAGTTTATTATAACAAAAATTTTTGTTGTATAAACCTATTACCTCAAATTTTATTGCAACATATTGTATCAACTATTGCAATGACTCTAATGCTATTGCAATGGTTTTTTCGTTACTATAAACGTTTTTTGTTGTAGTGTGAAACGTGACATTTCTTAAATAAAATCAAGTAAAGAAGGCAATTTTTAAAGTATGGTGTGTCGGATCCAGCTGTGTAATGCATGGGCTCATCAAAGCCAACGCTGAACAGCATTTAAGAGTTTTTGCACTTGAGATTGTAAAAGGCAGTGATGGAGATGAGGAGGACGTTTCATTTCAAATAGAATATCAGCACTCACAGGAGACATCTGCCTCCGGATGCCAAGAAAAGCCCATGCTTAACTTTAGAGGCAATAGGGAAGCTAGTGGCAGAAATGAAGGTGGAGGTGAAGAAGAGGAGGGAAGAGATGGAAGTAGAGGGAATGGGAGTGGTAGACGTGGAGGCAGTGGAGAAGGGGGAGACGGCAGAGGAGGAGAAGGGAGAGGTGGAGGTGGAGGGGGAGGCGGAGATGGAGAGGGAAGTGACTTGGAAAGCAAAGGTGGAGACAAGAAGAAATTGAGACCCACTCTAGACGTATTAAAACTTGCAATAATGTCCATCGCTATCACAGCACAATCATCTGGTTCGGCTATTGCCTTGAAAGTTGGTGGCCTAACTTTCTTGACTAAGCTTCTCCTAGTTTTGGTGATGACAATTAACCAGGTAGGTTACCTCTGTAGCATGATCTCTGTCTTCCTAATGCATACGAGGCCACGAGTTGTTCGTGTATCGGGAGTGATAAGATATGTTGCTACTGCCTTGGGGTTCCTAACATTGATTGTTACGTTCACCCAAGAGTTGTACAACGGAGAATGAAAATTATAAAAATAATGTGTGCTCTTTTTTATTTTATGAAGGACTTTTATATTTAAATTGTATCAGCAATGTAAATTAAGATTTTTTCTTTTATGAATAGAGAGTGTGCTTTGTCATCTGGTTGTCCTCTTTAAAAAGTATATGGGTTAAAAGTCTACCATGGGAGTACTAGATTGGTAATCAGAACAAGAATACTGAAAAGTAACACAATAAAATAAAAGTAGTTCTTATTATTCTTTCGGGGCTTGTCGAGGAGGTAGTTTCATACAAGGTGATACAAATTGTTTTTACAATCTATTGCAACGAAAATTTCGAACTAATAGCTTATTGCAACAAAGTTACCATTGCAATAATTTGATATTAATTCTTTTACAATCGATTGCAATGACAAACATGTAATTGCAACGAATATTTCATTGCAATAATTTGATATCAATTATTTCATAGTCAACCGCAATGACAAAAGGAATTAATTATCTTTTACAATAAAGATATCATTGCAGTAATTTAATATGACTTATTTTGTTCATTTATTTGCAATATCTTACAATAAGTTTCATGAATTAATAGCCTATACTTACAAGATATTTGAAATAGTAAATTGTTTATTGCAACAGTATATATATCATTGCATCAAAATTATTATTAAAATATTTGGAGTTTATTACAACAAAAATTTTAGTTGTATAAACCTATTACCTCAAATTTTATTGCAACATATTTTATCAACTATTGCAATGACTCTAATGCTATTGCAATGGTTTTTTCGTTACAATAAACGTTTTTTGTTGTAGTGTGAAACGTGACATTTCTTAAATAAAATCAAGGAGAGAAGGCAATTTTTAAAGTATGGTGTGTCAGATCTAGCTGTGTAATGCAACAATTTGTCTATTTATAATAATAGATATAGGGAAAAATTTATTGCACACTACTCATTGATATATTTTCAAGTATTTTTTGGGAGCATAACTTATAGAATTGGTTTGAATAATGGGCAAGTTGTTGTGTTCATTCTCCTAATAGTACAAAAATTTGATGAATTTGCTAAAGCTGCTCTAAAATTGTTATTTGAAATTACTTACTAAACAAGCAAAGCCAATTTTAAGCGGAAATGAATACTTAGAAGACCCACCTCTATGGGTCCCACTAACAATTAATCATCATTAAAAAATAGACCCTTTTTCTTTGTGGGTTCCACACAACTGTTAAGATTTTCCAGGAATGTCCGGGGAAAGAGTAAGGAAGGAGAGTTAGCGTAATTGTTCCTTCATCTTCGTCCTTTAAATGAAGCTAGCTTGTAGCTATACAACCAAGAAGTCAAGAAACACCCCGCCCCCCTCGCCCCCCACCAAAAAAAAAAAAATGTAAACACTCAATCGACGACCCTTAACAAGGCGAGTGTCGGCTATAGACTCTTCAACCTCAAGGAAGGAACTTCTGAGGTTTATGGTCACACAACTGCTTTTGTAATGCAAGCCTTCTTCACTTATATATTTTGCTAAAAAAGTCATCTTTCCAGTACTTTTTCTTCTTTAATTTCTTTTGGTTTTGCATCATCTTATTTTTTACCATTGCTAATATGTCCGCAAGTGTTGCGCTAGAGTGCACTAAGTGGTGGTAGATGATATAATTATTAATCTTTATTTATTTATTTTTCAAGCAGTAACTTGCCCTTCCCTTTTTTATTTTCTATAAATTTTTTTGATTTTTTAGGGCTTGGGTGTGATAGTTTTTTCTTTAAAAATATATATGTGATTTTTATTTTGGGACATGATTTTTATGTTTTAAATAAATTTGGGTGGTTAATTTTTTTTTTTTTTTTTTTTTTGGTTATTTGTCACTTTTTGTTTAATTGAGGATTATTTTTTTAACAAGAATATATGAAAAAATTTATTCAAACTTATTTGTTTTCATCCCTCCACTTTTTCATTCCTAACCAAACAAAAATGAGAGAAAATAATATATTTTCTATCCTCCCACTTTTCCATCATTTCACCATTTTCTATCCTCTTATTTTTTCACCACCATTCCAACCAAACGGAACCTAAACGTGTGTTTCAATTTTTTTCCACATATTCCCGAGTGTCTTGTTTAGTCTCTTTAGTCCACAGTATTTCACTTCCCACACACAGATCTCATCTTAGTTATTCTCTCTCTCTCATACTTTTAAATCTTTCAGTCTTCATTTGATTGGAATGGTGAAAAAGTAGGAGGATAAAAAATGTGAAAATGATAAAAAAAAGATTTAATTTTTTCTCATGTGTTTTTGATTTGAAGGATGGAATGGCTAAGGGATAAAAAACTTATTTGTTTGGTTAAGAAAAAAAAGTAATAAGATAGAAAAAGTAGTTTATATAAATTTACTTCGATGCCCCTATCATATAAAGCATTATTATTTATTTATTTTGTATTATGTTACCCAAAAAATATATAAGCATATCAATCTACCATTTTTTTAACTTTCTATTTTTTAATTAAAAAAATTGATGATCATATAAAAAAAATACAAAGCACATATAATAATAATAATAATAATAATAATAATAATAATAATAATAATAATAAGATTCTCAAAATAGTAGTAATAATAATAATACTCCCGTCAAAAAACAAAAACTACAAGAATAACCATTTATTTTTGCTGCTAAGTGCTATACACGTGTGCACCTATCCTTTGTTATTTGTTTGTGGATCATGTTAATGGGTGTCTTAGGGCAATTGATAATTAATCAAATTAGAAAAGATTTTGAACATTAATTTTATGAGAAATATAAAAAACTCTCAAAAAAATTAATTGTTTTATCAATTTTTAATAGATTATTTTTAAAATTGGTTCCTAAACTAATGCTCTTAGCGCATTTGTTAACATTTCCCTTTATTTATTTGCACAAAAATCACACTACAAAAAACTGGTCCTATAGTGGCGTTTGGAATGTCCTATAGAGGCGTTTTAAAAAATGGGTCTATAGCAACGTTTCCAACGGCTTATAGTGGCATTTTTCAAATGCCACTATAGGTCCTAATATTACAAGAGCCTATAATGGCATTTGTCAAACGCCACTATAAGCACTTTTATTTTATTTTTATTTTTTTCGGTTGGGTAAGGCCTATAGTGGCGTTTGACAAACGCCACTATAAGCATTTGTAAGAGTATGACCTATAGTGGCGTTTGAGAAACGCCACTATAGCCCAGCACAAAAATAAAATAAAATAAAATAAAGGTTAAGAAAAAGAATCTAGCACAAAAATTAAAATTAAAATTAAAAAAAATTAAAATAGGGGAGCTATAATGACGTTTGGAATAGGACCTATGGTGGCATTTGCCAAACGCCACTATAAGTCCAAAAAGTGCATGTTCTACACTATTCCCATAAAAAAAAAAAAAAAAAAAAAAAAAAAGAAGGTCATATGAGTTCAAGCCAAATACTACGGAATATGCCATAGAATATTTTAGGAATATTCTGTGGCATATTCTACAATATTCCTTAAAAAAAATGAATGAGTTTCAGCGGTAAAGAATATATATATTTTTTAAATGTATATATTAGTTTATATTTATATTTAAATGAGAGATGTTATGTCCACAATATTTTCACAATAAATTATAAGTAGTTAGTTTTTTTTTGTTCAAATTTGAACCTAACACTAAGATTATTTTTTTGCCTTAACAATAACAATTAATAGCAACCTGTCACTTAAAATTTGTTGTAAAAATATTGTGAAAATGTTGTTAACATATCATTTCTCTTTATATATGTATATATTTTTTTTTATGTATGAGAGATGCTACGTCCACAATATTTTCACAACAAATCATAGGTGGTTAGTTGTTATTGGTTCAAATTTGAACCTAACACTAAAATTACTTTTTGCCCTAACAATAACAATTAGTAACAATCTATCACTAAAAATTTGTTGTAAAAATATTGTGAAAATGTTGTGAATATATTATTTATATATATATATATAAGGTATTCTGATGGTTGCCTAGGAATATTGCTGAAACGTTGGCATTGATCACATACCTTAACATACGCCTTAGCGTCAGCTTGGATAGTTGGCCAATAGTACCCTGCACGGATGACCTTGTGGACGAGTGATCTGGCCCCCGAGTGGTTACCACACGCTCCTTCATGAACTTTTCTTAGTACATAATTCGCCTCGTCTGGAGCCAAACACCTTATGTATGGTTGTGAAAAACCTCTTTTTTAGAGCACCTCGTCCATGAGGATGTACCTGGCCGATCTGACTCTGAGCTTTCTGGCTTCGTCCTTCCCTTCTGGAAGCCTTTCGTCCCTCAGGTATGATACTATCGAGGTCATCCAATTCTCTTCACCTTCTATTTGCAGCATTTCTGGGAGGTCTATGCTGGGCATGTATCATATTTCATCAAACTTGTCCATTGTTTCTTTGGCTGAGGCTTCATTCGCTAGAGTGTCCGCTTCTATGTTCTATTCCCTTGGGATTTGCACAAAGTTAGCTTCCCTGAATTTCTTTACAAGGTGTAACACTTTCTTCAAATATTTTTTCATTCTATCTTCCTTGGCTTCACACGTCCCATTTACTTGGCCTATGACCAACTGTGAATCTCCCAAGACGAGTACTAATTTCGCTTCTACAGATTTGGCTAACTCCAACCCTTTAAGAAGGGCTTTATATTCTACTTCATTATTAGTTGTCTGGTATTGCAAGCGAACCTTGTACTTCAGCTTGTCTCCTTCTGGTGACTGTAAAACAACTCCTATACCTCATGTATACAACGTAGATGATCCACCTATGTGGACGACCCATCTTTTACTATCTTTTTTACCATCCAAGTCCTCACTACTCGGAGTGAATTCTGCAATGAAATCTGCCAATGCTTGAGCTTTTATTGCATTCCTTGGTTGGTATCGAATATCAAACTCACTGAGCTCAACTGCCCACTGAATTAGTCATCCTGCAACTTCAAGTTTGTTCATTGCCTTCTTGAGTGGATGATCAATCATGACATTGATGAAATGACCTTGGAAGTAGTGTCTCAACTTCCTAGAAGTTGTTATTAGCGCAAAGGCTAACTTCTCTATCAATGGGTACCTTCCTTCTGCTCCTCTCAGTGCCCGGCTAGTATAATACATAGGCTTCTGTACCTTCTCTTTCTCCCTGACCAACGTTGAACTTACGGCATGTGGGGATACTGCTAAGTATAAATATAGCTCTTCTCCCAGCACAGACGGACTTAGCAATGGGGCTATGGTAAGATAGTGCTTTACATCCTAGAAGACCCTTTGACAGTCGCCCGTCCATTTAAATGCCTTCCTGAGAATTTTGAAAAAGGGTAGACACTTGTCAGTGACTTTTGAGACAAACCTGTTCAGAGCTGCAACTCATCCAGTTAAGGATTGGACTTCCTTGATGTTCTTCGGTGGCTCTATATCCAATATGGCTTGGATCTTGTCTGAATCTACCTCAATTCCTCTCTCTAAAACCATAAATCCTAGAAACTTTCCTGACGATACTCTGAATGCACATTTACTTGGGTTCAACTTCATCTTATATCGCTTGAGTGTTTCAAAGGTTTCCTGAAGGTCGTCCAAGTGGCTACCTTCGTCTAAGCTCTTCACAAGCATGTCATCCACGTACACTTCAACATTCCGTCCTATCTGTGGAAGAAACATGTGATTCACCAACCTTTGATAAGTTGCCCCTGCACTTTTCAGACCGAAGGGCATCACCTTGTAACAAAACAAACCTTGACTGGTAATAAAAGATGTTTTTTCCTAATCTACCTCGTCCATCTTTATCTAATTATATCCTGAGAAGGCGTCTATGAAGCTCAACAGTTGATGGCTAGCTGTAGAATCGACCAATTGATCAATACGAGGCAAAGGATAACTATCCTTTGGGCACGCCTTGTTTAAGTCAGTAAAGTCGACGCACATCCTCCACTTGCCGTTTGCCTTCTTTACCATCACTACATTTGCTAACCAATCCGGGTAATAGACTTCCCGGATAAACTGTGCTGTGGTTAGTTTCTGAACCTCTTCCTTGATAGTCTTCTCTCGTTCAGGGGCAAACACCCTCTTCTTTTGATGAATAGGCTTCGATGAGGGGGATATATTCAGTCGATGAGTAATCACCCTTGGATCAATGCCAGGCATGTCGTCATGACTCCAAGCAAAAACATCGGCATTCTTCTTTAAGAACTGGACGAGGCCTTCTTTCGCCTTCTTCTTCATACTTGTTCCAACTCTAGTAAATGTCTCACTATCATTCTCTTGCAATAAAACATCTTCTAATACTTCAGTCAATTCTGCAACAACTTTTCTTTCTTCTATAATCATAGCCTGCATTTGCTCGTCCACAGCCAACGTGGCTAAGTAACATTCTCTGGTTGCCAACTAATCTCCTTGTTCTTGCCCAACCCCGCACTCCGTAGGGAATTTAACTGACAGATGATAGGTAGATGTTATTGCCTTCCAACTGTTTAAGGTTGGTCTTCCAATGATGGCATTGCAAGAGGATGAACAATCCACCACAAGGAAATTTACTTCCTTAGTTATTTGCTGCGGGTATGACCCTACTACTACAGGAAGGTAATGGTACCTACAAGCTGCACTTTCATTCCTCCAAATCCTATCAGTGGCGAACATGCTGGACGAAGCCTATCTCGTCCAATCCTCATCTACTGGGAGGCGGGATAATACAATATATCTGCTGAGCTTCCATTATCCACCAACACCCTCCTGGTTCTGCAATCTGCTATGAGTAAGGTAATGACGATTGCATCGTCGTGTGGATGATGGATCCTTTCAGCTTCTTCGTCCGTAAAAGAGATAGTTGGCTCGTCTGTTTCCTTCGTCCTTGGGGGTCGTCCAGAGAGTTAGACGTTCTGCACCGCTTTGAGGTACGTCTTCTTCGCCTTGGAGGACTGCCCTATCGATGTCCCACCAATGATAACTCCTATTTCTCCGAATGGGGGCCGCGATGACTCTTCCATCTTCACTTTCAATTTTTCATCTTTATGATCTCTTCCAACGAAATGCCTCAACTTTCCTTGTCGAATGAGATTCTCAATCTGCTGCTTTAAGTTATAACACTCGTCCGTGTCATACCCATGATCCCTATGGAAGCGATAATATTTATTCTTATTGCGCTTGTTAAGATCTCCTTTCATCTTCTCTGGCCACTTTAAGGAAGGATCATCCTTGATTTACATGAGCATTTGATCGAGTGGGGCATTCAAGGGTGTATAATTCTGACTCCTTGCTGACGGACCTGCCTTCCTGTTATCTCTGTCTCGATCCTTCTTATCTTCCGTTCGTCCCTTCTTCGGACGAGCTCCTTAGTCAAAGTGACATGGGGGGTTGACCTCCATCCTCTCAACCCTCTTCCTCTTCTTAGCTATGATGGCGTCTTTTGCATTCATAAAGTTTTGGGCTGAATGGACGAGTTCAGCCATGGATTGGGGCTCTTTTTCATACAACTTATGAATAAATAAGTCAGAGTTAACCCCATTGTGGAAGGCTGCCAATAAGAGCTTGTCGTCCACCTCGTCTATTGTCAAGGCTTCCCTATTAAAGCGCGTAATGAAGGAACGTAGGCTCTTATTTTCTCCTTGCTCTATGGTCAGCAAACTGGAAGAGGAACGTTTATGTCTTTGTCCCCCAATGAAATTATTAACAAATAATTTGCTTAACTCCTCGAAAGAATTTACAGAATTCGGGGGTATTTTGCTAAACCATACTCGCACTGGTCCCTTAAGGGTGGTAAGGAATGCTCTGCACATGATCTCATCTGGGACCCCTTGGAGATGCATTGTAGTCTTAAAAGTAGCAATATGATTAAAGGGATCACATGCTCCGTCGTATGAGTCCAGGAAAGGCATTTTGAACTTAGGCGGCAAAGGATGCCCATTGATGGAAGCAGTGAAAGGGGAGTCTGTCCGGTGAACCAAATCCTCTACGGGATTTGCCCTTCTCATATTCTCCTTCATCTCATCCATAACCTTCCTCATCTGATCCATTTCCTTCTCCAGATGTGGCGCCCTTCGCAGAGTGGTGCCTCTTGATCGAATCTTGGGCTCAGCATTTCCTCCTCCATCTTCTTGACTCTGGGATTGTCTCTCAGCATGCCCTTCTTGGCGCTGCCTCTCTACCTCCCTAGTCAATTCTATTCTTGATTCTGGAGGGTTAATTCCGCCATCGCGGCCGTCATGGATTGTATGTGTTGGATGGAAGGCGACTGCATGACAGGCGCTGATTGGTGATTTCGGTGGGGATGGCTAGAAGCATACCTACTCTCTTGGTCGCCTGGGTTAGTATCCCTCGATCTGGTTCGAACCATTCGACTTTTTGTCCCAGAAAAAGCAAACCACAAACCGATTCACAAATTCTTCCCACAGACGGCGCCAACTGATGATGTATGGAATCAGTTAGTTGAACACTTCGGCTTCGGTGGACTACAGCATTAGCGGAGACCTACAAAGAGAGAAAGCAGTCAAAAGGTGACCGGGGCAAACCGGCCAAGCACCCTCCGATGATAAAGTTAGTTGTTTTCTTCTAATGGAGTTCCCACTTTCTTCAATGTAAAATATCAGGAAATTCATACCTTTGCATGGTTAAGACCGGCCCTTATATAGGGTATTCTAGGGCGGTTACTAGTTTCAATAACTTCCCCCAGAATCTTGGAATCCGGGCATAACCTCCTCAACGGCTATAAAAATTATAACCGCCGTTGGAAGTTACATACGTGGGAAGGATTGGCAACGATGAACGTGGGTTGATGAACTGCTTCGAAGTTTGCTAAGTATTTGCGTAGTCGTCCATGCACTTTGCGCATGGACGACTCTATGTCGTGCCATTGTGTGATCATCCATGCACCTTGCACATGGACGATTCTCTTGACTTGATTCCCTGAAGTTTAATCAATTGCTCAACATCCCATGGACGAGATATCTGGATGAATAGGAGGTGGCTTAGTTGTTTGGCTAACCGTTTCTCATGGACGACCCTTCTGGACAAACCATAGATGTGATTTTCTTGTTATCCATCAATAATCAACATTTTAATTTCTAGTTCTTAGCATCAACACACAAATAAAACCCATGATGATAAAACTTCAATTGTTCATTACCTAACTACTAACTTGAAGTAAAAGAAGAGGACTGTTTCCATCAATTTTGTTTTTCCTAATTTACATTGGTAAAAAATAGAGAGTTTGAGTCCTTGAATCTGTAGACAACTTCCACAATCTAATAAAATCATTTGAATATATATCCTAAGTTATTTAATATAATTTATAAAGCCATGGTCAGTTTGTTTAGCAAATATGACTTTCTACCATGAGTAATACAAAGTTTAGCATAGTGCACTCTCGTCATTCCTTCTAGTAATTAATATATATGCTTTTCCGAAAATGAAGGAAAGCCAATGAAAGAAAAGATTCCCCATATTTTCTTTCATTCCATGAACTTACAGGTAGTTCTTAAGGAGGGTAATTCTTCTAATTCTCAACCTGAAAAATTTGTTTCAAATGTTTCTAAAGCCTGCCTTTGGATTTGCTTGAAACAAAGATGGGTTGGCAACACTAATTCTACTTTCACCACTTCTATCTCCTCCTTCTTTATGGAAAATGGATATCACTGAAAATAGTGGCTTTTGTGAGAAATATACAATTTTAAGAAAACCGCAACACATTCTAGATTAATTATGAGAGTGCAAAACTTTGTACAAAAGCCTCAACACAGAGTCCATTACAGAAACAAAAAAAAACAATAATTAAAGATGCATAACATAACCAAAAATAAATAAATAAATAAAACCCAAAAATAAAATTTTAAAAGAAAGCTTATTTGATCCAAAAGATATCTTAAGATTTCTATTTCCAACTCTTTAGGGTGAATCTTTTTTAGTAATTTCTATAATCTATAAAAATATAAGACGGTGTTGTAAATAATATTCAGAAACCCAAAACAAAACCAAATCTTACCAAATGCAAAAATCTAATCTAATTCAACCAAAATACCCAAAGCTAATTTAAATTTCATACCTAATTAAAAAAAATGGAAGGGAAAAAAACTTTATCAGTGTTGGTGGTAGATATATGGCCTGATGGTGGGTGATCAAGTGACGGTGTTGATGGCCCTTAGATTTCTCTTTCTCTGTTTATGTGTGTCATACAAATTATAATATGTATCTTATAATATGTATCTTTGTGTGCCTATGGTTGCGATGGTCTGATTGCATAGACGGAGGGTGGTTGGTCTGTGTTTCTATCCTTTTCTCTTTATCCTTGATCAGACTCTCTATCCTTATGTTTGTATGTTAAACGATTAATTTTAAGATTAGGCTTTTGCAAAAAGATAAAATTTTAACTATTCGTATGTTAAACGTTTAAAGAACTTCTAAACCGGTGTAACGATCAGTTTGAACCTTTTTTCCTTGGATATGTGGTAGGATTTTAAGTGGCTTTTTTTCCTATGTGGCAACACTGGCAGCATATGCCTAAACTTTGAAACCAACTTAAGTAGATAGCCATTTGTCTAAACCTACAATTGAACGTTAATAATTCAATAGCCAAAATAACAAAAGGCTTAGAAAGAGTACTTGGCTATTGAGGATCACACCACACACCCACTTTAAATCACTGAAAGCAGAATCCCAGGTTAGTTGTTCTAATTTTTCCTCTTTTTCACACACTGGATCTGCACTTCAATTTTGGTCATCAGGGAAAAAAAATAGCAATGTTGTAGTGCTTAAACATATGACATTGACAGACACTGAAAAATTAGGACGCTGAGAAAGCATTGGTTTCATAAGTAATCTAGCTTCTTTTATATAAAGAAATGCCTCCCACATAATGCAAAGATCAAATAACATGCAGAGGAAAAGCACCACTAACATTATATTGGCAAATAAGATTCAGTTAACCAACTCCAAATTTGAAGCACCACAAAATAGGTTCCAAAAATATAACAAATTGCTATATAATGTCATAAATACAATTGATACAAAAGAGGATTCTTTTGCACACAGAAATAACCATTGATTAAAATGCACTGGAGAAATGAACAAACAAAACCTGAAATTACTAAAGGATCAAACCTCATCCAATCAACCAAAACTAAATCAAGAACAAAAAAAGAGTCAAGTAGGTATCTAACTGGAAAGTTCATGATAAATATTGATTTTATACCAGATAAAAATTTTATTCTTTGTAATAGGTGCAGATTTTTAAACTTGTCAAAAGATCTTACACATAATATTAATAAGTTGTAGATTCTTACATGTTTTCTCAAGGTTGTTCAGTACCATCTTGACTTGTCATCATGTTCTAGTATGCTCCTGGGTCAGATTGAATACCTCCAACTCAAGCCTCATCACACCCATCAATGAAATTCTTCACATTCCCATAGGCAGCTCTCATAGCTATAGAATACTCACCAAAGACTAAAAAACTCAATTAAAATTTCCAAAAGAAGAATGAAAATGTATAACACAAAATGAGGAAATTGGCAAAGATGAAAAAAAAATTACAGCAAATAAACTAATTTATGAAATTTACAAATGAAAATTTTCTCTAATGAGTCCTGTAAGGACTCAATTTGGAAAAACCCTCGTAAATAAGAAGGAAAATGATCCAGTAAGCCCAAACAATAAATTTTTAGAGAGTGGGAGAAAGAACTAGTTCTATTAGACGGAAAAGGCTATCTTTTTTGTGCAGCTTCCAAAAGTCCCCCTTAATGTCATCCCCTTTCATGTTATATACCATGTTCCTTCCCTTGTTTTCACCGTACACGTGTAGATTCTATTTTGGGAACTCCTTTTTGTCCCATCTAACCACCCTCAGAGTCTCTAGCTAGCAACTATAAGGCTGCTTGATCACTGTTCAAGCATCACCTCCACATTAATGCGGCCAGAGAGTTAGCTGGGAAGTATTTAATGTGGAGGTAGCAGCGCCAGAAGATATTTGTTGCCTTTATCATCTCATATCTGTCTCTCAATTACAACACAACCTTGTGGACTACCCAGGGTAACAAGTTAATTGTATCCACCTCAGACCGCAATTCCAAGGTGAAACTTATCCTCGAGCACACTTCAAACTTCCATATGTGATCCTCGACTCTTCTTCTCATATTATTTGTACCATGTTCTTATTAAATCATCCTCGGACGGGCTACCATCTTTGGACTAGGCCACTGGGCTGCAGGCCAAATTCCTACAAACTTACCAATACCCCCTTACATAGCTGGCCCCATAATAGCCCCTCAAAATCTCACTTTTTGTCACCTCGGCAGAAGCGAGATTTTGATATTTTGTCGTCATCCCCTTTTCCTAATCTCTAGAACGCCTTTCTACCTGCCCAAGGCGCATTTATGACGTTTCGGCGTCAAGAGCATGCCGTCATTAAATTAGGGCGGCCTCTCTGTCCCCCATGTTCAACGGCAAAATGCCAATCTAACGGTAGAGGGTTTTTAGTATTTATGAACGAGATTTTTCCCACTTACAATTTCTGCACTCCCATAAATAGCTTTTCAAATCAACCTTCTTTCCAGTTACAACAATCATACTACTGTAGCATACATCCATTGAACCTGTCACTCTCTTTTCTCTCTTCGTGCGTTCATAAATACCACAGCCCTGTCCGAGGACTTCCTTTTTGAACCTGTAAGTCTCCCTGAACCTTCTTAGCTCTCGTTCCCTTTTTGTTAATTTTTCTTCATAACTTCTAGAGAATGGGTAGGTTCCAAAGTTTGGTTGAGTCCCAGGAGAATATAGAGACATTTAGATCTAAGAATAGGATTCCCTCAACGGTGGGTATGAGATATGCCTCGCCAGAAACTTGGGTAAACGATAGGAAGACAGGGGAAGTGGTCATTCCAATGATCGCTTTTATAGAGGGAGGGATGACCATTCCTATGGGTAATCTCACTAGGAGTTATCTTAGATTCTTTAGGATATCCCCCACACAGTGTGCTCCTAATATGTTCAGGGTGTTAAGGAGTATAGAAGTCTTAAATGAGAAGTTGAATCTAGGCCTGACCCATCACGATGTGAACTAGATGTACAATCTTAATCATCTAAAGGGTCAGGGCTACTATCTTAAGTCTAGGCACCCTGAAGTCAGATTAATTCAATGTCTCCCTACATCGAATAAGGGTTTAAAAGATGACTTTTTAATCTTTTCCGGGGAATGGCATGACGGTCTACCTTGTCCGACTAGAGAGGGAACACCAGGTGAGACTATATTCTTTAGCTCAAGTTATTTCTGTTTCTAACAAGGTTTTTTTTCCTGTTTTAATGATCTTGCAGACAAGCACGCAACCAAACCTCAATTCAGACTAGTCAATAGGGTGAGTTTAGATAGACTTTTGCGATCCGAGATATATGTGAACCCCTATGACGGTCAGCTGAGAGCAGCACATATCATCCTTAGATATAAGCCCATCTCTACAACATTTCAGGCTCCTAAGTGCGTGATAAAGGCTAGAGATCCTTGGCTTCACCGTATCAGTGTTGGTTTTGAAGGATTTATTGTTCCCGAGGGCATTTTGATTCCTAAGGGGACTCCTTTCACCTAGCCGCTACATGTGGCCACGCCTTCTGTAGGGGCTTCTTCATCACGCTCTGCTCCTTAGGAAAGAAGAGAAGAAGAAGAAGAAGAAGAAGAAGAAGAAGAAGAAGAAGAAGAAGAAGAAGAAGAAGAAGAAGAAGAAGAAACTTCAGAAGGAGTCGTAGAACTGTTGGATTCTGCAGACGAGTTCGAGGTATTCAATCAGCCCCCATCTCCTGAGGTAGCTTCTGATGAAATGGGCATTCAGAGAAAAAGCCAAAGGAGTCTGATAAATGTGATCAAGGGCTAACCTGGAAGGGGTGCGTCGGGGAAGTCAACTCAGTCCAAACTTCCCTTTCCTCCCAAATCTCCTCCTTCCTCTATCAACCATCCCAACCTCCTGTGAAAGAACCTACTGATCCAAAAAGGAGAAGGGATGCGAAATACAAGGAAGTGGTGGAAGCTGGGAGGTCTCATCCGCCTCTAGAAGATGAGGCTGAGTAAGCTGCGAAGCAGCAAAAGGTCAGCCACGGACCTCAGCGAGTCATGGAAAAGACCACCACTCCATCCTCGGAGCCCGAGGCTTGGCTCTCCGCACCCATGCTCGAAGGTAAGCCCCTGAGGGAGGATGCCTCGCTTAGGGATTTCAATGGTGGAAAGGGGTGCCACGTTGCCTCAGTCCTTGAGGAAACTCTCTTACTTCCCAAGGACATGGCAGAGCTGAGAGGCCTAAGGAAGCATGAAGTCTTTTTGAATGCTAAGAGATACTTGGGCATGGTATGATACCCTTTTAGCTTTGCTCCTTTAATTATAAATGTCATACACAATTTTATTCATTGCATTTCTAACTTCCTTCCTTCTAAACTGTTCAAGCCACTTTCAGGATGGAGGAGATAACCAATTCTTATGGCCAGCAACTGGATGACGAGAGGAAGAAACGGGCCACAACTGTACAAACACTCACTATTACTGAACAAAGCAACGTGCAGCTGAAGAAGAAGTTATCCGAGGAAGAACACGCTCGTAAGAATACTGATTCAGCCCTGGAGAACTCTCACAAGCAAGCCGAGGACCAGAGGAAGCTTATGCGTGATGCTAACGAACAGTTGGCCACCTCCAAGGAACAGATTTCAAAACTGAAGAAGCAATTGGAGGAAGCCCAGAAGCTCAAGGACCAAGCTGAGAAGGCAAAGGCTGAGGCGGAGATAGCAAAAGCCAAGGCTGAGCAAGAAAAAGACAAAGCCGAACAAGAAGGATATGACATCGGTGTAGTAGAAACGGAGGATAAATTCGGGGCTAAGGTGCCAGTTGTGTGCCGAGTGTACTGCGCCCAGACTTGGACAGAAGCTCTCAACAAAGCTGGGATTGAGCCTTCTTCCGAATTGAGAAAGCCAGAGAATGTCTATTTTCCTCCAGCTATACGAGCATCAAGTTCTTCTTCTCAGCCGCAGGATGCATCCTCCATAGCTGCTGACCCGGCCAAAGAAGCCCGAGTTCAGAATCCTCTTCCTCTCAATCAGCAGGAGCAACCTAAAGTGCCTGAAGTTACCCAGGATGTTTCTTCAAACAAGGCAGTAGAAGGGCCTAAAGAAGGAGCAACCTCTCAAAGTTTTGAATAGGCTTTAGCATTAACCACTTTACCAGCTGAAGAAGCTCAAAAGGAGAAAGAAAAAGGTGTTCCTCTTGAGGCAACTAGCAAAGCCCCCCAACCCAAGTTCCAAATAAAATTAAACAAATAGTTATCGTAGTTAAATTCCCTGTATTTTCCATTCCATTTTATTTTCCTTTTTTCTCTATGTATATTTCCCTTTCCAAATTTATATGAGACATTATGGCTTTATCTGTCACTTGTATAATTTCCTGCAAGAGTGTTCTTCATTTTTACATGATCCCAAACTATAAAGGAATGAAATCTGCTATTATAGGGGTGAACTTAGCTTTATGTATGCTAATTGGGAACCAAAGCAGACTATAACAGGAAGCTCCCCAACCCTATAAAGGCATGGTTTAAATTCATTAAGGAATTCCAATTTTGAGACAGCATTCTAAATGTCTAACCTATAGAGGTATTCACCACCTTAAAATGCTTCAAATGATGCTCATGGAATTTGCTTTGATATACAATTTTAGTTGCATGGAACCCCTTTAAAAAGCACTAATTTCTACTAAGTTTGTTGTGTAAAAACCCTATCATACCTTAGCTTCTGTTTAACATTTCGATTGAGGTCACAGCGTATTAAATTTCACTAAGTTGTGGTCCGAGGACCTTACATGACTTAGTTTCTGTTTAATACTGCAATAGATGTCAGGTTGTATTAATTTCCACTAAGCTTGTAGTCCAAGGACCTAACTTGACTTAATTTCTGTTTAATACCTCAATAGATGTCATAGTGTATTAATTTTCACTAAGTTTGTGGTCCGAGGACCTGACATAACTTAGTTTCTATTTAATACTTCAATAGATGTCATAATGTATTAATTTTCACCAAGTTTGTGGTCCGAGGACCTGACATAACTTAGTTTCTGTTTAATACTTCTATAAATGTCATAGTGTATTAATTTTCACTAAGTTTATGGTCCGAGGACCTGACATAACTTAGTTTCTTTTTAATACTTCAATAGATGTCATAGTGTATTAATTTTCACCAAGTTTGTGGTCCGAGGACTTGACATAACTTAGTTTCTGTTTAATACTTCAATAGATGAGTTGCAAAAATAGGACAAATGGTAAAAATAAGTAAAATGGAATTATTCTTATTAATAATAATACCTTCTTAGGTTGCTTACATTCCAGGGATGGAGTACAGTTTTTTCATCCAAATCTTCTAAGTAATAATCTCCTATTCCAGTTACAGATGTGATACGATACGGTCCTTCCTAATTAGGCCCAAACTTTTCCCCATGCTAGGTTTTTGGTAGTTCCCAAGACATTCCTCAATACCAGATCTCCTGGGGCCAACGGCCTCAACCTGACATTTGCATCATAACCTTGTTTTAGCTTGTGTTGGTAGTAGGCCAGTTGAACCATTGCATTCTCTCGTCGTTCGTCTATCAAGTCCAAATTCTTCTTTAACAGTTCATCATTCGCCTCCAGGGTGAAAATACTAGTCCTTAGTGTTGGAAAACCCGTTTCAAGAGGAATCACAGCCTCAGCTCCGTAAGTCATTGAAAATGGGGTTTCCCCTGTTGACCGCCGAGTTGTTGTTCGATACGTCCAAAAGACATGTGGAAGCTCCTCCACCTATCTCCCTTTTGCATCATCCAACCTTTTTTTAAGTCCAGCCACTATGACCTTGTTGACAGCCTCGGTTTGCCTGTTTCCTTGCGGATAAGCCGAAGTAGAATATCTGTTCTTTATCCCCAGATCGGAACAATACTTTCTAAAAGCTTTGCTATCAAATTGAAGACCATTATCTAAGATGAGAGCTTGAGGAATCCCGAATCGAGTAACAATATTTTTCCAAACAAACCTCTTGACATTTACATCCCTGATAGTGGACAGAGGTTCAGCTTCGACCCACTTTGTAAAATAGTATGTGCCAACCAGCAAATATTTTTTGTTTCCTATTGCTTTAGGGAAAGGGCCAACAATGTCTAAGCCCCACTAAGCAAAGGGCCAAGGACTGGAAAGTGGATTAAGAACCCTCCCCCCCCCCCCCCGGGCTGATGGATGTTTGGTACAAATCTTTGACATTGATCACATTTCCTAACATACTCCGATGCTTCTTTTTGCACACCTGGCCACCAATACCCTTGAGTAATTGCCCGATGAGATAAAGATCTCCCTCCAGTGTGACTTCCACAAATCCCCTCATGTAGCTCTTCCAAGAGTGCCTCTGATGCTTCGGGATGTACACAAAGTAGATATGGCCCAGAAAAAGAACGTTTATATAACTTTTTGTCCTCGAAAAGCCAAAACCGAGGAGCCTTCCTTCGCACCTTTTCAGCTTCTGACTTGTCCTTGGGCAGTATATCCTTCTCAAGGAACAGCAATAGAGGGTCCATCCAACTGCGCACCGAACTGACTTGATGGACCTGGAGCGAGTTCCCTATTACCGAGGTAGGTGTGTTTAGGTCTTTAACTACTATCATTCGAGGTAAGTTCTGCGCCGAGGAGGTAGCAAGGGTAGCCAATGAATCTGCATGGGCATTTTCACTCCTACGAACATGGGTTACTTCAAAAAATTCAAAATTTACTTGCATGCGCCTAACCTGGCCCAAGTACTCTTGCATTCTGGTGTCCCGAGCCTCTAACTCACTTCTAACCTAACCCACGACCAGTCTTGAATCCGAGAAAATCTCTACTGCTTTTCCACCTAGTTTTTTTACCATTACCATCCCATTCAATAAAGCTTTATACTCTGCCTCGTTATTAGTAGCTGTAAATCTCAACCTTAAAGACTTCTCAATAATGACCTTTTCAGGAGATATCAGAACCAACCCCACTCCTAATCCCCGATGGTTTGCTGCTTCATCTACGTATACTTTCCAAGGTGAGGCATGTTGCACGGAGATAAAGCCAACCGATTTTTCATTCATGTCCTGTGGACCTGTTTCTATTTCTTCAGGGCCTTCAGCAAATTCGGCCACCAGATCGACGAGAATCTACCCCTTCACAGAGGTACGAGGCATATATTTCATATCAAAAGCCCCTAGAATTGTGCCCTATTTGGCAATCCTACCAGTGTAGTCTGCACTTCGAAGTACTACCCTGAGCGGGTACTAAGTGAGGACGACCACAGTATACGCCTGAAAATAGTGGGGAAGTTTCCTCGTAGCGTGTACTACTGCCAAAAGGCCTTTTCCAACGGCAGATAACATACCTCGGCCTCATGAAGCGACTTGCTCACGTAATAGACTGGCCGTTGTACGCCATTATCTGCTCGTATCAAAACAAAACTAATCGCATAAGTGGTTATCGCTAAGTAGAAATAAAGGACTTCATCCACCTCGGGGCTAGACATAATGGGTGGCCGAGATAGGTATTTCTTAAGCTGCTAAAATGCCAAGGCGTACTCCTCTGTCCACTCGAATCCCTTCCATTTATGGAGTAAAAGGAAAAAATTTCTGCACTTGTCCACCGATTTAGAAATAAATCTATTCAAAGCAGCGGTCATCCCAGTCAACCTCTGGACCTCTTTGGGATTCTGAGGTGCTTGTAAGCTACTTATGGCTCTAATTTGATCGGGGTTCACCTCAATTCCTCGGTGAGTCACCATGTAGCCCAAAAACTCCCCTGAGCTCACCCCGAATGCGCACTTGGACGCGTTCAGTCGCAATTTGTATTTCCTTAGGATCTCAAAAGTGTTGGTAAGGTCCGCAACGTGCTCAGTCACCACCCTGCTCTTCACAACCATATCATCAATACAAAATTCAATGCTCTTGCCTAACTGTGGCTCAAACATCTTCGTCATCATCCGCTGGTAAGTAGACCCTGCATTTTTCAGGCCAAAGGGCATCACCTTGTAGTGATAATTTCCAATGGGGGTAAGAAAAGCAGTTTTTTCCTAGTCATCCAATGCCAGTAGGATTTGATGATAACCCTGAAAGGCATCCAAGAAGCTCATCCGAGGGTGGCCTACTATTGTGTCCACCAACTGATCTATACCGGGCATAGGGAAAGGGTCTTTTGGGCAAGCTTTATTAAGATCTGTAAAATCAGCACATACACGCCATTTTCCGTTTTTCTTTTTCACCACGACCATATTAGGCAACCACTGAGGGTAAAAGACTTCCTTGATAGCCCCTGCCTGTTTGAGTTTGGTCACCTCATCCCTGATAGCCTCGGCATGCGCCTTGGATGGGCGCCGAGGTGGTTGTTTCTTCGGAATAACAGAGGGATTAACATTTAAATGATAGCAAATAAAGTCTAGATCCACCCCTAGGGCTTCATAAGCATCCCACGCAAACGCATCAATGTTTCTCCTTAGGACCTCAACTAACTGCTCCTTCTCTACCCCAGGCAACTACGCCCCAAAATTCTCACACTCCGCCCCCCCAGCAGATGTGCTAAAGGGGGTCGCCGGGGCCTTTGACTGCTATAAATCATTCTCGGCCGTGGCCAAAGTGTCTATCTCTGGCTGATGTTGAATAGCCGCTATCAAGCACTGCCGAGCCATGGTCTGATTTCCCAATATCTCTAATACTTGGCCACCTGATGGATATTTTACCTTCTGATAAAGTCTAGATGAGACAACCCGCAAGGTATGCAGCCAAGGCCTACCCAAGATAGCCATGTACGGAGAAAAAACATCTGCCACAATAAAATCCACCTCCACCACGTCCAAGCCAGTTTGCATAAGCAACCTAATCATGCCCATGGGAATGACCGATCTACCTTCAAAACTCACCAACGGGGAGCTATAGGCTGTCAAATCCTGGGGTCTCAAATTCAGCCCCCTATACAGGTCAGGATACATCACCTCGGCTGCACTCCTCTCGTCAATCATTACCTTTCTCACATCATACCCCCCGATTCTAAGCGTCACCACCAATGCATCATCGTGTGGTCGTATAGTTCCCTTCTTATCTTCCTCTGAAAAACCCAAAACCAGTGATGCATCCAGTCTGGTTCTCTTCGGCATTGAACTGGATCCCTCATCCAAACAATGAGACACAGACATTACCTTGGAGAGGCAAGATTCGATTCTACCCGGGACAGCAAATATAACGTGTATCGTACCTAAGAGGGGTCCTGAAGAAGCATCCCCCCGAAATGTCAAACCTATCTGGCTTCTTCGACCATTGGAGTGATACAGCAACTGAGTCAACTTCCCTTCTCGGACCAGCTGATCCAAATGGTCCCACAAGTTTTTGCAATCTTCAGTAGTATGTCCATGATCCTGGTGATATTAGCAGTAAAGGTTTTGATTACGTTTTGCAGGATCCCCCGCCATCCTATTAGGCCATCTAAAGAATGGCTCATCTTTTATCTTCTCCAAAACCCGTTGTACTGGCTCTCGGAACATGGCATTAACCACCTGGGAATTAGCAAATCCTGATTGCCCCCTAAAGTCCCTCCAAGGTCGGTTGTTATTATACCGGTCCGACTTGAAATCCTTTCTCTCCTGATGGACTACCTTGGACTTTCCTCTACCCTGTATCTAATCCTCCTCTACTCTCATGTACTTGTTAATCCGATCCATAAGTTGACGCACGTTAGTAACAAGTTTACCAATTAGAGATTTCCTCAGGTCGTGCTCGGTTGGGAGGCCCTCCTTAAAGGTATTGATGGCCACGTCATCATAGGCTCCATCTACCTCGTTAAACATCTCCCAGTATCTATCAGAATAGGCTTTCAGGGTTTCCCCCTCCCGCATAAACATGGATAATAACGATCCCAAGAGCTAAACAACCCTCTTGCAGGTTATAAAACGGGCACCAAAAGCTTGGGTAAGCTTCTCAAAGGAATCAATAGTATTCGTTTTCAGATTGTTGAGCCATCTCATCGCCACTGGAACCAGGCTAGATGGGAAAACTTTGCACATCAAAGCCTCATCCTTAGCGTGAACGGCCATTCTTTGACTAAAGTGGCCAACATGTTCCACTGGATCTGTTCGTCCATTATAAATGGTGAATGCGGGCTGATGGAACCGCCAAGGAAGACTTGCATCCTCGATACATCGGGTGAAGGGAGATTTGGAAACTTAACTCAACGCTTTGTTCAGAGCGTCATTCCCTAAGCCCTGCCGAGGCGGCCTCTTATCCTTCTATCTACGATGGTGCTCCTCAGCATAGGAAAAGGACTCACTAGGTGGAGTTCTTGACCTAGGCCTATAACTGGTGTCATCTGACTCCTCAAAAGATTGCCTGGAGTGGTGAGACCCACGCTTTTGTCACTCGTATCACAGTTGCCTTTTTAACTTGTTAATCTCACATTCCATTTCCTCGTCATTCTTTACATGGGAAACATGGCTTTTCCCCCGAGAATGACTTCTCTCAGTGTATGTTGTTCTCACACTTCCCTCGCGGTCCCCTCTTTATTCATGAACTACCAGCGGATTATCATGCTGAGACCCCCTGGATTCGGCCTGGTGTGGATTAGCATCTGTCTGCTGTGGGTCCACCACGAGTTGTTGTAGTGCTCCCCCTTCCATCTCGGTTGCTACACTTGCCTTTCCCTACAAATAGATCAAGCTCTCCCTACAGACGGCGCCAATTGTAATGACTCAATTTAGAAAAACCCTCATAAATAAAAAGGAAAATGATCCAGTAAGCCCAAACAATAAATTTTTAGAGAGTGGGAGAAAGAACTAGTTCTATTAGACAAAAAAGGTTATCTTTTTTGTGCAGCTTCCAAAAGTCCCCCTTAATGTCATCCCCTTTCACATTATATACCATGTTCCTTCCCTTATTTTCACCGTACACGTGTAGATTCTATCCTGGGAACTCCTTTCTGTCCCATCTAACCACCCTCAGAGTCTCCAGCTAGCAACTATAAGGCTGCTTGATCACTGTTCAGGTATCACCTCCACATTAATGCAGCCAGAGAGTTAGTTGGGAAGCATTTAATGTGGAGATAGCAGCATTAGAAGATATTTGTTGCCTCCACCATCCCATATCTGTCTCTCAATTACAACACAACCTTGTGGACTACCCAGGGTAACAAGGTAATTGTATCCACCTTGGACTGCAATTCCAAGGTGAAACTTATCCTCGGGCACACTTTGAACTTCCATATGTGGTCCTCGACTCTTCTTCTCATATTATTTGTACCATGTTCTTATTAAATCATCCTCGGACGGGCTGCCATCTTCGGACTGGGCCATTGGGCCGCAGGCCCAATTCCTACAAACTTACCAATATCTCCTTACATAGCTTGCCCCACAAGTCCAAATAGAAATTCTCCATCAAATGAATAATACCCTTCATTCTTCCTCACACCTACACTGAAATTAGAATTCAGAAGCAAATGACGACATGGCATGAATTTATTTTATTTTAAAAAGCCTTAAAAAAATTTTGTCTTTGATAAGTGAGTCACATTAAGAATATTGATGAAGATAAATACATTAATCAAATTAATAAAAGAAATTTCTTTTTCTTTTTTTCCTTAAGAAAAAAAGTAGAAACAAAAATTGACTAATAACATAGATGATTCTAATATAATTGAAGATCAAGAGGCAGGCTTTTTTGCTAAAAACAGGAAGGGCAAAGTCTACTAAAGTTTTGTAATACCGTCAATAACTAGTGGTAATTGTTTTCATTACTAAATTCTTAATCAAATTGTAAAGTAATCTTCAAAATGTTATTTTAAACTTTCTACAATAGAATATTAAACATATAAACACAACACAATGCTATAAATGTCATAAGGACTTCACTTTCAGCCAAACAGAAAGATTGCCTTTCTTACCAAAGAATTATAGAGCTGTTATATTTTAAATATTAATTACAAAGGCGGATATAAATTATACAGAGGATTCAAGGAATAGCATTAACAACTTAAACAATTATTTATTTTAATCCACATACTCATCTATGAATTTCTCATATGGAAAGCTGCACCATCAAACTAAAGTTTAATGTAAACAATGTGTGTGTTTTCTTTAAGCAGCATTCATTTTCCTTTAGTTATCTAATCAAAAGTTTCAAAAGTGTGAACTTTTATAAAGCATTGAGTTTAAAGTGACTAACAATAAACCTAGTGGTATGGATCCTGATCTGGAAAGATTTTTTTTCAAAGGTGGGAAAAAAAATGGAAATCTAGAGACAGTGAAATTGAAATTCTAGGCACCACAATCCAATTTTAGAAACCGTTTAGATCTTGAAATGAGCAATTACAGAAGCATCAATATGTAACTGTAAGGACTTAATTTGGAAAGGCTCTCGAAAATCAAAACGAAAATGATCCAATAAGCCCAAACAATACATTTTTAGAGAGTGGGTTCAAGAACTAGGCCTTAACAAACGGACAACATCCAAAACAGGATTCACACCCGTTAAAGGCTGGCACGCCAAAGTTACTCCTCAAGGTCTCTCCTCGGCACCGATTTGAGGAGCTTGACAGAGGTCCCTTCCTTTCCTTTTTTTTTCCCCTCCCCCCCCCCCCTTAACTGTTCTGTTGGTTCCCCTTATATAGTCCTCTTCTCACCATCTCTTTCTTCCACCTGTTGATCATCCACGCGCTTCCCTTCTGACTGTCCATCCCATCAGCTGCATTATCAGTACCCATGTGATTTGCAGTGGCCAAGGTTGCCCTGTTCAGGAGTCACATCACCATTAGTGCGGTCAGAGGGTTAGGTGAGCACATTTATTGTGGAGGTGACAACTTGTCTTGGGCTTGTTCCCCTACTTGGTGTTGGTCTCGGTCCACCGAGAATAGGGTCATCCTCGGCTGGGGTCCTTACAGCTCAGGCCTTTATACAACATCCTTGAGTGATTCTCCCTCCTCGGCATGGGCCTTGGGCCAAATGCAAAATGGGCCGAGGCTACCAGACTTTCAGGCCCCATAATAGCCCCTCAAAATCCTGCTGTTCGTATCCTCGAACGGGGAGGAGGGTTTTGATATCCCTGGGCCTTCTTCATGATTTGCCCAACCTCAGTCGACGTCAGCGTTGGAGTCTTTTCGCCTGCCCAATGTACATTTCTGGCGCCTCGATATTCGGCATGCGTTTGCATTAAATTTTTGCGGCTCCATGTTCTCCATGTCTAACGATGTGATGGTAATCAATCGGTGGGGATTTCCTACCTTTATGGGCGGGAAGTTCCGCCTGGTTAATTTTAATTGGGGATATGAATACTCATGTGAACCGCTTAGCCTCCTTATTTGTACACTCAAGAACTTTGGCGCACACACTCTGAATCTGGTCCAATCTCCACACTGACCAACGCCCCTTTTCAGCATAAAGAGCCTGTCTAAGGAGAATCTCCCCATTTCTGTAAGTCTCCTTCTCTCTATAACACAAACTTCTCTCTGATTCCTTTTTCTCTTTTGCTCTCTCTCTCTCTCTCTTGGGTCTTTGAGTCGTTACTAGGGATGGGTAAATTTAAGAAGTTAGTTGAGTCTGAAGAGATGATGGAGAAATTCATTGCTGATTACAGGATACCCCGTAACGTCGGCTTGAGGTATTGCGAGGAAGGAGAGTGGTACATTAAAAGGAACTAAGGAGAAATTGTGATTCCCATAGTCGCCTTCGTAGAGGGAGGCATGAGAATCCCTATGGGGCCAGTGACTAGTGGTTACCTTAGGCATTTTCGGCTAGCTCCTACCCAGTGCGCCGTTAATATGTTTAGGATACTAGGGTGCGGAGACGCCCTGAATGAAAAGATGGGGTTGAGGTTAACCCACCATGGCGTAAACTGGTGCTACAATCTTCAGCACCTGAAAGGTTAGTCGTACTATATGAAGACGAGGGACGATAGGGTTTGGCTTATCCAATGCCTCCCCGATTCTAGTAAGAGGTTGACTCAAGATTTTCTCATTATGTCAAAGGAGTGGCATGATGATCTCCATTGCCCGATAGTAGAGGGAGAGCCAGGTAGGGTACTTGACGTAGGGGATGGTTTAACTTCTTTTCTTTTTTCTTTGTCGTATATCTTCTTTGTTTAATTGATCATAGGGGTTTTGCTTCTATTTCTGCAGATCTGCACGCCTTCGCACGTCATTTTCACTTGGTCAACAAGGAGGACTTGGAAGCCGTTCTTAGGGTGGACCTCTTTCTAAATGAGGCCGATAACCAGGTTAGAGCCGCCCATAAGATCTTCAGGCGCGATCCAGTCCAGAAGTCGTTCCCGGTCCCCAAGCACGTTATCAAGGCTCGTGATCCTCGGCTTAGGTAAATCATTGTGGTAGAGGACGGGTTTTCATTTTCTAAAGGAACTTCTATTCCGGAGGGCATCTCATTGGCAGGTTCTTCCTCATCCCATTAAGCAGCAAAGGCCAAGGAAGGGAGTTCGGAGAAGGGGGCAGAAGTGGTTGAACTAAGCTCGTTTGAGGATGAATTTGGTGCATTTGACTGAGCCGATCAATCCGAGGATCCCTTCAGTGACCAGGGGGACCCCCATTTATCCGAAGTCGATCTTCAGCCCCCAAGGGTTGGTACTCAGGCTGAGATGGGTTCCAAGAGACAGCCCCAAACCAGCCTTCTTGACCTACTTGAGGGCAAGTCTGGGAAAAGTGTGCCGAGGGGGTCACAGCCCAAGCCTCCTACACCTCTGCCCAAGCCTCCGCCTACGCAGACCAAGTCGTCCTCCATCCTTCCAATCTCAGACTCTCGGCTTGAGTCCTCCTATCCAAAGAGAAAGAGGCCTTCCAAGGGCAAAGACCTAGTGGATAGGGGTAGATCCCGTTCTTCTCCAGAGGAAGGTGAAGCCCGTCGACCTTCTAAACAACTGAGGCTTAGTGGTCAGCATAAAGGAAAAGAGGTCGTCCAGTAATCCGAGCCCCAGGCCTGGCTACCCACTGCCATGCTCCATGGACAACCTTTGATGGATAACGCTACTCTCCAGGATTTTCGAGGAGGCAAAGGGACTCGCGTAGCCAATGCCCTGGAGAGATCCTTTCTCCTCCCCGTTAACATGGCTGAGCTTGGGAGCATAAGGGGGCAAGAGGCTGCCTACAACTTTAAGAGATACCTGAGCATGGTAGGACCTCTGGTACTTGTTTATTTTGTTTAAATTTTATTGCTTAGCACCTCCCCTCCCCTTAACAACGTATTTGTTTTGGGTTGGTAGGCTATCCAGGCTGTTTTCAGGCTAAACGAGGAGGCCGACATCCAGAGTAACGCTCTAGGGCAGAAGCGTGACAAGTTCCTAAAAGCTGCGAGTACCTTTAAGAGATCTGAGGCAAATCTCAAGAAGGTGATTGAAAATCTGGAGGAGATGACAACGGCTAGAGATAACGCGGTTTTTGACCTAGCTGCTGCTACAAAACAGGCCGAGGACCAGACGAAACGTTTGCAAGACGTCGAGGGCTAACTGCGGGCTGCCCAAGAGGACATAGCCAACCTGAAGCAAAAGTTAGCCGAGGCGGTTGGGGCGAAAGGTATTGCCGAGTACGCCAGGGACGAGGCTGTGAGGGCTAAAGAGGAAGCCGTGTTTGCGAGGATAAACGCCGAGCATTCCATAAAACAAGCGGAGGAAGAGGCCTTTGCTGAGGGGGTGGCTAAGACTGAAGCTACCCTTAAGGCTCAAGTTCCTGAAGTGTGCAGGCGCTTCTATTCCCAGACCTGGAATGAAGCCCTCAACCAAGCAGAGGTTGATGTCTCGTCTAACCTTAGGAGAGTGGAGAGAGTGTATTACCCCTTACAATTCGCGAGGTTATCCCCGTTACTTATGAGGCAGAGTCCGCTTTGCCAACAGCAAGTGAAAGTCAGACTAAAACTGTTGAGGACACATCTTCAGCTGACAAACCTGTCAAGGAGGCTGAGCTTTATGGAGCGTTGGAGGGGGCAGGAACTAACGGTTAAGAAGTGCCCCAGGTTGTGGTAAAGCCTCCTGTTGACCCCCAAGCCACACTCGTTGTCCCTCAAATCCCTCCTGCCGTGGAAGGGTCCTCTGAAGTAGCCCCTCAGAGGCAGGGTCCCGAGGTGTGAGTCAAAGCCGTCCAACAAACTCCTCAAGACAAGCTGTCCACCGAGTTAGGGGAATAAGCCATCTCATTGGACTACCCCGTTTTGATGGCATGGACACTCCTATTTGTTTTCTTTTTCATTTCATTTCGCTTTTTGCCTTGACAACATTGTAACGGAATTATATACTTTCTATTTGAAATACATATTCAGTAGTTCGCTTTTAGTTCTTTGATTGATACTTCCTTTTACTTGTTATACTTTAATGTTTCGCTTAATACCTTGGTTCTGTTATAGACTTAGCCTCGTGAGGCAATTAGCTTTCCCTCAAGTTTGAATCCAAGGACTATACCACAACTCGGTTCTATCTAACGCTTTTGTTCTTTTGCAAGTAGTTAGCTTTCCCATAAGTTTGGGTCCGAGGACCATGCCACAACTCAGTTCTATCTGACGCTTTTGTTCTTCTGTAAGTAGCTAGTTTCCCCATAGGCTTGAGTCCGGAAACCATGCAAGGTCTTGGTTCAGTCTAACACTTCTGTTCTTCTGTAAGTAGCTAGTTTCCCCATAAGTTTGAGTCCTTGGACCATGCAATACCTTGGTTCATTCTAATACCCAGGTATATTTGAATGGTTAGTTTTCCCATAGGCTTGAGTCCGAGGACCATGCAAGGCCTTGGTTCAGTCTAACACTTCTATTCTTCTGTAAGTAGCTAGTTTCCCCATAGGTTTGAGTCTTTAGACCATGCAATACCTTGGTTCAGTCTAGTACCCAGGTATATTTGAGTGGTTAGTTTTCCCATAGGCTTGAGTCCGAGGACCATGCAAGGCCTTGGTTCAGTCTAACATTTCTGTTCTTTTGTAAGTAGCTAGTTTTTCCATAGGTTTGAGTCCTTGGACCATGCAATACCTTGGTTCAGTCTAGTACCCAAGTATATTTGAGTGGTTAGTTTTCCCATAGGCTTGAGTCCGAGGACCATGCAATACCTTGGTTCAGTCTAGTACCCAAGTATATTTGAGTGGTTAGTTTTCCCATAGGCTTGAGTCCGAAGACCACGCAAGGCCTTGATTCAGTCTAACACTTCTGTTCTTCTATAAGTAATTAGTTTCCTCATAGGTTTGAGTCCTTGGACCATGCAATACCTTGGTTTAGTCTAGTACCCAGGTATATTTGAGTGGTTAGTTTTCCCATAAGTTTGAGTCCGAGAACCATGCAAGGCCTTGGTTCAGTCTAACACTTCTGTTCTTCTGTAAGTAGCTAGTTTCCCTATAGGTTTGAGTCCTTGGACCATGCAATACCTTGGTTCAGTATAGTACCCAGGTATATTTGAGTGGTTAGTTTTCTCATAGGCTTGAGTCCGAGAACCATGCAAGGCCTTGGTTCAGTCTAACATTTCTGTTCATCTGTAAGTAGCTAGTTTCCCCATAAGTTTGAGTCCTTGGACCATGCAATACCTTGGTTCAGTCTAGTACCTAGGTATATTTGAGTGGTTAGTTTTCCCATAAGCTTGAGTCCGAGGACCATGCAAGGCCTAGGTTCAATCTAACACTTCTGTATAGGATAAAGGAGTTTGTCCTCGGCGCTTGGAATCTTACTTTTGGCATGATGACGGCCTCGGCCCTACTTCGCCAGAAGTGGGCCATCCTCGGGCCGGATCCTTAACCCCGTGGTGCCCTGGGCAGGGGTGGTTCAGACTTCTAACCTCATGTGGCAGTAACCCTCTAACCTCAATTCCCACCAACCTCCATCTTCTATATAAGGCTCTCTAGGGGGAAGCATCCTTCCACACTCCATGAACCCTCTAACAAAACAGGAAACACGTCCCTTCAGCTCTCTGAGCGCCTTCAATAACCCTGCCTGGATTGTGATAAGAGTTTGGAGAAATGGGGCGGCCTTGGATGGGAGTAAGGGCACATAGGCCAAAGGTCCTCCTTCCTTGGCCGAGAGCCGTTGTGGCTGTAGCCCGCATTAGACTTCCGGCGCGGCAGAGTTTGGGCGTCATCCTGATGGTGTCATGCATGGCAGTCAGGAGGGAGGTCCCTGAAGTACATAACGCTCTTCTCTGGGGCGCACTCATGCCTGCCCTTCAGACTGGCAGTGACTCGTGTCTAGCCTATCCATCGGTGGAAGCTCGCAAGATTACGTCATGTTCAGTGCCCGGGTGTTGCCATCTCCAACGGCCAACCACCGTGGGGCTGGGAGAGAATTAAGGGAACATCATGGGGAGGGGTCGTCAAGCGCCCATGCATCTACTCCTCTCTTCTTGCCGGCACCATCCGCACCAGCACGGGGGTTGTTGGCAGCCTTAAAACAAGCTTGCCTCAGCCCCCTTCCCTAAAGTTAGTTTTAAAACAGGCCCGTATGGGCCTCTGTTTGTAGAATTAGTTTTAAAACAAGCTTGTCTAAGCCTCTGTTTGTATCTTGTATTTACTTTTCGATTAATAAAACGTTGCGATGTTTGTTTCCTTCTCCTATTCTCTGAATCTTTTACTTTCCTGCAACAATCATATCTTGTGCAAAAGCGTTATTGTTGGTTGTTACTTCGTTCTCTTCTTTTTTTTTTAAGTCGGGGTTAGTGTTGCCGGTGGTGACGAAAAACTACCCAACCTTGCGCAAGCCCCCAACGGGGGAATCGTTAGCTGTTGCGCCTGCTAACGCCCTAGTTCTCCCCACAGACGGCACCAATTGTAAGGACTCAATTTGGAAAGGCCCTCGAAAATCAAAAGGAAAATGATCCAATAAACCCAAACAATACATTTTTAGAGAGTAAGTTCAAGAGATAGGCCCTAAGAAACGGACAACGTCCAAAACAGGATTCACACCCGTTGAAGGCTGGCGCGCCAAAGTTACTCCTCAAGGTCTCTTCTCGGCACCGATCCGAGGAGCTTAACAGAGGTCCCTTCCTTTCCTTTTTTTTCCCTCCCCCCCCCCCTTAACTGTTCTATTGGTTCCCCTTATATAGTCCTCTTCTCACCATCGCTTTCTTCCACCTATTGATCATCCACGCGCTTCCCTTCTGACTGTCCGTCCCATCAGCTACATTATCAGTACCCATGTGATTTGCAGTGGCCAAGGTTTCCCTGTTCAGGAGTCACATCACCATTAGTGCGGTCAGAGGGTTAGGTGAGCGCATTTATTGTGGAGGTGACAACCTGTCCTGGGCTTGTTCCCCCACTTGGTGTTGGTCACGGTCCACTGAGGACAAGGTCATCCTCGGCTGAGGTCCTTACAGCTCAGGCCTTTATACAACGTCCTCGGGCAATTCTCCCTCCTCGGCATGGACCTTGGGCCAGATGTAAAATGGGCCGAGGCTACTAGACTTTCAGGCCCCACAATAACATTTAAATGTCCTTTTTTTCCTATTATGTCTTTAGTACCAACCTTCATGACTGTTCCTTTTTTTTTTTTTTTTTTTTGGCGAACAAAAATGAAGTTAATTATTGGACCTGAAATGTGCATAATTCTGATGGAAGCCTAACTCAAAACCAAATCTAACTATAACTAAATCTAAACCAATCCAACCAAGAAATTCAAACCTAAATCATATTCAATCCCCAAATTTGAAAACGAAAAGAAAAAATAAATAAAACAATAACTTTACCAGTTACTGATATACAGCATATCTCTGTGTGCCTTAACTCTATCTGGTGCATGCTATTCCGGCAGAAAAAGCCTAAAATAAGATTGAAAAAGGAAAATAAATGTTAGAAATGGAAATACCTAATGATTTCAATCTTACACTTATTTAATCTCAATGATTTAGTGATTTCAGTAATCTTTAAACAAAAAACAAAACAATAAAAAAAACAAAAGCAAATATCTAAAATTGAGGAAACAAACATTTTGATAGAAAACCCAAAAACCCAAAACAAAAACTAATCAAATCTAAACCCATTCAACCAAAAAAAAAATGAAAGAACTCAATTAAAGTAACATTTCATACCCAAATCTAAAAAATGGAAAGAAAAAATACCGGAGCCGGTTTCGACGATCTGGGTGGCGGATGTATGGCCTAACGATCATAATTATCACAGATATCAATCCAATTTTAAAAACCGTTTAGATCTACAAATGAGTAATCCGCCATTCGACGATCTAGGTGGCGACCCAAATTGCAGTAAACATAAATCATAGTTATTGCAAGATTTAGTTTTTTACTTATAAAAATTTATAAAAAATCAAAAAACAAAGAAAGCAAAAAAAGAAAACTCACTCTGTAACAGTGCATTGCCAGTTGAGGGAAGCAAGAATTTAGGTGGTCAAAGTTCGACGGTTGTACTGGCCTAAGATGTCTCTAACTCTGCCTCTTTCTCTATTTCTTGCTTCTATTGGTCGCCACAGCCTCATTCCGGGTCTTCTTGGACCGGGTCCAACCCAAGGACCCGCAGATCTCTGTTTGTGCCTTCATTGCGAAGGCGAACTCGCGCTTGTGACCCGTCCGAACCCGAGATAGCAACACGAACTCCTCTGAATCCGTACCGTTCGCCATACACACACACACACACACAAAGATCAATTCAAATCTGATTTTTCAAAAAAATTTAAAAATTTGAGGAATTCAATAATATAGAGAGCAAGAAACAAATACGTGAATCTTGAATTGGAAAAAGATTGAATTAAAGAACAAACCTGTAGTCTGGATTGAAGGGATTGAATGTTCATGAAGAAAAAGATTAGGGTTCGTGAGAAGAAAGAAGAGAGAAAGAGAGTTTGGGGATATTGGAAGAGACTGTACGACTCTTCTTCATCTTGATTGGTGTCTGATGTTTTGGGTTTCAGTTTTTGATCTCTTGATCTCTCTCTCCTTCTCCATTCTCTGCCTCTCTATTTCTCTGTCTCTCTATTCACTCGGTCTCTCTTTCTCAGAGAAATCTGCAGACCAACTGTGTAATGCTTAACAATGTAGTAAGTTAAGCAACGTTTGGAAAGATTATGAAAAATAGCATCTCAAGTTTTAGAAACTCGAGATCCATATTAAAACTCGAGTCCCAAAAACTCGCTTTGTGAGTGTTTTAAATCTGAAAATGCCACATAGATCTCGAGTTTTAGAAACTTGAGTTCCATGCAAAAAAAAATTTAGTTTTGTCGCCTCTATAGTGGCGTTTTTAAGTCCTATAGTGATGTTTTAAAACCCTATAGCAGCGTTTTCCTGCAAAATTTTTCATAAGTGATCAATACCAGATTCAAAGAGCCCTATAGTGACGTTTTAAAGCCCTATAGCGACGTTTTAAAGCCCTATAGCGGCATTTTTCTGCTAAATTTTTTTATAACTCCATTTTTAAGCCCTATAGGTGTTTTTAAGCCCTATAGCGGCGTTTTCTGAAACTCGAGTCTTTAAACTCGATTTCCATGTGGATTTGTTTCCACATCATACTCATCCGCTTCCAAATCGAGACTTAAAAACTCGATTTTTATCTTGGAACTCAAGTTTTAGAAACTCGAGATGCTAGTTTTCAACATTCTTTTCCACCGTGACAACTAACTAAATTTTTTAATATTTATTGTTATTTAGAAAAAAAATTCCTCTTTCTCCTTTTCTTTTTTTCTCTGTTTAGTGATCTTTCTTTTTTCTGTCTAAAGCAGTTAATTTCCTTTTATACCAATAGGGCTCGAACTAGTGTTTTAACGTAGTCAAAGATTATATTTTTCGCATTTAAATGGTGTTGTTGCGTTACTAAACAATATAATGTATCGCATTTTAAAGTAAAACGTGTCTGAATTTTAGATAACCACTTTTGCTATTTGTCAACACTTCCTTAATTGTAAGAATCCACTTTCTCTCAGCTTCTGCTATTATATATAGTATATGATATGATATGATATATGATATAGATATGACTAAATTTTAAAATCGAATTAAAATTTATTTAATTCTAATTGAGACATGAATTAGAACCCCAAAGATGCCTATGCTTGGATAAATTTTAGTCAAACTAGGTCAAATTTCAAAAGTTACAGAGTAAAATATAATAATTGACAAATGTTGACCAAGTTTTACCAAGTTTGATCAATTTTAACTAACTTGAACTACCTTTATCTCAGGACCTGTTTATCTGACAGAAAAGATTCTTGTGTCAATTTTAATATTTTCTGACTCCCTTCATACTGAGTGGTGGATCACCAAGTTTTGAACTAGCACATGATGATCACATGCCACGACTCACCTCAAAATTCAACTGTTATCAAAACTACTGTTATGTTGAAACAAATATTTTTCAAATTTCAATCAAATCAAATGGTAGATCATCAAGATTGGTTGTAGAATGATGGAGTCAATTATAACATATAGTGGGGACTAGCACAAAATCCGATTGTTAGATCAACACAATTTTTGTGTCAATGCAAATATTTTTCAATTCCCTTTGATTCGAGTGATGGATTACCAAGAATTGAAACGGCAAGCGATGGCCGTGAGCCAACTCGCAATCATCACATGCCACTTTTCTCCTATAAAATAGTTACCACCCCCATCCTTTCTATCAAGCCTCCAGAGTTTTCTGGTTTCAAATTTTATCCTTTAAATGAAACCCTCCCCACATTCTTTTCTACTGATTTTTCTATTTTTCCACTATAAAATCATAATTTTGAAAAACTTTTCAAATTCTAAAATTTTGACTTGATCTTGGTTTCTTAATCTTGATTTTGATTTCGAGTGCAATTCCATTAACTTGAGTTTGAAGAAGTTGCATGTTTAACTCATTATTATGAGAGGGATGCTTTTGCTAAACATGATTGTGAATTTCTTAAATTTAACAATTTAATCAAACCAATCTTTGTACTTTGAAAGTTTTCCCCATACTTTCTCCGCATTTCCTTGGTTTGCTCTAACAAAAATAATTGAGTCATTCGTAAATTGCACGTGGCTTACATTAAAGCCTCCATGGGCTAGATTGAATCTCCACATACTTCATTTTGGTTCATCCTCCTAAAGGAGTCTTAAAAGATTTTCAACACTTATGATGAAAAGGAAGGGAAAGAGATGGTCACCTTGCTTTAGACCTCTTTCAAACTTTATCATACCAAAGGAATTAACCATTTATCATAACAAAGAATGTTAGGATAAAGACGCATTCTTCAACTAGAATGATGCAATCAAGTCTCGGAGAAACCTAAACCTTTTCATTATTTCCAAAATGAATTTCTAGTCCATTGTGTCACAATCTTTCTCCATATCAATTTTAATTTAACAGTTATTAAACCTTGTGTTCATTTTATTTTCCATATATCCCTTATTACATTTTTTGCAATAATGGCGTTGTCTTGAATCATCCTTCTAGGGACAAAAGCTCATTGCCATAGAGAGAGCATTTTTTGGGAGTATCATATTAAACCTATTCATTATGATCTTAAAGATTGTCTTATACACCAAATTACACAAGCTAATCTACTTTAAAAAATTCACTTTTGTAGCTCCCTCTTCACATACGTGTCTAATTTATTGAATCGCTCTAAGACAATGCCCAAATTGTTATGCCTTTTGTGAGAGTAAAGGGGGCATGCCAACTGGCTCAAGAGCTTTTAGAAAGCTCATATTACAAATTGTTTCCTTAATCCCCTTTTCTTTGGAAACTCTAATTAACTCCTTAGACTCTTCTCTTATGATACTTGGTTGCATTAGTCTTTATGCCTCTTCAAGGAATTGAAGGATGCTTGTTTTAAATAAATTTTCAAAATAATTGACAAAGCAATCTTCAATCTCTTCTCTTGGGGATATATAATTCTCCTTTTTTTTTTCAAAAATTCTATTTTGTTATTGTAGTTAAGTGGAAGGATCTTGTGTTAAGGTCAAGCGTAGGAAGCCACTTTATTCTAAATTTTTGTCTTCTTTGGAGTTATCACTCTTTGACTCTAGTTAGGCTAATGTTTTCCCCTGTATATAGTTCCTTTATTGATTTTGTTAATTCCTTTAGCTTGAGTTGGATTGAACCAAATATGTTTTTGTTCCATCATCCTAAGTCTTGCTTGGTGGGTTTTTTTTTTTTTTTTTTTTTTGCGAGAATGTATTGAGGAATCTCTCTTATATCTTTTTCTCAAAATTTTGTAATAACTCTAGTCCAGGCCTCTTTAAAGCGGAAAAGGTTTGGGTCCACCCTTTTCTCTCCCATTTGTGTCTATAGGGTTAAAGGTCAGAGGTTATGGCTTGGAGGTTTTTAACTAAGGCTTAAGTAATGTTATAGACACAAACTATTTTACAATAATTTTATAAACTATTGATATGGCAAATTCTTACTGGTTCTCATTTGGACCCACTACTGACATCATTTTTTTACTTACTAATAACCACTTATTATATTAACTATTTGTAAAAAAAAAAAAAAAAAATTGTAAAATGGTTTATAACTTAAGCATTTTCTCCCAGACTTTTTTAAAGGTCATTTCTCCATTCACTATTAGCCACAACATGATAAGTTCTCTCCCTAATATTATGCCTTACCCGTCTTTTATTTGACCAAGTGAATTTATTAAACCTAGGTCAATAAAGACAAAATTGTCAAGAAAATTACTTCAATTCACTTTTAGATTATTCTGTCACTATTTTCTTCTTGTGAAGCAACATGATTGAAATCTCTCAACCAAGATCAAGGGTCATTCACGAATTCAAAAAATTATTAAGTACTCTAAGAGTATGGTAACATGGTATTACTATGTTACCGTACTCCGAAAGTAACTAAAAATTATCCCCAACAAATTCACCAATTCTTTCTAGATTTTCCCAAAAATATTTTCCTTGTAACTTTCTTAGAGGAGCTCCGTAAACAGCAATGAGCATCCAAGCTGTATATTGAGGGCATAAAAACAAAAAGTAATAAGTTAATAAAACGATTGTTTTGCCCAATAATTTCAATATTAATATCTTCTTTTCCCCCTTTTTTTTTTTTTTTTTTTTTTTGCTGAGTATCTTCTTTTCGGTTAAAACAAAGTCCGCATGCTCTACCAATGGCCGGGACCAAAATATGGTCACTAAAACCTAAGATTTTTATTTTATTTTATTTCTACTAAAACAAAAGTTTTGTCTTGTAATAAAAATATAAAATTACAAGTTGGATTCGTTTCCCAAAAAAATAAAAATTACAAGTGGGCTTGAGAGAGTCTACTAGGCTTGAAGGTGATGAACTATCGTAGGCCAAATCGTCCTACGACAATTCCAATCAAGGAGGATCATGGTTCCTCGTGCGGCATGTTAAGACCCGTCTCCTAAATCATGTTAGAAACATGTCCCTATAGTTCAGTGCTCAAGTTTACGCCTCTTGCGCTTTGCTAATCTTCTCATCCTATTCTTCTTCAATAGTTCTTTTTTTTTTTTTTTCTTTTTTTCTTTTCAAGTGTTGGCTTCTTCAATTTCCAGTAGGCTTCGTCCTAAATTATCTGACCTTATGTGCATTGTGGTTAATTAGGGTCCTTACCCTCATGTAGAATGGCAGCCCAACTCCAAAACTTGGCTCGAGTTGGGCCTAAACCTTCTGATATCCAAGAAAGGGTATAAGAAAACTACAGGCCCAATTGTACAAGCATTTGTAGACCCACTTGATCATCAATAACTAAGGGCCATTTGGTATATATTTAAAAACTGAAAATTATTGTTTAAAAATATTTGTGAAAATACATGTGAGAAAAAAATATATTAAAATGCGTGAAATATTATTTAAAAACTAAAAATTATCGTTTAAAAACACTAACCAAACACCTCCTAAAAGTTTGCTTCTTTTTCTCTTTCAGTGATCCTCTGACCAGATCATCACTAATTAGTAATTACATGCATCATCAAACTCGTTAAGCCAAAAAGGAAGATAGAGAATATAATTATTGGACTGAGAATATGATATCACAAATCACAAACTACAAGTGAGTAGGGTCGATGTTCTGGGGATTTTGTGCTTATAGAGAGTGGAATATAATAATCACCCACTTTAACCCTTCCACCGAAAAAGAAGGTTTAAGTTATTCAGAAGGCCAAAAGATTTTGACAGATTTATTAGCCATAAGCTTTTTATGCTATCACGGGTCGAATCTTGCCGTCCCTTTTTGTTTGGCACTTTGTACGTACTACTTTGTGTCGTGCTCCTCTAAATTTTTTTTTAATATATAATATATAATACAGTAATAGATTAATAGTATTACTTTAAAAAAAAAAAGTAGAGACCAGAAATTTTTTTAGGTAAAGTGTGAAACAGAATATCCCACGTGTACGCATACTACAATTCCATTGTGTTTTTTAATGATAAGAATGTGATTTTCTTCTTGGATGTGATTCTTGTATGATTATGAAGTTATTGTGAAGCTAAAGAACACTTAACAGTTTTATATATAAAGGGTGAGTAACTATGAATACTCAGGCTTTGATAGAATTTTACACAATGAATGATTAGGATTTAGGACTAATATGAACTTGGATAAAATTTCACAACTATCTCTCTTACCTATTTTACAAGAAAATGAAAAAGGAAACAAAAATTAAGTGACAATTAACAGTTGCTCACCATAAGCAGATGTCATCTTAGCTTTTTTTTTTTTTTTTTCTTAGAATATTTTGAAATTAATAATCAAAATATTCTAAAAAGTTAGCAACTAATAATGAATATGACCATGTCACATCAACAATTTAATAAATAAATTCTTCTAATTTTTTATTATGTGTTAAAAAAATGTGCATATTAATTTTAAGGTATAGGTATTAAAAATCTAATTCTCTTATCTTAGTTATTACTTATTTGTCCGTACTAATTTTTTTTTTTTCCCATACAAGTGATTTTCATGACCTAATAAGAATTAGGTCTCAATCGGTGATGCACAGTCAATCTTTGAACAAGGATACCACCCAACCAAAAGGGACTGAGGTAGGCATCTATGCCCTTTCAACTCTTATTAGGAATAATTCAAACTATTCTTCATATTTTTGTGATCAAATAGCACCTAATGAATAATATCATTTTATTTTGAGCCTTTGAGGGAAGCTACAATGAGAACCTTTTTTTTTTTTATATCTAATTATTCTAGAGCTCTCCCTAATTTTGTTCTTGTACTCCCTTAGTTTGAGACATTGATAGATGTGATTGAATAGAGGAATTGCAAATATACTAATCTCATGCTTAAAGCATTCACAGCTGGAAATTCTATTCTATCATATTTTACTATCTCAAAAAGTTACTTTATCAATTATGCAATATCATTTTACAATACACTCAACATCTCAACTTTTATTTTACCATACTACACATTAAAATAATATATCTACACAATAAAATAATATATCTATATAACAAAATAAAATATATTATGAAGAGAGAGAGAAAATGAGATAATGGAGAGAGGATATGACTCATATGAGACCGTGCAAAAGTGCTACAGTACTGCAATACTACGATACTGCTACAGACAGTGCAAATGAGACAATGGAGAGAGTAAAATAATAATTTTTGGATTTGCAATATTGCTAGAGTACCATTGCTTGTAGTAGTATTACAAATTTTTTTCAACTTTACCATGCCAGCTGCGACCAATTGTTGACCTTTTTTTTGTGCTGAAATGATAAATCTTAGCAAGATATGACATTTAGCATGCCAGCTGCGAATGCTCTTAGTTTATTCCACGGTAAGATAGAAAATGTTTTTTCTAATTTGTTAAACTTTTTTTTTCTTTTTTAAGGTAGATTTTCAAAACTTATTGAGTATCTAACAGAACATAGTAAGAATCACTCAAGTGTAACTTTAAAATATATATTTTTATTGAAAAAAATTAATAACTTTTTTTTTTTGAGAATCAATAACTTTAAAATATTTTTTTTTTGAGAATGAATACCTCTAAAATATTAGTTACGAGTTTTGAACTCAAAACTTTATGAGACCTTAAAAATCATTAAATCAACCTATCTTTTTTTTTTTTTTTTATTAAGTGCGTTTGACCAAATTTTACATGAACAACATTTCAATCAAAGTGAGAATTTTGTTTTAAATTTACAAATAATAAATCAAAATTTTTCACTTTGATGGAATGTGAATCATGTAAATTTATTTTTAGCTCAAACTTTACAAACCAAAATTTTTTAATAGGCAAAAGATATTGATGCCGAAGAGCGTGCTTGTGTACTATGGTCTGCACATGGGAAAAAACTTATTAAAAAAGAAAGGATATAGAGCTCAAAACAAATTCTCTGTGGCTGCCCACATGGTAGAACTTATTATTTTATGAACCCCTCAGCCACACAAAAATAAAAAATATGAAAGAAGATATTATTTTTTTATATAAAAGAAGAAACAGTAAAAAAAAATAAAAAAATAAAACCCCAAATATATAGTATTTAGTTTGGTTACCTAGGGAGGGTGGGAATCTCTCTTTTCATCTCATCATTGACTCTTGGGAATGCTGGCAGGAGGTGGAGGTTCATCTGGCCCTTTTTTCCCAGAATCAAGAAAAGCCCATTTGAGCTTTAACTATTATAAATTTTATTTATTATTACTAAATTCTTTTCTTTTTTTTCTTTTTTTCTTTTTTATAGGAGACACTTTCTCAGAGGTTAAATTTAAACAGTTAGTTGCTTGAAGATCTTTGTCTGTGTGTTTTGACACAGTTACTCCCAACGACTTTCTAACCTCCCACACCTCCCTCTCAATTCCCGCTAACACACAGTTCTTCCTTTGATGGGCAAGAAGCAGCACTTAGATTGGACCTCTAAGTCCATTGTTTCCTCTGGGAGTGAGAGAGTTTCTCTTTTGAGTAAGGAGGTTTGTTTTCTTCTTCTTATGGTTTTTTTGACCTTTTTTTTTGGTTAAAATTTGCATCTTTATTATTAGTTTTTTTTTTTTTTTCCCCTCTGATGGGGATTATATTTTTTGAGGGTCATGTCATGTTTGTTCAATTTGCTTAAACATGCTTTGTTATTTGATATGCTATTTTATAAGTTCTTGTAATTTGGAAGAGTTTTTATGAAAATCTTATGGTTTAGCTAACGCAATTTTTTTTAACTTGCTCTTTATATTCATTTTTCTTGAATCCTTAAATTCCATGAGTTTACGGGTAAAAGAAAAAGAAAGAAAGAAAGAAAAAGGCCACAATGTTGAATTTAATGTTTCCCATTGTTTTGTGGTTTGCATTAGATTCATAACTACCCTGCCATATTGTTTGTTTAGTTTCAGTTAATAATGGGGAGTTTTGTATACTGGGTACGACCAAGTGCAGGAGCTGGCTTTCTTAAATCCCATTTCCTTAAAATTCCACTACTTTCTTTGTTAGTTCCATGTTTTATGTGTAGCTTACCTTTTATCAGCAGGGCTTTATAGTGTCTGTTTGTTTTGGAAGGAAAATACTAGATCTTTTACTGCAATAAGACCATTAAAGTCCTTGTTAATTGGTATTTAAAAAAGGAAGCCAATTTGCTTTGATTCATGCAGGCAAAGAGGAAAGCAAATGAAGATCAATCAGCCGATGGACAAGCAACAGACCTTGAGCATGGTGATGCAATAGAGGTAAACGCTACTCTAGTCATTTGAACACTAAAATTTTATTCATCTTTGATTCAAAGCTGTTTTGTCAAAATTTATAACTGTGTTTTGGTTCTTTGGTAAATGCTGCAGGCCGCAAATGTTGGATTTTCTAGAGTACTGTCACTAGTAAGTGGGAAATTTGTGATGGGTTTTGATAATGTTGTAAGGATTCTCTGAGATATGTCATATGGTAAAAATCCTCATGTTTTACAGGCAAAACCAGATGCAGGGAAGCTAGTTGTTGCCACCATTGCATTGTTGATAGCATCCACATCAAGTATTCTGATTGTATGTTGATTTACTTATTGGCGGCCATGCAAGACCTCTCTTTCATTTTTATTCCCCCCGCCCCCTCCCTTTTAATTATCTTCTAACACAAATATAGCGAATTGATTGTTAATTTGACTGCCAAGTACCTTTTAGGAATTCTATTGGCTCACTGCCACTGAACAATGCTGAAATTAAATGTGCGTGTGCGTGTGTGTACATATATAAATGTTAATTACAACAAGTTTCAGAGTTTATGTGATAATATAGAATAACATTTAGTGTATCACTATAAGTCAATATATCTAACAGTATGCTTGTCAACTGCAACAACAAGAGCTTCATGGCCAAATCTTTTTCTTTCTGTTTTGAGATAAATATCTTTTTTCAATATGCGCTTCGGACATTTTGAAGATTACAATAAAAAATACAAACTTCTTGTTCATGTGGATCATTGTGGACTCAACTTCTGCTTTCTCCACAAGCCAAGGGACACTAAAATTTCTCTTTCTCTGACTGTTCTCCCATTAATATCTAGGAATAAATTCTAACTCATTACTTGGTTTGTTCTTATTGCAAAACTCGTCTCTCTGAACATAATGATTCTTGTTATGCAGCCAAAATATGGTGGTATGATAATAGACATTGTATCAACAGAAATAAGAACTCCTGAACAGCAGGCAGAAGCTCTAGAAGCCATCAAGGACACCATATTGGATATTGTGCTGATAGTTGTTATCGGGTATGATATAGTCTCTTGTATTTGCTGCACTAAGTTTAAATAGTTTCTAAGGACTGTAAGTTATAGGAGTGCTTTTGCTGCTGTTCTGAATCAGCACACTGAGGAACACATAATATGGGTGGGTGGGTGGGACTAGTTTGGAGAAAAAATAAAATCACTGTAATCAACATCACATAAGGCATCCATACAAATCCTTTACCAGTGGAAATGAGAAGTGAACAAACTGATATGAATAAATAAAGTACAAACCTAAACAACATAATGATGCAATAGGATCAACTCCAAATTGGTTTTCAAAAGGATGATAGATTTTCAGAAGTACATATTTACCATACTTATTTATGAATTTTTATAAATAAAAGCATGCTCTGGCTAGAACAGAATAAATAAAAAAGTTCCATAATTTACCTTTCTTTCTTTTGGGGAAAAAAAGAGAAGGGGGGGGGGGGGGGGGGTGGGGTTGGAGCAGCTAGGAAACTCCGTAACTTTCATAATGCCAAAACAAGGAAGAGCTATTAATACAGTGATGCCTTTACCGAATTAGAAATACAGAGGCAAGAATCTCAATTTTCCTCCAACCAGAAATAGATAAGTACAAATTCTTAGAACTTCTAATAACCTAATTTCTTTTTCAGACTTCTCCTGCTCACATAACTATAATTTAAAGCCTAGCACCAGAAAATGAAAACATTTATAATCCAATAACCCACCAATTCAACAAGATCTCTATTAACTGCATTTCCTAGCTTTAACATGCTTTCTGCCAAATATGGATAATGTTAAGCATTGCTGAATTGGCTATCAAATATGACGGCTTGAAAAGGATGATAATAATAAAATTTTTGAAATAACTATCTCAAGATTATTGTCCTTGTATCAAATTTTAAGAGCCTATGTTAGCTTATGTTGTTTAATGATAATTGACTGTGGTTTTTTTAGTTCACTGTGCACAGCACTTCGAGCATGGTTGTTTGCTTCTGCTAGTGAAAGAGTTGTAGCTCGTTTGAGAAAGGACTTATTCAGTCACCTTATCAATCAGGTTAGATCCATCAGTTCTCGAACTTGTAAAACTGGAACGCTCCCTGTGAGATAAAAATACACAGAATTGCAAAAGTACATATAGAAACTTACACAATGTATATCCATTTCTAAACCACCGTACGGTTGGTCTTTTGGGTTTTATATCAATATCATCATGCTGGAAGTATATTCAAACTGTGAATAACTTCTTTAGTGTGAGAGCTGCATTAGGAACAATGGAAGTCAATAATTATCAAGTTACTATAATTATCTTATAATTGCTGTGGAACTCTAAATACCATTTGGTGTGGTTGATGCTGCATGGTTCAATAGGAAATAGCATTCTTTGATGTTACTCGAACGGGGGAACTACTAAGCAGGCTATCTGAAGACACACAGATCATAAAGAATGCAGCCACTACCAATCTTTCTGAGGCACTCTGAAATCTAACAACTGCATTTATCAGCATTGGCTTCATGTTCTCGTCTTCATGGAAATTAACATGTAAGTGATTTTATTTTCTTTGAGTAATGCTCATTTAGTCTAGTGATTATTTTTCTTATTGTATGCTTCTTCCTATTTAGTGTTGGCTTTGGCCGTAGTGCCAATCATTTCGGTTGCTGTACGAAAATTTGGGCGCTATCTTCGTGAACTTTCACATTCAACTCAAGCTGCAGCTGCAGTATCTGCCTCAATTGCAGAGGTTTGTAAGCAAAATATGAACGTTATATTGCTATTTATCAATTTTTTAATTGCTTAATGCATGGCACTGGAAACCATCCATTTTTATATTTTTAGATTCCTATTGCGTAAATTGTTGTTTTTGGAAGAATACAAAGTGCAAAAAGGAAGTCAGAATGGAAGTTTGAGAGTTTAGATAAGATTTGATGAATTGCATGGAAAAGGTAGTTTGAAGGAGAGGGGGAAGGATATTTAAAACTTGCTAAGCCTAAGATAAGGGGAAGGAAAAGCAAAGACTTTACTTTGTTAAATGTGTCAACGAGTTATATTAAGGGAACACTATATTAAGGTAAGATATAGGAGCTACCTTTTTTTATTTTTCAATAAGTAACGAAGGATATAGGAGCTACTTAGATGTATTCTTGAATTCAATCCATGGAGAGAATTGGGAGCAAATTTCCAATTTAACTCCATTGAGATAGAAATCATAGGTTCACAAGAAGAGTTATAATAGTTGAGGTAACAAATAATTAAAGAAGATGAAAATAGGAAAGAAGTTAACTCATAAGAAATTCTGAACTGATTTGCATGGATTCTTTGTAATTTTACCCTATGCAATTTGTTAATAATATTTAGTTCTATACGAGTTAAACAGGCAAGTAACTCATTATTAGGAAAGTTGTTACTCAATTTTTTTTTTTAATTCTAACTTGTTTGTTTTTCCTGTGCAATATTGATTTTTAGGAATCTTTTGGGGCCATTCGGACAGTCAGATCTTTTGCTCAAGAAGCTTATGCAGTCTCTAATTACTCAGAAAAAGTTGATGAGACACTGAACCTTGGTCTCAGACAAGCTGTGAGTGTCTTGATTAGTTTATCTCTCTCTCTCTCTCTCATTGGAAGCTGTGAGTGCATTTCCTAGTTATGAATATTTGAGAAAAATCCTAAAGCTTTTAAGGCTTGCCTTTTCTGATACAGAGAGTAGTTGGTCTATTTTTTGGAGGGCTAAATGCAGCATCAACATTATCTGTCATCGTAGTGGTGGTTTATGGAGCTTACTTGACAATAACAGGAGCTTGCTTGACAATAACAGGCACCATGACTGCAGGCTCTCTTACATCCTTCATTCTTTATAGCCTTACAGGTGCTTCCCTCATTGTTTATACCCTGTAAATTGAACCTGTAAGGGACAAAACGTTTTCAAATTTAGTTTTGAAGCCTGGGAAATTTTAAAAAAATTCTTAGCCTCTTAAGACTTAAGAGGCCGTTCCAGTAATCCAGTTTGAGAAACAGTAACGTGAATTATGTTTCTGCTCTGCTTTGAAAAAGGTGATAATCACCCTATCTGAATATTATGGGTTATGATAAACCAATCTGCTAAGCCAAACCCTTCATGTTTTCAATATCATTGTTTTTGTTGCCTGTGACTGCCTCTTTTATTTCTTTCTTTGAAAGCTTTATAGCTACTAAAAATTTACAAAATTGTGGAATTTCTGTGTCTGCAGTTGGATCCTCAGTGTCCTCTTTATCAGGATTGTATACAACAGCAATGAAAGCAGCAGGAGCAAGCAGGAGAGTTTTTCAGCTCCTGGATCGTATCTCATCCATGCCAACAGCAGGAGATAAGTGCCCCATAGGGTCAGTTACTTTACATCCCCCCACCCCTCTCCCTGGGGGTCCCTTTCCCTCTCTTTTACACACCATAACCCTTGATTTGGGAAATAATACCTTAAAAATTACTATTAATCATCTATTTACTCTGATACATTCTTACGCTTAAAAGCAGTAGACCATTGGGCAATAAGTACACTATCTCATATTTTCATTCTCCAGTTGAGATTAAAGTTAAATTCTTATCTGTAATGTTGTGCCTTTGATGGCAGAGATCCCGATGGAGATGTGGAATTAGATGATGTCTGGTTTGCTTACCCTTCTCGCCCAAGTCATATGGTTCTCAAGGTAGTAGTTTTTCTTAATTACATTATGCTGTGAACTTGGAAATGATGAGCACTAATACTAAGAAATGTTTTCTTGCCAACGAGATGATGTCATCAATTTACCTATGTCCTTTGACCGTGTTAATGTAACATTAATTCTAAGATTCAATTTGACTCTTGTTTGTTGCCCTGAAGTCTTTCTTTGGCTTGAGTTGTGAAAGAATTTATCTTCTTTGTATGTCTTACCTACCTAAAGGGTCATTAACATTTGCACCCATGTAAGAACTTTCTTAGCATAGTATGAGTGTTTTTATGATTTTCTTCATGTATCAACACTGGAATAGTAAGCATACAAGACTTTTAACATTTTTAACCTTGTGACTTTATCTACAACCATTGATTCAATTGCAGGGTATAACATTAAAACTGAGGCCTGGTTCAAAAGTTGCACTTGTTGGTCCAAGTGGTGGGGGAAAATTAATGTTATTATCCTTATCATTTTCATTTTTTTCCCTCTTGGTGGTCTTTCAATGATTAGAGCATGTCTAAGGCTCTAAAATCATCAATTTTTCTTCTTTGTCAAATGAGTACAGCAAATTTGACTTGTGTAGAATGTTAAAATTATTTAATTTTGTATTGCAGACGACAATATCCAACTTAATTGAGAGGTTCTATGACCCTCTCAAGGGAAAGATTTTGCTAAATGGGGTTCCCCTGGTAGAAATATCACATGAATATCTTCACAGCAAGGTAATTTTAGTTTCAAAATAATTTTCTGCTTATGATATAGCAGGATTTGGTAGAGGGACTTAGCTCCTCTAAAATCCCCCGTAAAATAGCCTGTGGATCAGAGTTGATAATATTAGAATCACGAGATTTCTTTGACACCCTACTTTTCTATACTTTTCAGATAAGTATTGTGAGCCAGGAGCCTGTTCTTTTCAATTTTTCTGTGGAAGAAAACATTGCCTACGGGTTCAATGGAAATGCTAGCTCAACTGATATAGAAACTGTAGCTGTGAGTTTCAATCATTTTTTTTTTTCATTCCTTCTGAACAAATGAACATCTTCTATTTTTATTTACTCTATTTTTGTATACTGATAAAGTGATAAATATTTCAGAAAATGGCTAATGCACACGAATTCATAGAAAAGTTTCCAGAAAAGTATAAAACTGTTGTTGGAGAACGTGGATTGAGGCTGTTAGGAGGCCAGAAACAACGAGTAGCAATTGCAAGAGCACTCCTAATGAATCCAAGGGTTTTGCTATTGGATGAAGCCACTAGTACTCTAGATGCTGAGAGTGAATACCTTGTTCAGGTGAGATCAGCAGATTTAAGTAAATCATCCATTTGGACAGTACTAACTTTATTTTTGCAGGACAGAGAGTTTTTGTTGTCCAAAATATCCAAGCTTTGGTTCTTTTTGGTAATTATTTGTCTTATCAAACAATAGCAAATGAAAAAAATACCTTTCATTAGAAAATAACATCAAGAAAAAAGAAAAATTATTAGGCTATCCTGACCTTTCAACTTGCATTCCAATGTCACAATGATGGTTGTGAATAATCCAACAGTCACTGGGACAACTAATGACTCAAAATAAGTTTTAAGGTAGTCTTTGTCTAATTGGGATCCATAACTAACCCCAGCAATTCGGGACAAAGGGAATAATCTGACAGTCAGTGGGACAGCAATTTTGTTATTGTTTTTGTCATCAGTGTCTCACTGAATATTCTGTCCGCAATTGCCCAGCACCTTTGGAAATTTGATTGAGCTGAGGTATCTTGGCATAAAGATGGACTTACCTTGAAACAATCCCATCATCCATGGGCAACTTGTTAAAGCTTCAAACTATGTGAAGCATATGCAAAGCTTGGTAAATTGAAGTCCTTTAGCTGCAGGACTAATATTTGTGCAATGTTAGGTCAATAGAAGACTTTTAATTGTATGATTTATGTTTGTGCAAAGTTAGTGATGTGATTTGGTGTAACGTGAGGCACTTTAAGATGTTCAAAATTGAACATTCTCTCTGCTTTTATATTTTATATTAGATTAGATATTTGATTCTGTAAGATTCAAAGTCTCTTACAGCTTTCCCCTCTAAAGCACCACCAGTTTCTTCCTGCCCAACCATTCATCATTGTTGCTGTTCTTCTAGCATACCCCTCCACTTTCTCCTTTTGGATTTACCTTCTATCCAGTCTCATCAAGAAAATAAAAATGCATTCTCTGCCAATGACATGTAGCAAGAATGATTTATATAGTGTGAGCATTGAACTTGTTCCCAATAATGCTATAAGTTGCATGTTCGAAGCTACTCCTTGCCATTGGCCTTTCATTACAAAATATACAGTTGTTGTACATTGGAATGTGTTGCTTTAAGTTGACGGTGCTAAGGAGTAATTATAGGTATTAAACCACATTTCATTTCTCTCCTATAAGGGAGAAAAAGAAAAAGAAAATTCAGGGAAAGAAGAGAGAGAACAGAGCTACAAAATATGCTGATTTTGTCTGCCTATAATTCTAAGTTTTATTTCTTTCATTATCAAACATATTAACCAATTCTCATGCAACCTATAGGATGCCATGGATTCTCTGATGCGGGGAAGGACTGTTCTTGTCATAGCACACCGGCTTTCAACTGTCCAAAGTGCAGACACTGTTGCAGTTATATCAGATGATCAGATAGCGGAAAGTGGCACCCATGATGAGCTACTCAGCCAGGATGGAATTTACACTGCATTAATGAGGCGGCAATTACAAGTCCCCAAAACTGAACTGTAGTCTAAGACTACAAAACTCAGTTAGAAGTGAGTTCACTTGTGATTGGAATTCCCATACTGGCTTCTCCTATGTAATGATTTGTCTTTGAAATCATAAATGTTCTTGTTTTAAATGATTATGAAGACCTTTTTGTACTTAATCCTACAACATGTATAGAAACCTTGTTACTTTCCAGATTTGATATACAGATTTCTCCAAGAGTCGTTTGGTCAAAAAATGTGATTTTCTAAACAATTAAGGAATATTGGTGGCCCTAACACATATGCTGACACTATCAACTGGGCTTGAATACGCAGCTGATTCAAATTGGTGGTTGCCGATTGGTATTGCATAATTTTAACTATCATTGTGTATGTCTATGTCGTACTCTATCCTAACTTATGGGTATATTCTACTTTTATTTTCTTGTGAAAGAAAAAAAAATTATTAATCCTAAATTTAAAAGGGCATTAAAATTTATACCCTTCGGAATAATCCATTTGTGTGTGTGTGGGGTATATATAAGTGATTAACTTATTATTCAAGCAAGCGTCAATTTTTTTGTGATAAATTAAAGAGTAATGCTACAAACACAATACTTTTCATAATAATTGAGTTGACAAATTTTTACTAATTCATATACATTTTTTTTTTATCTACCATTAGCAATTAGCCACTTTAATAGTTATGAAATATTTTGTAAACTTTTTGTAATTCTAGAGCTATATATACAAGACATTAGAATTTTTAGGAAATAGTTAAGTTATGCACTCTTCACATACATATGCAGTTTGGGGCAATTAGTCATTTAACAATTGTAACAATTGGGAAATATTTTGTAATAATTTCTATAATTCTAGAGTTATATATACAAGACATTAGTTTCTAATATATATATAAGACATTAGAGTTTTTAGAAAGAGTGGGGTTATTACACACCACCAAAGGCAACCTAAATCGTGATTTCAAGTAACGATTTCTAATTGCTTTTGGGGGTGTGTAAAATAGTGTGTGCAACAAGTTAGAAATCGTGACTTCAATTTCTTTTGTGGAGTGTGTATAAAATAATTTATGTGCAACAAATTTAACTCTTTTAGAAAATAGTCAAGTCATGCACTCTTCACATACGCATGTAGTTGTTTGGGGAAGAAGTCCCCCTCCTGGGTAAGTTTCACATGCACCAATGAGAATTGAACCCACAACCTCAAATAAAGGGGGGAGATACCATTTGATTTGAGCTAGAGCTCATTAACACTATTTAGATCATATTAGGGGTGTACTCTATCTATAATTTTAAATAGAGTAAGGTTAAAAACACTTTTTACAATATTTTTTCAGACTTTTGATATGACAAATTCTTATTAGTTCTCTTCTAGACCCACTACCTACATTCCTTTTTTATTTACTAATAACTACTCACCAATTAAAGTTTATAGCTCTAACATTTATTATTGCTATGTTCTGTTGAACAACATTAGTGTAAAATTTCATCCACTCCCCCCCCCCCCCCCCGGTTTAGAATAAAAGAGTGTCTCTATAAATTATAAAGTCTTAGCTATAAGATCAAATTTGTAAAACTAAAATTTCCTTAACAAAATGATGCTATAAATTAATTTGGATATATTTTTCCTTTTATTTTGTATTTCATTTTTCACCAGAAGTTGAAGACTTCACTTTTGTGAATCCCATTTGCTTATAAGTTGAAACTCTCTAAAAAAATAGTGATATGTAAATTATGAGACTTTAATAGCGGCATAATTATAAGGCCAATTAAAAGTTAAATGATTTTGATTTTATAAATATTATAAATTATAGATTATAGATCAGTAGAGTTATGGGTATTTTTTATGGTTAGAAATTTCCACCACTCGATTCCTTTTTTTCTTCCCTTCTACAAAGAATGTATCATCTTTAAAAAATTGGGATAATTAAAGTAAAAAAGTAAACTATTATACATTTTAGCCATAAACAAGATCAATGACCAGAAAGATGCAGTTTTACATACAAAACTCTCAAAAATTAATCACAAATTTATGCATCCTTCCAAGCAAAAATTACAAAACTAAAAAAAATAGAACTAGCAAATTACACTACTGTACTATTCAAAGACATTCACGCGTTTTTTGGGTCAACGAAATGCAGACATTCACTCTTTTTTTTTTTTTTTTTTTGGTTTAAGAGGGATCTGCATTAACATTAACTAGCCAAGAAAAGCGATGTTCTGGCTAAGAGCCTTAGAGTATACAAACCATCAGCATCCGCATTTAAAATATTACATAGACTGTCATTGGGTGGAGCATTAAGTACAACAAAATTTCCAAAAAAAGAACAGCCTGCTTTAGCAAGATTATCGGTGCATCTATTCAACTCCCTAAACACATGGGTGACCTTGACATGCTGGAATTGCTCTAGGAGGTACCTGCAATCATTGAGTAGAGCAGCACATGAGTTATTAATAACTTTCTTAGACAGCACAAGATTAACAACAACTTGGGCATCTAATTCAACATGCAGGTAGTTAATGCCAAGTTGGGCCGCAAGCATTAGCCCATCCCTCAAGGCCTAAAATTCAGCAACCACACTTGTAGCCTGCCCGATATTCCTCATAAACCCCAATGTAGACATTCACTCGCCGCCATGAGGTTTTTTCCTCTTTTTTTGAGAAAAAACTAGCCTATGAGGTGATGACTCATGACTGTGACCGGTGAACGTGCAAAGGCCGAAGAGAACTATGTATTATGTAGTAAGTACATTGAAAGCTGCCGTCAATCATTCAAAAATTAAAATGGTCACTTCACGTGGATCTCTTTTTTTTTTTTTTTTTTTTTTTTTTTTTTTTGATTGAGAAGAACGTGAATTTAAAGTTAAATATTTATTGGCGTAAATACACTTTTAGTCCTTACATTTTGACGTTTTTCTATTTTAATCCTTACATTTTATTTTTTTCACGTTTAGTCCCTAAAACTAATTTACGCCCTTCACTTTAGTCCTTCAAGCCCCATTCCGTCACCAATTAACGGAGAAACTGATAAGATCAATAAAATATTTTTCTTTTTTACACGCTGGTGAATAAAATAAGGGAATAAGGAAGAAATCAGATGAAAGCTCATTAATAACTCACGTGATAAATCACATGAAGCACTTACCTACCTTTGGCACGTAGGAAATGACCTTTCCCAAATCAGACTTAAATCCCTAGCTCTTTGCCTCTGCCGAACAGCCAACAGCCATCATCATCAACCTAAAGAAAATCTCACTTCTCTCTCAAACCACCATCATCATCAACCATCTCAAGATCTTCAACCATTTCGAAGTCCCTGATTAGATGGAAGCAAGCTCTTCAACCAGTTCAAACTTGAGGAGGAGAGCTCCATTTAGGTGCTACTATGGTGAAAAACCGATGTTAGTCATTTCGTGAACACCGGACAACCCTGACAGAAGGTTTTATGGCTGTCCAAACTACTGGGTATTTCAATATTTGAGTATTTTTTTTTAATTAATCATGTTTTTTCTACTGGGTAGTACAAGCTTTGTTATTGATGTTATTCTGTTTTAGTGAGATGGGGTTTTCTTCCTCTTCTTTGTTTTTGGTTTTGTTTTTTGTTTTTTGTTTTCCAATGTCTATTATTTTCTGAGAAAACTAGGGAAAATCTAGGAAAATTGATTTTGAATCATGGGGTTTTCGTGTTTTTATTTTTATTTCATTGGGGTTTAGAGAAAGGGAGGAGGGACTTTCTGCATTTAGTTCGTTTTCTTGGGTTTGGAAGCAATAATTTTGGGTTTTTTTTTCTTGTTTTACTAAGCTGTTTGGTGGTGTAAAAAAATGTTGCTAGTAGTTTTTGACACCTTGTTCAAGAGGTAGGATTTGTGCATATATTGATGCATGTAAATAGAGGAATGTTAAGTGCAAGGTGAACAAATGAACACATAAAGGTATTGTTCAACTGTGACATACATTATGTGAGCATATGAGGTTAAGTCTCTGGTTTATTGACTGCATTCACTTATGAGTTGTTATGGATGCATATGGCTTGGGTTTGTGAAATTAAAACTCAATTTGTTGACATAGGCACTTGTTGTCAGATTGTTTGACATGAATACTGGAGCAAAAAGTTCTTGAGTTGGGCCTAAATTTAGGAGACTTAATTGAAACAAAAAAGGATAGACAACCAGCACAGCACCCCCAAACTAAAAGCAGTATGGTAATACTAACACCTTAAGAAACAGAATGAAATCTTCCATCTACCACATAAACCTCTATTTTGGCTAGTTCTTAATACTTCTATAAGACCCCAGTCTAAGTCTATAACCATCTCTAATTAATTGTAGAACTCCTTCGTAAGGATTTTACCATTATATGCAGTCAAGCACTTCTTTGTAATTTGTATCCATTAATGGTAAACAGTAGCATCCCATGCCAATTTTCTTTAGGTTACTTTGAATTATCATCAGTATGGTAATGTACATAGAATTAACTGGGGAATATTTTCCTTTTGTTGGTTGGGTTAGTTTATTGATCTTCAATGTTAATGTTTTCTTAAAAATTGGATTGCTGTGGTTATATATAAACAACAATGTTTTTTCAGTTTCATGTTAATTATACAGTTCTTATTGGTCATTAAGTAGCTTGATGGATGAAGAAATTGGTTTGCATTTCAGGATGGGCGAAAGTGTAAATTCTTCCAATGGCGTGATGATGAGATATGTGAACGTGGTAAGGTGCACATCCCAGAGCAAAGGCAACGGATTATCAAACTAGAGGCCGAGGTTGCAAGATGCTACAGGAGAGAGAAGTTTTACAATGTGGCTTTGGCATTCTTATTGGTGATATGTGGGATTTGTCTCTTTAATTGTATGGGTAGTTAGACAGGTAGTGGAAATTTGATTAGGCTGGGAAGTGTTTATGTTTGGTTAGGTAGGTGGTGGAAGTGTATGTTTGGTTAGCATGTTACATAGATGGGGGAGTTTCAATATCCTGTAATTGCTAATGCATAGGGCTGGCAGTGTGTACATTTTTTGGTTAGGTAGTTAGCATGGAAACACTTGTTGGTTTTTTTTTTTTTTTGGTACCATTCCTGGAATGAAATGAATACCCCTATTTTCTAACTGTGTTGTTCAATGGTAAAATATTAATAATGATCCATTCTCTCCTTTGTAACTTTTTTGCCACATTGAATGATTTGGAATTTTTGTGTGCTTAACATTTGTTTTGTATTCATCAATGTGGGGCTGCTGAAATGTGTTTATGAACTTTATTCATACTGATTTCAGTTTAATAAAATAAAAAATAAAAAGTTAAATAACCAATTTGAAAAAAGAGATGTTAATATGAAATTTTATAGTAAGTCTCAATTTCAAAGTCAAAGAGAGTAAATGATGACAATTCAGGGCATGTTGGCACAGATTGGCTACTTAAAAGTTTAGAAATTCCTTTAGACATAGAGGTGAGTTTCCATGTGTTACAAATTTTAAATGATTGTCTTTTGCACCCTTCTTGGCATTTGGATTTATATAAACCTTATTAAACCAGGGACTATAGTCATATTATTAACAGTGTACAAACTTCTAATTTCTTAACTGATCTAAAATTACGTAGACTTTTTAGTCATATTATTCCCTCTTATGCAATTCAGTCACATCTTAAAAAAGATCTATTAAACATATCCAACTTTGCATGTAACTAAGGTTTACTTAAAAGATCTACTTAAAATATATATTAGGCATGACTAAGTCAACTTTGCAGCTAACTCAATTAATTCCCGTATACTATTACCCCACACATTAGGCATGACTCAAATCAAAAGGGATCTCACTGAATCCTTTGAAGTGTATTGTTTACAATCTACAGCATATTGACAGATTGGCAACAAAAATCCTAGTCAACAAAAAACCAAATTTGAACCCATTAACTTCAGCATCATCCTTACCATCCCAACTGTCACTACTATCTTCAACAAAGTCCCTAACATCATGGTTCAACTCTACATCATCTTCTAGGCCACTTCCCCCACCATCACTTCCCACACTATTACTGCTCTCACTTATATGAAAGACCTCAGGTAGGTGCTCAATGATAGGTTCTTTACCTGCTCTCCTTGAACCCATTTGAGAAGCAACCACCTCAATAGGAACATCGGCATTAACCTCAAGCTCATCCTCATTGTTAAAGGTTTGATCATTAGCATACACGTCATCATTATCATAAAAACTGTAAAAATCATCCCCATCATGGTCATCATGTTCACTGCCATCATCATTGTCATAATAACCTATAAAGTCTTGCTCCAGTGCCAATGGCTGCACACCCTCGCCAGCATCCTGTCCCTCATCAACTAATATAGGGTCATGTATTGGATGCTCTACATACACATGAATATCTTGATGACCTCTCGCTAATTCTGTTCTATATGTGGCATCACTATCATTAACAATCAAATGGAAGTCTGCCAGTTCTTGGTTCACTCCAAGCATTTTATACCACAGCCTACTAACAAATGTGTACCCAAAGTCCTTACATATACTTTCTATCTCAACCTTGGACCACTTGTCGGGGTCACAATTATTAACTATATCTACTGCACCTCCCATATATTTTCGGCCATTTTCAGTAAAATGGCCACCATGATGCACAAATACACTAAATAGCTCATCCGTTTTGCATGCAACATAACACCAAAACCAATTAAACAATGCTAGCTACAGAACAAAATATATATTTTATTTAACAAAACAACACTTATGCCTAATAAAATATTCTATTCAACATGCAGACAACATAACACTTAATAAAGTATTAGGTGATCACAACACTTAATCAAATATTTAAGTAAGAATACGACACTTACTTCAATAGTTTTGTCATACGTACTAAAAGAAACAGAGAAAGTACTTTTGTCATACACGAGGAACACATGGACCACAATGTAAACCACAAACAAACACATGTAAACAAAGACCATCAAACAGTCAAAAAGCCAAAATATACAAAAACATTGTGGCCCTTACTAAGAAAAAGCCAACAAGCTTCTTGTAAAGCTATAAATAAGGATAGAGAGAAGAGAGATAAGACCTTTTCACAAAGAAAGAGGTCTCCCAGTTTTCATTTTCTCCACTCCATGAAAAGTGTGGGTATAAAGTGACAAAGATTGACAGAGATGATGATGGCGCTTCAAGTTAGTGTCTTTTAGAGATGGGTTTTGAGAAAGAAGTGGGATTTTTCTTTAGGTTGATGATGATGGTGGTTTGAGAGAGAAGTGGGATTTTTCTTTAGGTTGTGTTCTGATGGCTGTTTGGCAGAGGCAGAGAGCTTTACTGGGGATTAAGTCTAATTTAGGAAAGGTCATTACCGTGTGGGTCGGGATGTGTCAACTAGTGTGTGATTCATTTCTTGAGTTATTGCTTCACGTGTGGGGTGGGACGCACCAGAGGGTTGTTAAATGCACTAAAAGTGTTTCACGTGAGTTATTGATGAGCTTCATCTGATTTCTTCCTTATTCCCTTATTTTATTCACCAGCGTGTAAAATATATATATATATATATATATATTTTTTATTGATCCCGTCAGTTTCCCTGTTAATTGGTGACGGAATAGGGCTTCAAGGACTAAAGTGAAGGGTGTAAATTGGTTTTAGGGATTAAAAGTGGAAATAAAATAAAATGTAGGGACCAAAATGGAAAAAAGTCAAAATGTAGGGACTAAAAGTGTATTTATGCCATATATATTTTTAATCTTAGTCAATGAATTTGATTTTTTTTTTTTTTATAACTTTTATATCTTAATTATTCCATATAACTTTAGGCTTTAACCGTTGTCTTACTTTCTGGCTCTAACTAAAAGATGGCTTAGAAGGTTTTTTTTTTTTTTTTGGGTATGTATGTGCATGAGTTTGAATATCATTTAAAAGTAATGCTGGTGGCACATAAAATAATGAGATTTGTGTCACAATTCGTCTATATGGTTAGCACATAAATTTTAGGAGTAATGTCATCAATAAAAGTACGTTGTGCCCTCCTTAACAATGTCATTGATATTTTTAAGAATAATGTTATAGCCAAAAAAATTTCTACAACATCACTTTTTACTTACCAATAACCACTCACCATAATAGTAATTTGTTTCTTTTTTAATAGGTAATAGTAATTTGTTAATTTATGTAGTTTTAGCATTTTCCACCTTTTAAAGGCCATAAAAAATTAATAGATTATATCTAAAAAAATATATATAGAAATCCAAAAAAATTAGCCCAACAAAATAAATATATATATATTAATAGCAAAGCTAAAAATAAATTATGGCCAATTAACCTATTTTACCCAAAACAAACGACTTGACCCTTTAAAAAGTTTTAAACAAAATAATTTTTTTTCTTATCCAGAACACAAAAAAAAAAAAAAAAAAAAACCCTTAGTAGTTAAGCAGTAGAGTTAGAGGTCAAAGTCGTCTCACAATGAACAGCAGAGCCGCCCCTTATTCCAAGTCTTGGCTCTGTCTCTGCATGGATGCATCGGGTAGCAAAGAGAGAGAGAGGTCCTTGGAGAAGGAGAGTGAGAAGATTTTTTTATTAGTAGCATGAACAATACCCTCGCCAAGAGTAGCAAGGTACTGTCCATAGTCCATACGCTATTTTTGTGTTTTAGTTTGAAGAGGTTGATGCACAACACAATTGTGTGGGTTTAACTACGTTTTTTTTAGCCAAAGCCTAGTTTATCTAGATTGACGTGAATACTATACCTACGATATGTTATAAAAGGCTTTGATATGACACGCACGTGGTGTGGGGACAGAATCTATCTCTGGATGCACCCAGGCAGCCAGTCATGACTCAAAACTTGCACATACTCATAGAGCAAGCAGGATACAAATGTGTGAACTATTTGAGGCAGCCAAGGCTTGTAGAAAGAGAATACTTCACACACAATAATAGCTGGCAGAATCTAATGGTAAGGAGAATTGATGAGGTAATAGAAAAATAGGGAGCCATTATATTGAAGGCAAAAACTTGTTTTACGTAGTTTGTTTTACACCAATGCAATTTATAATCGAAAACGTAATTTAAAGTCATGAAGCTAATTATAGAAATGCAATGTATACATGTAAAATACACTGTAAAACTGACACTGATCTTATGTTTATCTTGCACTTCTGCTGAATAGAAGAAGAAGAAGAAAACACCAAATAGCTAGATCTACTATATATATGCTTGGCGTCAAAACAAAATTTGAGGTCATAGAAGTGTCAATTTGTGCGGAAAAAATTTTGTAACAATAAATCACAAATTTTGACCTAATAATACAAGATCTCAGACAAAAAAAAAAAAAAAATGCGACATCCAAAAAAAGGTAGGGAACTCTTGTGCATAATCTAGCTTTTGACAGTTTGGTCTTCGGTTGTTGGTCTACATACTACATATAGTATTCTAGGTTTGAAATAATTCAGGACAAAAGTTAGGTACAGTATTTAAGTGTTGTTTTTTAAGTTTTTCATTTAAGATTTAGCTATGTGACTCTTTTGTCATAGATAAATGTATATTTTTAATTAAGTACAATCACATGACTGAATCTTAATAAGAGAATTTAAGAAATAATACCTAAATACAGTATCTAAGTTTTACCATTAAGATAAATTATAATAAACCAAAGGACAATGATTTTCTTGAAACCAAAAAATAATAATAATAAAAAGTAATTTTCTTAAAACTACTCTTGGTGTGAGTAAAATATAATATTAATTTTATTAAAAACTAGTCGCAGACCCGCGCATTGCGCGAGATAATTTTTTTTTTTTTTTTAAGTGATCTTATTAAATATATTTGAGGTAATAAGTAATAACACTCTCCCATTCATATTAATAACAGAATATTTTAAATTTATTTAAGAATCTATTTATAAATGTTTAACCATGGTTGGTAAAGACATTTCTCATAACTTTAGAATTAAAATACAAATTTATAAAATACCAAAATATTTGAAATGACAAATCTCTCCATAACTCAGTGGGAAAAGAAAAGGGAGGAAGAAAAAAGCAAAAGACACTACTTAATATTTTGAAATACGCTTTAATTTAAAATTTTAAAATAAGAGAATTTAATTTTAAAATTAAGGATAATTTTGGAACCTACCTTAAGCACAATCAAATTAGTACACAATATTTTAATATTAATTTCACAAAGTTTGGTCAAACAAATGTAAAGGATGAAAATATTTTTTCCTTTCAAGTTTGGGGTAGAGTGTCATTTCCTCAAACCTCAAGGGATGGGAGTGTAATTACCCCTATATTATTATTGTTGTTGTTGTTGTTGTTAATAATTGATTTTCATTTTCTTTTAAGTTAATAAAAACCTTACATATACCTTTTTATTTATTTATAGAATATACATTTTTTTTAACCTTTACATATCTTTCTTTTAATGTGATTCTCATAACAGATGTGTCAAATGAGATGTAGCATCGTTTAATTTATTAGATTTTTAAATGTAATTGTGTATGAAGATTACACACACACACACACACACACACACACACACACATATAAAGTTAAATGAAATGTCAAAAAAAAGGATTTCAAAATTTTCTAACTTTATTTCTTATGTAATTTCTATTATTACATGAGAAAATCTCTTTTTATTTATGAATTAGAGTTTGATTAGTTTTAAGTTTAAATATATTTCTATGATTGTGTTTAATTATTGATTCAATTTTTTAAGTGAATGTAACAATTGATTTTATTGCACTATAAAGTTTTTAATGTTTTCCATATTGGTCATATTTATCTTTTATTTTTACTTCTCCTTACGACCTCTTTGTTTTCCAATTAATAGTTACTAATTGACATTGTTTTTTCTTTACCATCTCTCTCTCTCCATAAGCAACCTACTGATTTCCAAAATTTAATGATGATTTTATTGCATTAAATATGCATTATAGTTTTTTTTTTCCATTTAATTTTGCTACCCTTAAGTTAGTATATCCATAACTATTCTTTATATTATTTTTGGTTTGATATCCTTATTATTATTTCTTTTTCAATTTAGGGTTTCCCAATTGGCATTTGTTTTGTATTATATTTTTCCTTTGATATATTGAGTTTGAGAATGAGTGTGTCCCTAGCTAATATTACTCCACTTTATGATGACACTTTTATTTATTGAATTTAAGTAAAATTTTTAATTTTTAATTTTTTTAAATAAAAAGGAGAGAAAAATATAAATAATTTAATGATATGGAAGACATGGGGAGACGAATAGTGATATTAAGGTAGTGGGGAGATGAAAAGATAAAGATAAGGAAAAACCTTGGACAAAGAGTAAATGTGTAAAAAAAAAGTACAATTTTTTAAGGATAATTTTATTGATTTGAATTTAAATAAAATATTCCATGTTTAATTATTAGAGAGAGAGAGAGAGAGAGAGAGAGAGAATATAAATAATTTAGTGATGTGGAAGATGTGATTGAATTTAAATGTTGAATGACATAAGATGAGAAGAAAAAAAAAGTAAAAATAAAATATATATAACAATAAATACCATTAAAGAGAACAGTTGCACATAAAATATTTTTGTTTTTTCTCATAACTCTAATTAAGATTGATGTTTTTTTTTTTTAAATATGTGTTTTTGTATTGTGTTTTTTTTTTTTTAATTTCCCATCAAAAAGTCTTTTCTTTCCCTTTTATAATTTTGATTGAATTTTGGTTTGGATTAATACTTAGTTGTTTTTGGAAATAGGAATTTGAATATGCCTACCAATTTGTTGACTAATAAATTATTATAGAATCTATTTTTATTTCTTTAGTTTTATTTTAATTTTGGTTAAGTTAACATTGTAATTTTGTGACGATTTTTTATTATTATGATAATTTCCTTATTCCTTAAGAGATGAGTTGTATATTAAGCAAATGTAACACACTACAACAAAGTTAGAAGAATATGATTCACCTTAAAAAATATTAATTAAATACACAAAAAAAAAATTATTAAAATGATCTATTTGTAGAGATAAAAAGATTTCAAAAAATAAGTGTAAAAGTGGGACTAATTCTAATTCTAGGAAATATATATAGAGAAATAGAAATAAGGATGCTAATTAAAGAACATTGGCAATACTATCAATCCTGTTTGAAGCTTAATCATAGCTCCACTAATTTGTTGACTTTCAGCTTTTTGTTGGTATATATTTAGGCGATCTTCAATGCCGTAAAATTCCTTATTGTCTGGTATTACTTGAATTCCGGCAAACTACTCGATTAAATTAAGTGAAAAAATGAGCATAATGATTCTAGTGTAGAAAAAAGAAAAAGAAATAAAGAATTCCCAAAGATTAGTAATTTGACATAAATAGAAGATTGTATAAAAAAAAATTCATCAAAACATTGAGAGAGAAAGAGAGAGAGAACCTTTTTTTGAATTCCAGCAAACTACCCAATTAAATTAAGTGAGAAAAATAAGAGAAAGGATTCCTAAATATTAGTAATTTGGCATAAATAGAAGAATGTATAAAAAATTCATCAAAAAATTGAGAGAGAGAGAGAGAGAGAGAACCTTTTTTTGTGAGAGAAAATAATGCATAGAATGGAATAGATAGTTACAAATTTATAGTAAGAGAGTGTGAATAAGAAGAGAGAAAATAAAGGAATGTGTAGAGAAAGAAGAAGAATAATATTTATGTAGAAGGTAGTGGGGAGATGAAAAGAAGAAGAATAGTATTTATGTAGAGGGTAGTGGGGAGATGAAAAGATAAGAGTGGAAAAAAGTTGAAAAAGTGTAAATATTAAAATAAAATAAAAAGTAAATATTAAAAACAATTATAGGAAATTGAAAAGAAAATGATAATGAGGTAGACGCTGATGTGGCTAAACTTGAGCATAGTAATAATAAATGCTACGTTTCAGCTTTTAGATATATATAGAATATAGATGAAGTTAAAAAAAATACCTTTTATAAGTGAATTTAATTTTTAGGTTAATTTTTCGTTTTTTAAACTTACAATTTCATCCTTAATTAAAAAAATAATAATAAAAAGCACATCTATTTCATTATTATTTCCATTTTCTGTTAAATTATATTCAAGAGAATCACCACAAACAAAATATTAACAGTTGACATGGCATGCTTCAAAAAATTAAAAGTTTAGCTCCATATATTCATTATATTCATGTTCATGATTAATGAGAGCATTTTTTTTTTTTTTTTTTGTGTGTGTGTGGAAATAAGGGATTAGAGATAATACTGGGACCCATGACTTGTCATTCTCTACACTCCATAGTTCAGGTGGTGAGTTCTGAGGCTAATTCTCTTGTAGGATTCAAGAGCAGTGAAATTCATGAAATGTCAGTAATTTATAGCTAAATCTTAACATAAGCCAGAGATATGCCCCACCAAACTCCCCATCCATATGGTAATTAAGGAAGCGAGGCCAATAGGCTATTGACTAAGAAGTGAATGAAAAAATGCCCCAAAATTTTTACCAATAGGGGTATCCATGTAAAACTAGAAGTATTAATTAAGTCCTAATTATTCATCAATAAATAAAATTTAGTTTTTTTTTTTAAATAAAAAAAAATCAGTTAAAGAAAAATATTTTCATTAGATGTGGCAACAATCACTTATTTTTCTCAGTTTTAAAGTATAGAACTTATTAATCTCTCACACATGAATACTAAAAGAACTCATTAATATCTCACTAATAAATAAATTTATACTCAAATTTTATTTAAAGATATCAAATATATAATTTTGTTACAATTGTCGATCAAACTTTTTTAGTACTTGATTGCTTCACTCAATGAAATAATGTTTATTTTACTTCAATATTAGTTCTTCTAACTGTTTTCTTCTTTTACTTGGTTAATAAAGTACTTATTCAGGAAAATAAAAAGTAATACAATGAATTGGTTTCAATTTGTAACTTTGCATCTAAAAAAATAAATTCTAAATAAAAAACAAATATCAAAAGATAAATAAATCTTTTATTAATATTTAAAATATTAGAATATGCCCACTTAACGTAGTCACCCTAACCAGAATTCACAAGTACGAGATTACCAGTCATGTCCAAGAACAAATATAGCCCAGAACATGGTCCCCTGAGCAGCCCAGTTGAGTGGCTAAAAGGACCAAGTATTGAAGTAGATTGCAGCTGCTGCCAAGGTGACGACAACAAAGCTTCCATGGCCGCTGTTCAATCGAAAACCAAACACAGTATAACTGTATGTGAAAATCAATAATAACACGGTTTTAGATGTTAGAAGGCAAAGAATATATAAGCATGAGATTACCAATCATGTCCAAGAACAACTATAACCCAGAACATGGTCCTCTGAGCAGCCCAGTAGAGTGGCCAAAAAGACCAACTATTAATGAAGTAGATTGTAGCTGCTGCCAATACAAAGACTACAAATTCATCTCTGGTAAAATGACTTAGCAGCAGAGACCACGGATTCTTGACCCAGCAATTCTTGGGAATGGCAGCTCGGGTCGCTGCTATCTTAAATGGAGGCTGGGCACTTGGGTTGAAGTCATATTTTTCGTCAACCCCATTAACACCATTAGTATGCTCAACTTGTCTCTGCATTTCTTCAACAACTGGTTCTTTCATTGGAGGACTTTGTTCTGGTGGTAAGTTTTTTATTGTTGGAAACGTAGTGGGGAATAAGAGTTTAAATTCTAGCAGGTGATTAAAATAAGAGAAATGTCTACGTAATATTTTTACAACAAATTTTAAGTAATAAATTATTATTTGCTGTTATTAGTAAATAAAAAAAAAATCAAATTAAAAATCTGTAACAACCTAGGGCTTGTTTGGTACATCAACTTAAACACATGATTTCAGTTTTTAAACAACATTACATATATTTCTATACACTTTTTCACGTACCCACACGTATTTTCAAAAAAAAACTAAAAACGGTTGTTTACACATAAATACTAAACCATTCTAAAAAAAAAAAGTACCAAACAAACTCCTATTACCTTAAATTTATTGTAAAAATGTTGTAAAAATATTAAGAAGGTAACACTTCTTTCCAAACAAAGTTTTTGCACTCTCTCGTCAGAAAACGCCACATCTTTCTCTTTCATTTTAATATTGAAAGAGAAAGATGTAAAAAAATTTGCAAAATTTATTACAAAACTAGTACAAATTTGGAGACTTTGACTTGCATATCTTTCACTCGGATTCATATCCCGTGCAATACCTAGGGTATTGCACGGTGTGTAATTGCTTTAATCCTAGCCATTCAATCAATCTAATGCTCAAGAATTGGATAGCTCAATAAGACACGTCAGCGATCCGTGTAAGCCCTCATTTTTCTCTACTCTTTCAATTTCTCCTCTCTCTCTTCTTCACGCTTACCCCTATTAAAAAATTTCAGAAACTCTCTGACTCTCTCTCTTCCAACCAAACATGCCTTAGAATCTCTCTCTCTCATGCCTAAAAAAAAAAAGCCACCAGTGATGCTCCGGTTACCTCTCCACTAAAGAATGAATGTGAACCAACTGTGTTTCAACTACCCACCCGAATGTGATTAGATCTAGTAATCAAATTTATGATTTTTTTTTTCTTTGTGTGATTTCTTTGCCAAAGATCATCCCTTTGTTTCATTTATAGCACTAAAAATTATCTATTTCTTTCATTGCTTTTTTTTTTTTTTTTTTAATTTGATTCATTTATTGTTGAATGTTTTTGAGATTTTTATAATGGGTATGAAGCCCAGTACCAGTAGAGTGTGCGTGTGTGTCAATGGCCAAGGACTGGCTGGTGGAGATTTTGTTAGGTTATGTCATCTGATGCCGATGTTCGGTTGCTAGGTTTATCGGTTCCTTGTGTTATGTTTTTGTTTTCATTTCATGAGTTTCAAGGGGAAAAAAAAAAATTAGTGTTTACTATGCAATCTTGTTCATAGCCAGTGATTTAATTGTTACAGATCAATTCTTAAACATTAGTTGAACCTTGGTGTCTCTAAATTTTATGACACTGTTACTTTTGTCCATAACAAATTGTGAAAATTCAGAAATAAAAAGCATCAGGTTGCTGGATTTACAAAAGAAAAAAGGGTGATGGCATTTACAGACATTTTGTATGCATGCTATTCTTGTAAAACTCCCATTAAAGTAGAAAATGTTTGAAATATATACATCATCTGAATTCAAATTAATATATTGGGGTCAGCTGACAATAGTACCAATTGTAGTAGGGATGTCCATATGGTTCTCATTTCTCAGTAGATTGATAATGTTATAAATAAAAAATGATCGTAATGATATCTATGCTTGGTTATTTTTCAGCTACAGGTTTAAACTTTTGCTATAAAATCCTGAATGAACTATATCTAAGTGTGTTAATACCCATTGAGATCTTTATCTGCATGGTTTCTTTGTCTGGAAATTTATGAGCTAAAACATGAAATCCCTCTTGAGCTTCCATTTTATTGAATGTAAACATCAATGTCTGTTGTGGCACACACCAATGCTAGCATTTGTATATGCATATAACAAACTTCTATTATGTTACTTGTGAGTGAGTGTGTGTCAATGGCCAAGGACTGGCTGGTGGAGATTTTGTTAGGTTGTGTCATCTGATGCCGATGTTTGGTTCTTAGGTTTATCGGTTCCTTGTGTTATATTTTTGTTTTGATTTCATGAGTTTCAAGGGGAAAAAAAATATCTTGTTTCTTGAGATTGTCTATCTAGCATATAAATTCATCTAGATTTCAGCTACTCATCCAAAAAAAAAAAAAATGTGATTATAGAACTGGTATTATGATCTTTTTTCCCCTATCCTTGATTTCTTTGACAAAGGTCATCCACTTCAAAGAAGTTTCATTGGAATTTTTTTGCTTGTTTTCTTTACAAAAAATCAACTTCATTGGAATTTAACAATTTGGTTTGAGTTTAAGATTATAGAAAACAATGTAGGGAAGCTTAGAAACACATGAATTTAACAATTTTTTTGGTTTTCTAAGATTCACCCGTTACTTGGTTTGGGTATAATATAATCCCTTTGGTGTTGTGGTTTGGGATTGGTAGCAGTTCTTTATTTTGTTTAATTTTAATTTTTTTCGGAAATGCACAAAAATTGTTTGTAAAAATAAGTTAATAACTGTTAGAAACTTTGAAGCCTAATGGCTTAATGCTAAGCCATTTTATATGCAAGATTTGCAGTTTTTAGGGAGATTCGTCAAGTTGATAAGTGTTTCGAGCTACTCTCCAAATGGGCTGATTCCATTAACTTTTCACTCACAAAAGAGATGTGAATTGAGGCAAGGAATAGAGTACAGGAAATCTCTCAAGTTTACCATGCCATCAAGGAGGGATTGGATTTTTGACCCCTTGGAACACTAGTCAAGGAGGTCTTTGTGTAGTTTAACACAAACCATCACAATGGAATACCATTGTAGTTAATAACTTTTTTTTCAATTGGCTAACTCAAATTTTATTGCAACATCTTGTATCAACTATTGCAATGACTCTAATGCTATTGCAATGGTTTTTTTCGTTGCAATAAACGTTTTTTGTTGTAGTGCCTCCACCTTCATTTCTGCCACTGGCTCCCCTATTGCGTCTAAAGTTGAGCATGGGCTCTTCTTGGCATCCGGAGGCAGATGTCTCCTGTGAGGGCTAATATTCTAGTTGTAATGAAATGTCCCCCTCACCTCCATCACTGCCTTCCACAATCTCAAGTGCAAAAACTCTTGAGTGTTGTTCAGTGTTGGCTTTGATGAGACGCTGAAATACTTCATAGTCTTTGAAGTGCGACTGATAGGAACTCTTCGTGGATACCCCTGAATTAACAACATATGTGTCTTTTCTGTATGAGACAAAAGGGCGGGATTCAGAGATGACTAGCAAAAGAAACTGGGTTACTACGTAGCACAAAAACAGCACCAATGTGGCACGTCCCTGTTACAGAATATTACTCGAACTTGTCATATGCATCTTAGCTTTTTGTTTTTGTTTTTAAATAAAAAAATCACTTTTTAAGGTGCAAAACTTTTGCTCACAAATCAAAATAAACACAAATAAGTTGATGGTTGAAAAAAATAATATATATATATATATATATAGCCGGGGAAAAAAAAAGTTGTAGTTTATAATTTTGTTTTTGTTTTTGTCTTTTTTCCTAAAAATACTTTATTATTTATATTATATATATATATATATATATGCTACAACCGTAAGTCAAGGCTAACTAATTGACTATATATATATATTTTAAGGCCCTTTACCAACGAATAACGTGAGATTATTTTTATATTTAAATATTTATTTGAATTTTTATATCATAATATATATTTTTTAATTAGGATCTATTTTTTTTTGCTTTTCGAGATCCAAAACATTTAATAGTTAATATATATTCTTTTACTTTAAAAAAAAAATGTATTGAAATGCATATTTTATGGTATATATTTATAATTAAAATATATTTCAAACAAAAGAAATTTTTTATTTCACATAAAATTAGAATGATTTGAATAAAATAAAATTTTAAGCATAAAGATAATTAATCTGATTTATAAATTGCACTAAATAAAAAAGAATGTGTTTATAATACAATTAAACAAACAAATAAATATCAATAAATCAAAAGGTAGTTATTATGAACGTGAGTAGAGGCGGAGCTAGGGGGGTCATATGGGCTACCCTAGCTTTTGAAAATTTCATTTACAAACAGTAGCCAATTTCCTTAATTTCAATTACAATGTATGTACTTCACCGCTTAGATTGAAGAGAATCTTACTTTATAGAGCACGCTCTTATCTATGACGTAACAAGTTCATTATCCTCTTATTATAATTTTCAATCTTCCTATCAAAAAAGATATATATAAATATATATATATATATATACACGTGCTCCACCCACCCCCTTCAAACTTTAGAATTTGGCCTCTCACAATGTAAAATTTATACTCAAAACATTTCTAATTGGCTCTCAACTTTTGAACTCATATAGAAAAGCCCAAAAGGAAATTGAACTCTTTTGAAAAGAACCCAAAAAAATTTAACGTGTTATAAATAAAACCACAAAATTAAATTGGCCCAACAATAAAAATACCCAGCCCACTCCTTGCTCAAAAACACCACCAAAAAACAGTAGTTCTCCTCACACCATGCTTTCTTGGCCTAACACAACAACGATGAAGCTAACTGCTTTCTGCAAAATAAGTAGAATGATAGGAGCTTGAGGGTATGTTTGGATGGAGAGATTTTAGGAAGGATGGAAAATGAAGTGGAGAAAAATGGGGAAAAAATTATAATTTTGGTTATTTGGTTACAGGGTGAAAAAGGGGTAGATTTTTGTGGGATTCGGGAGTTTTCTCCTCAGACCCACAAAAAAACCAATCTCTCCTAATAAGGCAAAAAACACGAGAAAACTCCTAAGAAAAACACAATTGATTTCCCTCTTCTGCCCTTCTTTAAAGTCTAAAAATAAAAATTCACTACCATGCCATTCACAACGTCACGACAAAAGATGAACCTATAATCTCATCATTTGTGTTAACATTTTAAGAGTAAGACCAAGGAAAACCCAAATTCACCCCTTTCAAAAAAAAAAAAAAAAAAAAAAAACCCAGATTCACCATAAGTTCCAGAGAGAGAGAGAGAGAATGTTTTTTGTTAGACTTAAGATAAAACGCAAAGCTCTTGATCACCTGGAATACAGGTCCATGACGGCAGTTTTGAATTTTATGGTTGATTTTTGTGCAAATAAATAAAGGGAAATGTTAACAAATGCACTAAGGGCATTAGTTTAGGAACCAATTTTAAAAATAATCTATTGAAAATTGATAAAACAATTAATTTTTTTGAGAGTTTTTTTATATTTTTCATAAAAATAATGTTCAAAATTTTTTCTAATTTGGTTAATTAACAATTGCCCTAAGACACCCATTAACATGATCCACAAACAAATAACAAAGGATAGGTGCACACGTGTATAGCACTTAGCAACAAAAATAAATGGTTATTCTTGTAGTTTTTGTTTTTGACAGGAGTATTATTATTATTATTACTATTTTGAGAATCTTATTATTATTATTATTATTATTATTATTATTATTATTATTATTATTATTATTATTATATGTGCTTTGTTTTTTTTATATGATCATCAATTTTTTTGATAAATAAATAGAAAGTTAAAACCAAAAACACAGGAGAAAAAATTAAATCTTTTTTATCATTTTCACATTTTTATCCTCTCACTTTTTCACCATTCCAATCAAATGAAGATTGAAAGATTTAAAAGTATGAGAGAGAGAATAACTGAGATGAGATCTGTGTGTGGGAAATGAAATGCTGTGGACTAAAGAGACTAAACAAGACACTCGGGAATATGTGGAAAAAATTGAAACACACGTTTAGGGTCCGTTTGGTTGGAATGGTGGTGAAAAAAATAAGAGGATAAAAAATGGTGGAAGGATGGAAAAGTGGGAGGATAGAAAATATATTATTTTCTCTCATTTTTGTTTGGTTAGGAATGAAAAAGTGGAGGGATGAAAAAAAATGAGTTTGAATAAATTTTCTCATATATTCTTGTTAAAAAAATAATCCTCAATTAAAAAAAAAAGTGACAAATAACCAAAAAAAAAAATAACCACCCAAATTTGTTTAAAAAATAAAAATCATGTCCCAAAATAAAAATCACACCTTTTTTTTTTTTTTTTTTTTAAAGAAAACAGCTATCACACCCAAGCCCTAAAAAATCAAAAAAAAATTTATAGAAAATAAAAAAGGGAAGAGGCAAGTTAATGCTCAAAAAAAAAAATTAAAGATTAATAATTATATCATCTACCACCAATTAGTGCACTCTAGCGCAACACTTGCGGACATATTAGCAACGGTAAAAAATAAAATGATGCAAAAGCAAAAGATATTAAAGAAGAAAAAGTACTGGAAAGATGACTTTTTCGGTAAAATATATAAGTGAAGAAGGCTTGCATTACAAAAGTAGTTGTGTGAATGAAGACATACCATAAACCTCAGAAGTTCCTTCCTTGAGGTTGAAGAGTCTATAGCCGACACTAACCTTGTTAAGGGTCGTCGATCGAGTGTTTCCAATTTTTTTTTTTTTTTTGGCGGGGGGCGAGAGGGGCAGGGTGTTTCTTGACTTCTTGGTTGTATAGCTGCAAGCTAGCTTCATTTAAAGGAGGAAGGTGAAGGAACAATTATGCTAACTCTCTTTCCTTACTCTTTCCCTGGACATTCCTGGAAAATCTCAACAGTTGTGTGGAACCCACAAAGAAAAAGGGTCTGTTTTTTAATGATGATTAATTGTTAGTGGGACCCATAGAGTTGGGTCTTCTACATATTCATTTCCGCTTAAAATTGGCCTTGTTTGTTTAGTAAGTAATTTCAAATAACTATTTTAGAGCACTTTCAGCAAATTCATCAAATTTTTATACTATTTGGAGAATAAACGCAACAACTTGCCCACTATTCAAACCAATTCTATAAGTTATGCTCCCGAAAAAATACTTGAAAATATATCAATAAGCAGTGTGCAATAAGTTTTTCCCCATATCTATTATTATAAATAGACAAATTGTTGTACTACACAACTAGATCCGACACACCATACTTTAAAAATTACCTTCTTTCCTTGATTTTATTTAAGAAATGTCACGTTTCACACTACAACAAAAAACATTTATTGCAACGAAAAAAAAAACCATTGCAATAGCATTAGAGTCATTGCAATAGTTGATACAAGATGTTGCAATAAAATTTGAGGTAATAGGTTTATACAAGAAAATTTTTTGCTATAATAAACTCCAAATATTTTAATAATAACTTTGATGCAATGATATATATACTGTTGCAATAAACAATTTACTATTTTGAATATCTTGTAAGTATAGGCTATTACTTCATGAAACTTATTGTAATATTTTACAAATAATTGAACAAAATAAGTCGGATTAAATTACTGCAATGATATCTTTATTGTAAAAGATAATTAATTCATTTTGTCACTGTGGTTGACTATGAAATAATTGATATCAAATTATTGTAATGAAATATTCGTTGCACTTACATGTTTGTCATTGCAGTAGATTGTTAAAGAATTAATATAAAATTATTGCAATGGTAACTTCGTTGCAATAAGCTATTAGTTCAAAATTTTCGTTGCAATAGATTGTAAAAACAATTTGTATCAATTTATTGCAATGATTCTTTCAAATAAATATTTACATATAAAAATAATCTCACATTATTCGTTGGTAAAGGGCCTTAAAATATATATATATAGTCAATTAGTTAGCCTTGACTTACGGTTGTAGCATATATATATAATATAAATAATAAAGTATTTTTAGGGAAAAAAAAAAAAACAAAAACAAAACAAAATTATAAACTACAACTTTTGTTTTTTTTTTTTTTTTCCCTGGCTATATATATATATATATATATATTATTTTTTTCAATCATCAACTTATTTGTGTTTATTTTGATTTGTGAGCAAAAGTTTTGCACCTTAAAAATTTATTTTTTTATTTAAAAACAAAAACAAAAAGCTGAGATGCATACAACAAGTTTGAGTAATATTCTATAACAGGGACGTGCCACATTGGTGTTGTTTTTGTGCTACGTAGTAACCCAGTTTCTTTTGCTAGTCATCTCCGAATCCCACCCTATTGTCTCATACAGAAAAGACACATATGTTGTTAATTCAGGGGTATCCATGAAGAGTTCCTATCGGTCGCACTTCAAAGACTATGAAGTATTTCAGCGTCTCATCAAAGCCAGCGCTGAACAACACTCAAGAGTTTTTGCACTTAAGATTGTGGAAGGCAGTGATGGAGGTGAGGAGGACGTTTCATTACAACTAGAATATCAACGCTCACAAGAGACATCTGCCTCCAGATGCCAAGAAGAGCCCATGCTTAACTTTAGAGGCAATAGGGGAGCCAGTGGCAGAAATGAAGGTGGAGGCACTACAACAAAAAATGTTTATTGCAATGAAAAAAACCATTGCAATAGCATTAGAGTCATTGCAATAGTTGATACAAGATGTTGCAATAAAATTTGAGGTAATAAGTTTATACAACAAAAATTTTTGTTGTAATAAACTCCAAATATTTTAATAATAATTTTGATGCAATGATATATATATTGTTGCAATAAACAATTTACTATTTTGAATATCTTGTAAGTATAGGCTATTACTTCATGAAACATATTGTAATATATTGCAAACAATTGAACAAAATAAGTCGGATTAAATTACTGCAATGATATCTTTATTGTAAAAGATAATTAATTCATTTTGTCACTGCAGTTGACTATGAAATAATTGATATCAAATTATTGCAACGAAATATTCGTTGCAATTAAATGTTTGTCATTGCAATAGATTGTAAAAGAATTAATATCAAATTATTGCAATGGTAACTTCGTTGCAATAAGCTATTAGTTCAAAATTTTCGTTGCAATAGATTGTAAAAACAATTTGTATCAATTTATTGCAATGATTCTTTCATTTTAAGTTATTGCAACAATTTTTCCTAATATATTATAACTTCTATTGCAACTAAAAATTATAAGTTATTGCAACTTATTATTGTTGATGCAATAGTTTAACACTTTTAAGTTACTATTGAAACCATTTTAACTTGTAGATGCGATATTTTATCTAAAACTACTATGTACATATTTTGTTGTATTAACACTTGATGTAATAGACATTTTTTGATGTAGTGAGGTGAAGAAGAAGAAGGGAAGAGATGAAAGTAGAGGGAATGAGAGTGGAAGACGTGGAGGCAGTGGAGGAGGGGAAGACGGGGGAGACGGCAGAGGAGAAGGGGGAGGGAGAGGGGGAGGTGGAGATGGAGAGGGAAGTGACTTGGAAAGCAGAGGTGGAGACAAGAAGAAATTGAGACCCACTCTAGACGTATTAAAACTTGCAATAATGTCCATCGCTATCACAGCACAAACATCTAGTTCGGCTATTGCCTTGAAAGTTGGTGGCCTAACTTTCTTAACTAAGCTTCTCCTAGTTTTGGTGATGACAATTAACCTGGTAGGTTACCTTTGTTGCATGATCTCTATCTTGCTAATACAAGCCCACGGGTTGCTCATGTATTGGGAGTGACAGAATGTGCTGCTACTGCCTTGGGGTTCCTAATATTGATTGTTACGTTCATCCAAGGGTTGTACAATGGAGAATGAAAACTATAAAATAATGTGTGTTCTTTTTTATTTTTAAATTGTATTAACTTATAATTTGCAATGTCTATTAAATTATAAAACAAGGGTTGTATTAACTTATAAAAAAATGTCTATTACATCAAGTGTTAATACAACAAAATATGTATATAGTAGTTTCAGTAAAATATCGCATCTACAAGTTAAAAAGGTTGCAATAGTAACTTAAAAGAGTTAAACTATTACATCAACAATAATAAGTTGCAATAACTTATAATTTTCAGTTGCAATAAAAGTTATAATATACTAGAAAAAATTGTTGCAATAACTTAAAATGAAAGAATCATCGCCATAAATTGATACAAATTGTTTTTACAATCTATTGCAACGAAAATTTTGAACTAATAGCTTACTGCAACGAAGTTCCTATTGTAATAATTTGATATTAATTTTTTTACAATCTATTGCAATGACAAACACGTAATTGCAACGAATATTTCATTGCAATAATTTGATATCAATTATTTTATAGTCAACCGCAGTGACAAAATGAATTAATTAGCTTTTACAATAAAGATATCATTGCAGTAATTTAATCCGACTTATTTTGTTTAATTATTTGCAATATATTACAATAAGTTTCATGAAGTAATAGCCTATACTTACAAGATATTCGAAATAGTAAATTGTTTATTGCAACAGTATATATATCATTGCATCAAAGTTATTATTAAAATATTTGGAATTTATTACAACAAAAATTTTTGTTGTATAAACCTATTACCTCAAATTTTATTGCAACATATTGTATCAACTATTGCAATGACTCTAATGCTATTGCAATGGTTTTTTTGTTACAATAAACGTTTTTTGTTGTAGTGTGAAACGTGACATTTCTTAAATAAAATCAAGGAAAGAAGGCAATTTTTAAAGTATGGTGTGTCGGATCCAGCTGTGTAATGCATGGGCTCATCAAAGCCAGAGCTGAACAACACTTAAGAGTTTTTGCACTTGAGATTGTGAAAGGCAGTGATGGAGATGAGGAGGACGTTTCATTTCAAATAGAATATCAGGGCTCACAGGAGACATCTGCCTCCGGATGCCAAGAAGAGCCCATGCTTAACTTTAGAGGCAATAGGGAAGCCAGTGGCAGAAATGAAGGTGGAGGTGAAGAAGAAGAGGGAAGAGATGGAAGTAGAGGGAATGAGAGTGGTAGACGTCGAGGCAGTGGAGAAGGGGGAGACGGCAGAGATGGCGGAGGAGGAGAAGAGAGAGGTGGAGGTGGCGGGGGAGGTGGAGATGGAGAGGGAAGTGACTTGGAAAGCAGAGGTGGAGACAAGAAGAAATTGAGACCCACTCTAGACATATTAAAACTTGTAATAATGTCCATCGCTATCACAGCACAATCATCTGGTTCGGCTATTGCCTTGAAAGTTGGTGGCCTAACTTTCTTGACTAAGCTTCTCCTAGTTTTGGTGATGACAATTAACCAGGTAGGTTACCTCTGTAGCATGATCTCTGTCTTCCTAATGCATACGAGTCCACGAGTTGCTCATGTATCGGGAGTGATAGGATATGTTGCTACTGCCTTGGGGTTCCTAACATTGATTGTTACGTTCATCCAAGAGTTGTACAACGGAGAATGAAAATTATAAAAATAATGTGTGCTCTTTTTTATTTTATGAAGGACTTTTATATTTGAATTGTATCAGCAATGTAAATTAAGATTTTTTCTTTTATGAATAGAGAGTGTGCTTTGTCATCTGATTGTCCTCTTTAAAAAGTATATGGGTTAAAAGTCTACCATGGGAGTACTAGATTGGTAATCAGACCAAGAATACTGAAAAGCAACACAATAAAATGAAAGTAGTTCTTATTATTCTTTCGGGGCTTGTCGAAGAGGTAGTTTCATACAAGGGATTACAAACTTCATTCCATTAACCGAAAAGGAGCCAAGTGACAGTAGTGAAAATTTAATTCCATTAGCCAAAAAGGAGCCAAATGTTACCTCAGTGTTAGAAAAGTTTTTATGACTAAGCGCTACCTGCTGCAAGGTCGCAAACCTTCACTAGGTTATTCAAAAATTTCAATTAAGGGTCCACATTTTATGTGAGAATTCATGGGAAGCAACAAAAGGTAAATTACCATCTTAATAATGCATCATGATTACAGATTTCAACACAATTGCCGAAACTGCCTTCCACTTATTTAAGAAATATGTATTTGCAAGGGCGGTATGGTTTGGAATCCTGTGGAGTTGCAGGATTGGTGCATTGGGAGCAGATACAACAGGGGAATTTGATAATTTTTTGATAGCACTCGAGGGAGAGGAGGGTGGGATGAAGTGTGTGAGAAGGAATGGTTTGTGATGTCTGCTGTAACTCTTGGGGCTTTCTGGAAAACAAGGAATGACTTGGTTTAATTAAAAAGTTGCAGATCCCATATAGAGAGGAAAAATTATGAGTGGATTCCACCTCAAAAACACTGGTAGAAATTGAATGTTGATGCTGTGTTGGGATCTTGTAAAGTCTTTGCTGCAGCTATGCTGAGGCATGAAGAGGGTAGTTTGCTGCAGTATGGTCCTTTAACATGAGGTATAGTTCACCAATGCTTTCTGAGGCAATCAGGAATGCAATTCATATCAGTAAAAGAACAGAAGCTGATAAAGTAACAATTGAGAGCGATGCCCGAGTGGTAGTGCGAGGTGCTAAGCAGTAGTCCTCAGAGGTAGCTCATGAGATTAGTTTGGTAATTCAAGATATAAGGCATTTGGTTTCAGCATTTGGTGGGAAGAATTGTTCTGTTTGATTGGGTGACAAGGGAATGTAATTCTATAGCTCATGGGTTCAATAATTGGGCGTTGGAAAATAACTTTCATGGGCTTATACCCCCTTCTTGTTTGATTGGGATGTAGAAGTATATTGCTATTATTTCTAATTGACAATTACGTTCCAATGACAGTTCCAATTTGTCTATTAGAATGGTATATTTTGGAACCGATACCATTTCAAGGTTACCACTAATTTTTATATTATATATATATATATATATATATATCAGAGAGAGAGTGAGAGATATTTCCAACCAGAACCAGATATAAACCTAAAATGAAAGAATCATTGCAATAAATTGATACAAATTGTTTTTACAATCTATTGCAACGAAAATTTTGAACTAATAGCTTATTGCAACAAAGTTACCATTGCAATAATTTGATATTAATTCTTTTACAATCGATTGCAATGACAAACACGTAATTGCAACGAATATTTCGTTGCAATAATTTGATATCAATTATTTCATAGTCACCCACAATGACAGAAGGAATTAATTATCTTTTACAATAAAGATATCATTGCAATAATTTAATCCGACTTATTTTGTCCAATTATTTGCAATATATTACAATAAGTTTCATGAATTAATAGTCTATACTTACAAGATATTCGAAATTGTAAATTTTTTATTGCAACAGTATATATATCATTGCATCAAAATTATTATTAAAATATTTGGAGTTTATTACAACAAAAATTTTAGTTGTATAAAGCTATTACCTCAAATTTTATTGCAACATATTTTATCAACTATTGCAACGACTCTAATGCTATTGCAATGGTTTTTTCGTTACAATAAACGTTTTTTGTTGTAGTGTGAAACGTGACATTTCTTAAATAAAATCAAGGAAAGAAGGCAATTTTTAAAGTATGGTGTGTCGGATCCAGCTATGTAATGCAACAATTTGTCTATTTATAATGATAGATATAGGGAAAAATTTATTGCACACTACTCATTGATATATTTTCAAGTATTTTTTGGGAGCATAACTTATAGAATTGGTTTGAATAATCGGCAAGTTGTTGTGTTCATTCTCCTAATAGTACAAAAATTTGATGAATTTGCTGAAAGTGCTCTAAAATTGTTATTTGAAATTACTTACTAAACAAACAAGGCTAATTTTAAGCGGAAATGATTACGTAGAAGACCCAACTCTATGGGTCCCACTAACAGTTAATCATCATTAAAAAACAGACCCTTTTTCTTTGTGGGTTCCACACAACTGTTGAGATTTTCCAGGAATGTCCGGGGAAAGAGTAAGGAAAGAGAGTTAGCATAATTGTTCCTTCACCTTCCTCCTTTAAATGAAGCTAGCTTGCAGCTATACAACCAAGAAGTCAAGAAACACCCTGCCCCCCTCGCCCCCCGCCAAAAAAAAAAAAAAAAATGGAAACACTCGATCGACGACCCTTAACAAGGTGAGTGTCGGCTATAGACTCTTCAACCTCAAGGAAGGAACTTCTGAGGTTTATGGTCACACAACTGCTTTTGTAATGCAAGCCTTCTTCACTTATATATTTTGTTGAAAAAGTCATCTTTCCAGTACTTTTTCTTCTTTAATTTCTTTTTGTTTTGCATCATCTTATTTTTTACCATTGCTAATATGTCCGCAATTGTTGCGCTAGAGTGCACTAAGTGGTGGTAGATGATATAATTATTAATCTTTATTTATTTATTTTTTTTTCAAGCAGTAACTTGCCCCTTCCCTTTTTTATTTTCTATAAAGTTTTTTGATTTTTTAGGGCCTGGGTGTGATAGTTGTTTTCTTTAAAAAAAAAAAAAATATGTGATTTTTATTTTGGGACATGATTTTTATTTTTTAAATAAATTTGGGTGGTTAATTTTTTTTTTTTTTTTTTTTTGGTTATTTGTCACTTTTTTTTTTAATTGAGGATTATTTTTTTAACAAGAATATATGAAAAAATTTATTCAAACTTATTTTTTTTCATCCCTCCACTTTTTCATTCCTAACCAAACAAAAATGAGAGAAAATAATATATTTTCTATCCTCCCACTTTTCCATCATTCCACCATTTTCTATCCTCTTATTTTTTCACCACCATTCCAACCAAACGGACCCTAAATGTGTGTTTCAATTTTTTCCACATATTCCCGAGTGTCTTGTTTAGTCTATTTAGTCCACAGTATTTCACTTCCCACACACAAATCTCATCTCAGTTATTCTCTCTCTCTCATACTTTTAAATCTTTCAGTCTTCATTTGATTGGAATGGTGAAAAAGTAGGAGGATAAAAAATGTGAAAATGGTAAAAAAGATTTAATTTTTTCTCATGTGTTTTTGATTTGAAGGATGGAATAGCTGAGGGATGAAAAACTTATTTGTTTAGTTAAGAAAAAAAAGTAATAAAATAGAAAAAGTAGTTTATATAAATTTACTTCGATGCCCCTATCATATAAAGCATTATTATTTATTTATTTTGTATTAGGTTACCCAAAAAATATATAAGCATATCAATCTACCATTTTTTTAACTTTCAATTTTTTAATTAAAAAAATTGATGATCATATTAAAAAAAAAAAAAAAAAAAACAAAGCACATATAATAATAATAATAATAAGAAGATTCTCAAAATAGTAGTAATAATAATACTCCCGTCAAAAAACAAAAACTACAAGAATAACCATTTATTTTTGCTACTAAGTGCTATACACGTGTGCACCTATCCTTTGTTATTTGTTTGTGGATCATGTTAATGGGTGTCTTAGGGCAATTGTTAATTAACCAAATTAGAAAAGATTTTGAACATTAATTTTATGAGAAATATAAAAAACTCTCAAAAAAATTAATTGTTTTATCAATTTTTAATAGATTGTTTTTAAAATTGGTTCCTAAACTAATGCCCTTAGCGCATTTGTTAACATTTCCCTTTATTTATTTGCACAAAAATCACACTACAAAAAACTGGTCCTATAGTGGCATTTGTAAAAAATGCCACTATAGGTACCTTATAGTGGCATTTTCTATAAACGCTGCTATAGGCATATCTATAGTGGCGTTTGGAATGTCTTATAGAGGCGTTTTAAAAAATGGATCTATAGCAACGTTTCCAACGACTTATAGTGGCATTTTTCAAACACCACTATAGGTCCTGGTATTACAAAGGCCTATAATGGAGTTTGTCAAACGCCACTATAAGCATTTTTATTTTATTTTTATTTTTTTCGGTTGGGTAAGGCTTATAGTGGCGTTTGACAAACGCCACTATAGGCATTTGTAAGAGTATGACCTATAGTGGTGTTTGAGAAATGCCACTATAGCCCAGCACAAAAATAAAATAAAATAAAATAAAGGTTAAGAAAAAGAATCTAGCACAAAAATTAAAAAAAAAAATTAAAAAAAATTTAAAATAGGGGAGCTATAGTGGCGTTTGGAATAGGACCTATGGTGGTGTTTACCAAACGCCACTATAATTCCAAAAAGTGTATGTTCTGCACTATTTCCAAAAACAAAAACAAAAACAAAAACAAAAAAAAAGGCCGTATGAGTTCGAGCCAAATACTACGAATTATGCCATAGAATATTTTAAGAATATTCTATAGTATATTCTACAATATTCCTTAAAAAAAAAAAATGAATGAGTTTCTGCAGTAAAGAATATATATATTTATTCAAATGTATATATTATTTTATGTTTATATTTAAATGAGAGATTTTATGTCCATAATATTTTCACAATATTTTCACAATAAATTATAAGTAGTTAGTTGTTTTTTGTTCAAATTTGAACCTAACACTAAGATTATTTTTTTGCCTTAACAATAACAATCAATAGCAACCTGTCACTTAAAATTTGTTGTAAAAATATTGTGAAAATGTTGTTAACATATCATTTCTCTTTATATATATATATATATATATATATTTTTTTTTTTTTTTTTTTTTATGTATGAGAGATGCTACGTCCATAATATTTTCACAACAAATCATAGGTGGTTAGTTATTATTGGTTCAAATTTGAACCTAACACTAAGATTACTTTTTGCCCTAACAATAACAATTAGTAACAATCTATCACTAAAAATTTGTTGTAAAAATATTGTGAAAATATTGTGAATATATTATATATATATATACACACATACATACTTATCATTTCTCATTATATATATATATAAGTCTAAAAAAAATTAAAAACCCCCCACCTACCCCCACTCTCCCATATTTCTCCCTTATCTCCACGCAAGTCTCAGAGACTTCCTTACTTTCTCTTTTGATTTTTTTTTTTTTTCCATTCTTTCTTTGTCTCCCTTATCTGTCCACGCCAAGTCTCAGACTTCCTTTCTCTTTTGTTTTTGTTTTTTTTTTTTTTCTTTCCTTCTTTTTCTCCGTTGTCTCCACTTCTCCATCTTTCTTGTTTTCTTTTTCTTTCACTCTTCTTTCACTTCACACGCACCTGTTACTTTCCTCTTCCTCTCCATTTTGATTTTATTTCTTTTGTTTTATTTGTGGTGGTGTTAATGTTTGTGGATTTTGGATTTGCAGATGGTGTTGCAGCTTATTGATTTTGTTCAAATTTGTAGATGGTGTTTGAAGCCATTGGTTGTATAGTTGCAGGTAAGCATTTTTTTTTTTTTTAAATTTATGATTGTTTTGGTCTATTTATTTTTTGATAATAGTTTTGGTATATTCCTTGTTTGCTGTCAACTTTGCTTCATGGGTCTATGAGATTTCAGATCAATTTGATGATTTCTTTTTGTAGGTTGGTCTGTGGTGGTTGAATGTGTTGGGGTGGAGTTGCTATTTTTTAAAAAAAATAAAAAATTTGGATTTGAGCATTTTGTGTTTGATTTTGAATTTTTTTAGGTGGGTTTGTGTTTTCATTTTGAATTTGTTGGGATAGCTATAGTGTTTATATTTGGAGTTGCTTTTTTTTTTTTTTTTTTTTTTAATTTTTGGATGTGAGCATGTTGGGTTCGATTTTGAAATTTTTTAAGTGGGTTTGTGTTTCATTTGGAATTTGTGGGATAGTTATAGTGTTTGTTTTTTGTTTTATTTATGTATTTTGTTTTGTTTTGTATCTTTTAATTTAATTAAAAAAAAAACATTTTCACGTCAAAAAAAAAAAAAAAGAATTCTTTTGATTACCAAAAATTAATTTTTCATAATCAAATTTTTTTTGGGTGGTTATTTGGTTATAGTGGCATTTGTAGAGTCTATAGTGGCGTTTCACAAACGCCACTATTGTACCGTCACTATTTTCTCCCCATTTTTCTCCCCTTCATTTTCCATCCTTCCTAAAATCTCTCCATCCAAACATACCCTCAAGCTCCTATCATTCTACTTATTTTGCAGAAAGTAGTTAGCTTCATCGTTGCTGTGTTAGGCCAAGAAAGCATGGTGTGAGGAGAACAATTGTTTTTTGGTGGTGTTTTTGAGCAAGGAATGGGCTGGGTATTTTTATTTTTGGGCCAATTTAATTTTGTGGTTTTATTTATAACGCGTTAAATTTTTTTGGGTTCTTTTCAAAAGAGTTCAATTTCTTTTTGGGCTTTTCTATATGAGTTCAAAAGTTGAGAGCCAATTAGAAATGTTTTGAGTATAAATTTTACATTGTGAGATGCCAAATTCTAAAGTTTGAAGGGGGTGGGGGGAGCACGTGTATATATATATATATATATATATATTTTTTTTTTTTTGGATAGGAAGACTGAAAATTATATTAAGAGAATAATGAACTTGTTACATCATGGATAAGAGCTTGCTCTAAAAAGTAAGGATTCTCTTTAATCCAAGTAGTGAAGCATGTATATTGTTATTGAAATTAAGGAAATTAGTTGCTGTCTGTCAATGAAATTTTCAAAAGCTGGGGTAGCCCATATGGCCCCCCTAGCTCCGCCTCTACTCACGTTCATAATAAAAACCTTTTGATTTATCGTTATTTATTTGTTTGCTTCATTGTATAATAAACACATTCTTTTTTATTTAGTGCAATTTATAAATCAAATTAATTATCTTTATGCCTAAAATTTTATTTTATTCAAATCATTCTAATTTTATGTGAAATAAGAAATTTCTTTTATTTGAAATATATGTTAGTTATAAATATATACCATAAAATATGCATTTCAATACAATTTTTTTTAAAGTAAAAGAATATATATTAGCTATTAAATGTTTTGGATCTCAAAAAGCAAAAAAATAGATCCTAGTTAAAAAATATATATTATGATATAAAAATTCAAATAAATATTTAAATATAAAAATAATCTCACATTATTCGTTGGTAAAGGGCCTTAAAATATATATAGTCAATTAGTTAGCCTTGACTTACGGTTGTAGCATATATATAATATAAATAATAAAGTATTTTTAGGAAAAACAAAAACAAAAAAACAAAAACAAAATTATAAACTACAACTTTTGTTTTTTTTTTCCCCCGGCTATATATATATATATATATATATATATATATTATTATTATTATTTTCAATCATCAATTTATTTGTGTTTATTTTGATTTGTGAGTAAAAGTTTTGCACCTTAAAAAGTGATTTTTTTTTTATTTAAAAACAAAAACAAAAAGCTGAGATGCATATGACAAGTTCGAGTAGTATCCACGTCTGCCACTCCCATTCCCTCTACTTCCATCTCTTCCCTCTTCCTCTTCACCTCCACCTTCATTTCTACCACTGGCTCCCTTATTGCCTCTAAAGTTAAGCATGGGCTCTTCTTGGCATCTGGAGGCAGATGTATCCTGCGGGCGCTGATATTCTAGTTGTAATGAAACATCATCCTCACCTCCATCACTGCCTTCCACAATCTCAAGTGCAAAAACTCTTTGAGTGCTGTTCAACGCTGGCTTTGATGAGACGCTGAAATACTTCAAAGTCTTTGAAGTGCGATCGATAGGAACTCTTCGTGGATACTCTTGAATTAATAGCATATGTGTCTTTGTGGATACCCCTAAATCCCACCCTTTTGTCTCATCCAGGAAAGACGCATATGCTGTTAATTCAGGGGTATCTTCCTATCGATCGCACTTCAAAGACTATGAAGTATTTCAGTGTCTCATCAAAGCCAACGCTAAACAGCACTTAAGAGTTTTTGCACTTGAGATTGTGAAAGGCAGAGATGGAAATAAGGAGGACGTTTCATTTTAACTAGAATATCAGCGCTCATTGGAGACATCTGCCTCCGGATGCCAAGAAGAGCCCATGCTTAACTTTGAGGCAATAGGGGAGCCAATGGCAGAAATGAAGGTGGAGGTGAAGAAGAAGAGGTAAGAGATGGAAGTAGAGGGAATGGGAGTGGCAGACGTGGAGGCAATGGAGGAGAAGGAGACAACGGAGATGGCAGAGGAGGAGAAGGGAGAGGTGGAGGTGGAGGTGGAGGGGGAGGCGGAGATAGAGAGGGAAGTGACTTGGAAAGCAGAGGTGGAGACAAGAAGAAATTGAGACCCACTCTAGACGTATTAAAACTTGCAATAATGTCCATTGCTATCACAACACAAACATCTGGTTCAGCTATTGCCTTGAAAGTTGGTGGCCTAACTTTCTTGACTATGCTTCTCCCAGTTTTGGTGATGACAATTAACCAGGTAGGTTACCTCTGTAGCATGATCTCTGTCTTACTAATGCATATGAGGCCACGAGTTGCTTGTGTATCGGGAGTGATAGGATGTGCTGCTACTACCTTGGGGTTCCTAACATTGATTGTTACGTTCATCCAAGAGTTGTACAACGAAGAATGAAAATTATAAAAATAATGTGTGCTCTTTTCTATTTTATGAAGGACATTTATATTTATTAAGATTTTTTCTTTTATGAATAGAGAGTGTGTGCTTTGTTGGGTTAAAAGTCTACCATGGGAGTACTAGATTGGTAATCAGACCAAGAATACTGAAAAGCAACACAATAAAATGAAAGTAGTCCTTATTATTCTTTCGGGGCTTGTCGAAGAGGTAGTTTCATACAGGGGATTACAAACTTCATTCCATTAACCGAAAAGGAGCCAAGTGACAGTAGTGAAAATTTAATTCCATTAGCCAAAAAGGAGCCAAATGTGACCTCAGTGTTAGAAAAGTTTTTATGACTAAGCGCTACCTGCTGCAAGGTCACAAACCTTCACTGAGTTATTCAAAAATTTCAATTCATGGTCCATATTTTATGTGAGAATTCATGGGAAGCAACAAAAGGTAAATTACCATCTTAATAATGCATCATGATTACAGATTTCAACACAATTGCCGAAACTGCCTTGCACTTATTTAAGAATTATGTATTTGCAAGGGTAGTTTGGTTTGGAATCCTGTGGAGTTGCAGGATTGGCGCATTGGGAGCAGATACAATAGGGGAATTTGATAAGTTTTTGATAGCACTCGAGGGAGAGGAGGGTGGGATGAAGTGTGTGAGAAGGAATGGTTTGTGATGGCTGCTGTAACTCTTGGGGCTTTCTGGAAAACAAGGAATGACTTGGTTTAATTGAAAAGTTGCAAATCCCATATAGAGAGGAAAAATTATGAGTGGATTCCACCTAAGAAACACTAGTTGAAATTGAATGTTGATGCAGTGTTAGGATCTTGTAAAGCCTTTGCTGCAGCTGTGCCGAGGCATGAAAAGGGTAGTTTGCTGCAGTATGGTCCTTTAACGTGAGCTATAGTTCACCAATGCTTTCTGAGACAATCAGGAATGCAATTCATATCAGTAAAAGAACAGAAGCTGATAGAGTAACAGTTGAGAGTGATGCCTGAGTGGTAGTGCGAGGTGCTAAGCAGCAGTCCTCAGAGGTAGCTTGTGAGATTAGTTTGGTAATTCAAGATACAAGGGATTTGGTTTCAGCATTTGGTGGGAAGAATTGTTCTGTTTGATTGGGTGGCAAGGGAATGTAATTCTATAGTTCATGGGTTCAATAATTGGGCATTGGAAAATAACTTTCATGGGCTTATACCCCCTTTTTGTTTGACTAGGATGTAGAAGTATATTGCTGTTATTTCTGATTGACAATTACATTCCAGTGATAGTTCCAATTTGTCTATTAGAATGGTATATTTTGGAACCGGTACCATTTCAAGGTTACCACTAATTTATATATTATATATATATATATATCAAAGAGAGTGTGAGAGATATTTCCAACCCGAACTAGATATAAACCTGGTTGGGGCATCAAGCTTGTTAGAACTTTTCCATGATTGTATTTGATACTATGTATTTAGTTGGGCTTCTTCATTTAAGGGCTTAAGGTTTAGGGTTATTTATCAAAAAAATAAAAAGCTTAAGGTTTAGAATTGGATGTCCAAGATGAAGGTAACAAAATTCATGCTACATAATTCCAAATAAAGCAGAACAATAGCAATATTTTAATAACTAGTTTCAATTGCCAACAAATACAAGTCATCTATTTACATTCTGAAAGCTCGAAAATGTGTTGATAAACACAAGAGCTATTTAGACCTCCAAATTAAAGTTACGGCTTAGTTGATTTTACACTAACTTAATACTAAGTGCGGAATAGTGCAAACACAAGTGTATAAACAAGACAACTACTCTAATCCATATTAAAAGCAACACAGCAGTAAAAATGAAATGAACAAGAGTAGCGAAGAGAGATGCAAGCACATATAACACCGAGATGTGTTATCGAAGAGGAAATCGAAGAAATCGGTGAAAAACCTTTCCGCCACCCTCCAAGCGAAAATCGATCCACTAGATAGTTAGTTGGGATACATGGGTTAGCAAGAGATCCTCCAAGCCTAATCTACCCGATGTACCTAAGCCCTCTAAGCTCCTACTCCAACAAAACTTCTCAGAACTGTGTCTTGTCTAGCTCTTCGGATCCCGCAACAAGCTCCATGTTGCATCTGCCATCCTTGGCTTCTTCCAATGCTTCCCAACAGCACCAAAACTTCACTTAACACTCTGAAAGGGTGTGGTAAGTGTTTAGCCTATCAACCTCTCAATGGTATGGAAATGGAGAGGTAGGAGATGAGGAAATTCCTAAAACAAATGTGTAAAGGATTGTGGGTATAACAATCTCTAACTCTCAAAGCATTTTGCTAGGATTTTCTTTCAGAAGCTCTCCTTTACATTTGTGGGTAATGTGGGTATAAATAGTGTGGGTACAAAAAGTGTGTATCAGACTGGACAGGCTGGCAAAACAGAATGCCTCATGGGTGTCTCGCGGGAAGGCCTTACCCACGAGATACTCGCGAGACACAGCTGTCTCTATCTGGCTTGACTCTTCGCATTCCAGCATGTGTAGGGCACATGAGTCACTTCGTGGGAAGCTAAGTCGCAAGATACCCGCGAGAAATCTTCAGTCTTCAAATGCTTAAGTCTTCACACTCTCTCTCTCACACACACAACCTTGACAATGAAATCCCACAATAAATACAGGATACAACAGATTGAATATAATTACAATCAAATTTGGCACGGAATATAAGCAAACAAAACATATAGTTGTAAATAACAACTTTACACATTCCATAATCCATTTTAATTTATTGTTTTCAAAGACTACAAAAGAAATTAATAATTGTAGAAATTACTGATTTCAACTGTAATTTTTCCACTGCAACACCATTAGCATGTAGCATGACATACATTATTTGTGTCCCAAAAAAAGTGTCTTGGTTCTAAAAACTTCAAGTCTTCATAAAATCAATGTTGTTAAAAGCATGCTTAAAGCTCAAAGCTGAAAGCCCGAAGGTCTAAGCATTTTGCTTGCTCAAAGAAAAGCTCATTTAATGAAGCAAGCTTTAGGCAAGCTTTTTTGGCACTTTTAGAAGAAGCAAAAAACACACTTATTTGATGCTTTTACCAACACTAAATAAAATGCCATTCACCCTATTTTAGAGATTAGTATAACTTTTTATGAGAATCTTGTTACTTCTTTAAAAAAGTAAGAATACTTAAAGAAAATGTGGAAGTATTTCCACTTCGAAAGTGGATACTTATTTTGGGTCCTTCCAATAAAGAAACTAAGACATATATTTTAGGATGGCAAAGCATATATTTACCCTAAAAAATATGAGCTCTACACTCTATTCTATTATTCATTATTGAAAAGTTGTTATTTACAACTATGTGTTTTATTGGCTTATATTTTGTGCCAAATTTTATTATAATTTTATTCAATCTTTTATACCATGTATTTATTGTAGGATTTGATTGTAAGGGTTGTGTGATAGAGAGAGAGAGAGAGTGTGAAGACTCAAGTAATTGAAGACTGAAGAGTTTTCGCAGGTAGCTCGTGACTAAGCATCCCGCGAAGTGACTCATGTGCCTTGCACATGCTGAAATGCGAAAAGTCAGGCCAGGATGGAGACAGCTGTGTCTCGCAAGTATCTCGCGAGTAAGGCCTTCCCGCGAGACACCCGCGAGACATTCTGTTCTGCCAGACTGTCCATTCTGATACATACTTTGTATGCCTTCACTATTTATACCCACATTACCTACAAATGTTAAGGAGTGCTTTTGAGAGAAAACCCTAACCAAACACCTTGAGAGTTAGAGATTGTTATACCCACAATCCTCTACACATTTGCTTGTGGAATTTCCTCAACTGCTACCTCTCCATTTCCATACCATTGAGAGGTTGATAGCCTAAACACTTATCACGCCCTTTCAAAGTGTCAAGTGAAGTTTCGGTGTTGCGGGGAAGTATTGGAAGAAGCCAAGGATGGCAAATGCAACATGAAGCTTGATGCGGGACAATACACGGTTTCGAGAAGCTTTGTTGGAGTAGGAGCTTGGAAGGCTAAGGTACATCAAGTAGATTAGGCTTAGAGAGTCTTATGCTAACTCCTGTATCCCAACTAATTGTCTAGTGGATCGATTTCCGCTTGGAGGGCGGTGAAGAGGTTTTTCGCCGAGTTCTTCAGTTTCCTCTTCGATAACACATCGGCGTGTTATCTTGTGTTTGCATCTTTCTTCCCTACTCTTTTACATTCCATTTTACTACTGTGTTACTTTGTTTATGGATTAGAGTAGCTTGTTTGTTTGTCCGCTCACATTTACACTATTCCGCACTTAGTATTAAGTTAATGTAAAATCAATCGAGCTGTAACTTTAATTTGGGGGTCTAAACAGCTCTTGTGTTTTCAACACATTTTCAAGCTTTCAATTGGTATTAGAACGGGTATACTTGCTCTGGTTTAAATACCTGAGTGTGATCCTAGATCCCTTGGTGTGCCATGAAAAGTGATTTGGCAAAGGCCAACATGAAGCATAGTAAAGGTGTTTGTGAAAATGACTCTATGAGCATATTTGGAGACTGTTCTAGTAATGAGCTTTTAGAGTTATTCAAATCAAAGAAACATGCTAGAATCTTTATACACATGCTGAAATCTTTAGTTCATAGGAATCATGATATTCATAACAACTTATGTGAGTCGAATTCCTTAATTGATGAATATAAGAGAAGGAATAGACATTTGTATGATAAACTTGATTGTCTGAAAAGGAAGCTACACTCATCTATGAATGAAGCAAAGAAAGATAAGTCTTGTTTTGATGGTCAAGAATGTCTATCTCATGCTTGTCTTTTTGTTCAAACCACATTGAAAGTGTTTAATTCATGTTTGTGGCATCTTGACAGCGGTTGTTCAAGGCATATGACTGGAGATAAATCTTTGTTTAAAACTCTTAAAGAAAAGGAAGATGGGTTTGTGACATTTGGAGATGGTAGTCACTCACAAGTTCTTGGAAAGGGAACAATGGATATTCTAGGACTGCCTTTGTTAACTGATGTGCTGTACATTAAGGGATTGAAAGTGAACTTGCTGAGTATTACTCAGATTTGTGATGAAGACTTCTTAGTCCAATTTTCAAAGAAATGATGTCTAATCCTGAATGAAGAAGGTGTTCAAGTTTTGAAGGGACTTAGGACCGCTGACAATTGTTATGGGGTCATTCCAAAACCAAACATAGCATGTAGGAATGCTCAAGTGAATCTTTTAGAGTTGTGGCATCAACGACTTGGATATGCTAATTACAAACAGGTGACAAAAGTCTCAAAGCTTGAAGCTGTGGTTGGTCTACCAAAGTTTGGAAAAGTTGAGAAGAATGTTTGTGGTCCATGTCAATTGGGAAAACAAACAAAGTCAAGCCATCCTAAAGTAAATGTAGTTGCTACCTCTCACCCTTTGGAGTTACTACATGTGGATCTAATGGGTCCAACTAGAACAGAAAGCATGGGTGGAAAGCGCTATATAATGGTGGTTGTTGACGATTTCTCAAGATATTCTTGGGTGGACTTTCTTAGAGAGAAGTCGGAAGCATGTGACAAGATGGAAAGGCTATGCAAAAGGCTACAGAATGAAAAGGGAGTTCCCATAGTTAAAATTAGAAGTGATCATGGGAAGGAGTTCGAAAATGCAAAGTTTGAAGCATTTTGCAATGAACACGACATTAAGAAGGAATTTTCAGCTCCAAAAAGTCCACAACAGAATGGGGTGGTTGAAAGAAAGAACCGTGTGATCCAAGAAATGGCAAGAGTAATGTTACTTAACAAAAACATTACACAAAAGTTTTGGCCTAAAGCAATGAACACATCGTGTCACATTAGGAATAGGATTTACTTCCGAGCAAGAACAAAGAAGACATCGTATGAAATTTGGAGAGAAAAGAAGTCAAAGATGAAATATTTCCGAATATTTGGAAGCAAGTGTTACATTCTCAATGATAGGAAGAATCCTAGAAAATTTGATGCTAAAAGTGATGAAGGGATATTCCTAGGCTACTCCATAAATAGCCGAGCATATAAAGTGTACAATAAGCGCACTAAGACGGTGATGGAATCGATAAATGTGGACATTAATGACACTATCTCTGAAAAAGATATTGATAATGATGGTGAAGGACAAAATCCTAAGAAGAATGAGGACAATCACAACATGTCTCAAGGTGAGGATGCTGAGAAAGAATCACCGGAAGAGGAGTTTACACCTCTTATATCAAGAAGGGAGACTAGATCAACTCAAGGATCTTCTAGTCCACTCACTCCTCCGGAAGTTCAACCTCCAATCTCTCGTGATGAAGAACCTTCCACTTCCAAGAGACCATCATCAAGGGTAACTCTCAATCATCCCTCAAGCAATATCATTGGTGATTTAGATGAAGGACTTCAGTTGAGAAAAGGACCAGCTTATATTGTAAATCATGTGACATACAATTGCTATCTTGCTCAATTTTAACCAAAGAAAGTGGAGGAAGCTTTAAAAGATGAGAATTGGGTAGAGTCCATGCACCAAGAGTTGCATCAATTTGTTAAAAATGATGTATGGGAGTTGGTACCAAGGCCCAAGGATACACATGTCATCGGCACCAAGTGGATCTTCAAGAACAAGACAGATGAAAATGGTGAAGTTGTCCGAAACAAATCTAGCTTGGTGGCTCAAGGATATACTCAAATTGAAGGCATAGCCTTTGATGAGTCTTTTGCCCCAGTTGCAAGACTAGAGTCAATCCGAATTTTTCTCTCCATAGCGTACATTATGAACTTCAAGTTATATCAAATGGACGTGAAGAGTACTTTCTTGAATGGGTTTTTAAACGAAGAAGTGTTTGTTGAGCAACCAAAGGGGTTTCAAGACCCTCACTTTCCAGACCATGTGTTAAGGCTGAAGAAGGCATTATATGGGCTGAAATAAGCACTAAGATCTTGGTATAATCGCCTCACCACATACCTTTTGGATCATGGTTTCAAGAGAGGTCAAGCCGATCGAACTCTGTTTGTCAAAAGAGATGAGAGATCTCTCATTGTTGCTCAAGTATATGTGGATGATATTGTCTTTGGATCCACAATCGATCACCTAGCCCATGAATTTTCAGAAGAAATGAAAAGGGAGTTTGAGATGAGCATGGTGGGAGAGCTAAACTACTTCCTAGGGCTTCAAGTGAAACAATGAGAAGATGGGATATTTATCTTTCAAGAGAAATATGCCAAAAATCTTGTAAAGAGATTCAGCTTAAACTCTAAGAAGCATACTTCCACTCCCATGAATTCCTCATCAAAACTGAGTCGTGATGCAGTAGGTATAGAAGTGGATCCAACACTCTATCGAAGCATGATCGGTTGTCTTCTATATCTCACTGCTAGTAGACCAGACATTGCTTTCAGGGTAGGAGTTTGTGCTCGATTTCAGGCAGCACCCAAAGAATCACACTTGACAGCAGTCAAACGAATTATCCACTACATAAATGGCACATCTGATTATGGAATTTGGTATTCAAGAGACTCAAATGAGTGCCTAGCTGGATATTCTAATGCTGACTAAGCCGGGTGCATTGATGATAGGAAAAGCACTTCCGATGGTTGTTTTTATATTGGAAATAACTTGGTGTCATGGATGAGCAAAAAGCATAATTCAGTTTCTCTTTCAACGGCTAAAGCTAAGTACATTGCAGCGGCGAGTTGTTATGCACAATTATTATGGATGAAGAAACTTCTACATGATTATGGAATTACTCAAGACACTATGTGTGTATTCTATGATAATACAAGTGCCATAAGTTTGTCAAAGAATCCAGTTTAACACTCGAAATCAAAGCATATCGAGATCCGGTATCACTTCATTTGAGATTTGGTGGAGGAAAAGATTGTGTATTTGGAGTTCATCAACACTGACAACCAGAAAACAGACATATTTACTAAACCTCTTGATAGTCCGAGGTTTGAGTCTTTGCGTAAGACCATTGGTGTCGGTATCATTCCTTGAACTCTATCTCGTGTGTGAACCTATGTTGCTCTTTGTTGCATACCTATTGTATAGGTCTCACATGTTTAGTTAGATCATGTTTCTTTTACAAGCTTTTGCTTTGTTCTTGTTTTGTTGATTTTCTTTTCTTGTTCTATTTTTGAGTGTGTTCAAAAAATTCAAAAACCCATAAAAATTGAAAAATCTTCAAAAAGTTTGATCGCTTGTGTTGTGTATATCACATGTGAGTTTTGCCTAGTACCTTTGTACTAATGGCGTAGTGCATTTACAAGCTTAGCTTGTTTTGTATGCACATTTATCAGTGTGGAAGAAATCTTGAAAACTATGTGTGATTGTTGTAAATAGATCTTCAAGCTTATCATGAATGATTTGTCAATAGTCTTGATAGTCTTGATACTTACATAGACTTGTGCTTATATCTCTTCCCACGTTATTCTTTTTGTTTTTTCAAACACAGCTCACCAAATGTAAATCTCAAAGTGAAAAAGAGATATTGAGCTACAAAAGCCTGTCACACATACTAGTATTTGACTAGGAAAAAGAGAAAGCGACTTTTGTATTGAAATATATGGTGCTCAAAAAGCCAAAAGCTAATTATCAATGTTGAAATATCAAAAATTTCAAGCACTGATCTCAAAAAGAGATGTATTATCCAAAAAATGATCAAATGTCATGATTTATGCAGAAGCCAAATGAAAAGCTTCTAAGATTTGTAATCATTTTGTGGGAGGTCATATATGTTCATTTCTATAATTAAGATAGACTACTTGATTTAGTACCAGTTGTGTATAACTTGATTGAATTGATCATTGAAGCTTCACTCTGGTCTAAGGACTATTTCACACTTGATACTCACCCATAACACACAAGACTTTGATTCAATTAATGCTTATCTCATTCGTGTGATTGTACATGTTCAAATGTGATGTGTATGCTCAAGTACTTGCTGATCAAACACAAAAATATTTTTGAGTATTTTATATGTTTTTGAAAGTGATTTTAGACTTTCGTGTTTTTAGTTTTTATTCAAAATGCATATTCGTGTTTTTCTTCAAAAACTAGTTCAGAGGTTGTTTCGCGAGCTTCCTGTGACTTAGAGCTTCCTGCGAAAAGAGCTTAAGGGAAATAAATTTTTTTTGTCATTTCACAAAGAGACTCTCGCTACTGTCTCACGAGTATTTCACAACTAAACACTTCTCGCGAAATGAGTTTTAGGAAAAAACTAGATTTTCTTCAAATTCAAATAGAAGCTATCGCGATTGTCTTGCGACTAATTCGTGACTTAAAGCTTCTCGCAAAAGCTTTTATGCTTTAGTGGCCATTCTCACGATTGTCTCGCGACTGTCTGGCTATTGCCTAACCCGTGTTTTCAGATGTGACAGTTTTTCAAACACTTAGATATTTCCCTCGCACTACCTCTCTTCGAACCCTTCTCAACCCAAAACCATTTTTCACTAAACCCCATCATTTTTAAGCAAAAATCTCTGCAAAAACTCTTCACGGTATGTTTTTCTTAACATTGCTTTCATTTTTTCTTAAATTTTGTAGATTTTAACTTAGGGTTTCAGAAAATTGGGGATTTTTTGAAATTGGGTTAGGGTTCTTCGTTTTGTGGAAATATTTCAAAATTTTTGTTTGGGATGTGTCCCATTTGTGGTTTGTGCATCTGTGTTGGCCCCTTGTGGCAGTTTGAGCATGTATTGAGGCAAATTTTAGTATGTTCATGCAGTATTCATAACTGTAGTGCATTGTTGCATGTTAGGTGTTTGACAGAATGTCCAAGTGACATTTCTGTGTTTTTTTGGACTCAAATGAGTTTCAATGCCTGGTTTTGGTCTTAATTAATCTTGCTTACCATGTTTTGGTCAACATGTGTGTGTTTTACACACTTTGCCCATTTTTTGCCTCAATGCCATACCATGCACACCCTAGGCACCTCTAGGCACCCCGCATGCATCTCTTGCTGCATTCTCATGCATCAGCACATGCACACATATGCACACACACGCACAACTACCTAAATTCATGCATTGTGTCTTTCTTTACTTGCTTATCTATTTTAGCATGTTATATTGAGTTGATTATTCTCTGTTTTTAGGCAGTTTTACTTTTAATTTGAACTAACTTGAATCTAATCAAGATTTTTGTTTTTGCACATGTTTCTTACCTATCCTATGTTCATTTGTGCAGATATCTCCATTTAAAAGCTCAGCTGTGAAAGGTAGCAGCAGCAAAGGGAAAGAGCTGGTAATTGATGTTGATGACCAGTCACCAAGGTCAAAGAGGACTCGTTTTTCAATGGGAGTGTATGACCCTAACCTATTCAGATCTTATGCTGCATTTCAGACTTATTCAACATATTTCCGATACGCTCCTTTGCTGGTTGAAAGGGCCGTTGATCAGCCATCTCTCCGTGACACCAATATTCCCATATGGTTTGCCACAAAGGATTGGAACTTTCTGCTCTCAACTCTTGAGGATGCATATGAGAACATGGTAAAAGAGTTCTATGCCAATGCCATTGTTGATGGAGAAGAGATAAAATGCTGGGTTAAAGGAAAAAGTTTCTCAGTAACACTAGTTTACTTGGTAGAAATCCTACACATTAACCAGCCAATACTCCCCATACCGCTAGTATATGATGAGCTGAATCCGGATGAAGAGGTCCTTAAAGAAGCTTTAGGAGCTAATTTGGAATTCTCCTCCAATAGGAAGTCAATTAGTGTGGCATCCCTTTCTCCCGAATTGAGACTACTCACAATGATCATGTGTAGCAACCTCTATCCTTTGTCAAGCATTGGGTATATGAATCTTGGTCGAGCATTATTCTTGCATGATCTGATCACTGACGAAGAGATTGATGTGTGCTCTCATATTTTCCACATCTTGGCAAAAATGGTTGACCAAACTGCTTCAAGGAATTGTATTCCTTTTTGTTGCCTTATCTCAACGATTTTGAAGCCCAAAGGTGTACATCCCTCGGAAGATGAGCGCCCATATCCAAGGCTAAGTCCAATTAACATTCGTACTCTCTATGCTAGTATGAGTCACACCAAGAAGAATACAAAGCAAGAAAGTCATGCAACTCCGAGAGTCTCAAGCTCTATTCCTCATGCCTATGATGAACAGTTAGACAACATCATGGCTACAAGATATTGTTGATATGTCTTAAATACCTCACTCTTGTACTCTAGTAGGATCTTGTATGCTAGATATGAATACTTCATGTATTTCGCATTGGTTGAATGTTGGACATGCAATTGATCTTCGGGATTGTTCTTAATTGCATTGGGTGTCCGAATAAGCATTTACCTTCTAAATGTTCATTGTAGTCATTCTTTAATTATTGTTTTTATATGATCAAGATATGCATACATGTTTATACTGTTTACAAACTTGATCGCACTTTACTTGCTCATGTACGTACCTTGTGTTCAACTTGTCATAAGCTTAATGAAAGTTTTGTTTGTGTCCAAGTGTTTCAGGTTACAGTTATATACGTGCAAGTACTTCACAGCTTCTAGATTAGGTGTGAGTGAGTTTTGCCATTGTTCCCAAACTCATGTTTAAGTCTAGAGTCTGTTTTAGGGGTTTTGTCACGGAATAGCCAAAGAGGGAGATTGTAAAGTTGTTATTTACAACTATGTGTTTTGTTGGCTTATATTTCGTGCCAAATTTGATTGTAATTTTATTCAATCTTTTGTACCTGTATTTATTGTGAGATTTGATTGTAAGGGTTGTGTGATAGAGAGAAAGAGTGTAAAGACTCAAGCAATTGAAGACTGAAGAGTTTTCGCAGGTAGCTCGCGACTAAGCATCCTGCAAAATGACTCATGTGCCTTGCACATGCTGGAATGTGAAGAGTCAGGTCAGGATGGAGATAGCTGTGTCTCGCGAGTATCTCGTGAGTAAGGCCTTCCCGTAAGACACCCGCGAGACATTCTGTTCTGCCAGACTGTTCATTCTGATACACACTTTCTGTACCTACACTATTTATACCCACATTACCCACAAATGTTAAAGAGTGCTTCTGAGAGAAAACCCTAGCCAAACACCTTAAGAGTTAGAGACTGTTATTCCCACAATCCTCTACAATTTGCTTAGGGAATTTCCTCAACTCCTACCTCTTTATTTCCATACCATTAAGAGGTTGATAGCCCAAACACTTATCACACCCTTTTAGAGTGTCAAGTGAAGTTTTGGTGTTGTTGGGAAGCATTGGAAGAAGCCAAGGATGGCAGATGCAACATGGAGCTTGTTGCGGGATCCAGAAAACTAGACAAAACACTTTTTCAAGAAGCCTTGTTGGAGTAGGAACTTGGAGGGCTTAGGTACATCGGGTAGATTAGGTTTTGAGGGTCTCTTACTAACCCATGTATCCCAACTAATTGTCTAGTGGAACGATTTCGGCTTAGAGGGCGACGGACAGATTTTTCGTCGAGTTCTTCGATTTCCTCTTTGATAACACATCAGCGTGTTATCTTGTGTTTGCATTTTTCTTCCCTACTCTTTTACACTCCATTTTACTACTATGTTGCTTTGTTTATGGATTAGAATAGCTTGTTTTTTTGTCCACTCATATTTACACAATTTTGCACTTAGTATTAAGTTAGTGTAAAATCAATCGAGCCGTAACTTTAATTTGAAGGTCTAAACAGCTCTTGTGTTTTCAACACATTTTCGAGCTTTCAATTATATCCTTTATCTCTGGCTGACATATCCAATACTCCAACATCATAATGAAAACCAAGTCAAAATCATATCTACGAAATTAGGAGAAAGTTCTTTGTTAAAATATTCGAAGTCATTCTATTCATGCAATTGGATATGTAAATCATAATAGAGTAGCAACTAAGCACTTACAAAGAGGAGGATCACCAAACAAGCGTAAGGCTAAACATCCACTTTCGAAACATGGATTGCAAGAACGCCATTTGTCTTTTCTTTCTCTCCTGTGTAGAACTTGCTGTAGATTTGTATACCTGAAAAAGTGCATGCCTATTAGTCAAGGACTACTACAAGTAGAAATCACTTTAAAGTTAGAAATTAAATTCATAAATAATTTTTATTAGGTGAACCTCTCAATTGAGTACATCCAAGCAACCACAAACCAAAAAAAAGCTTAACACAAAGCAGAAAACAAATACTTTTAAGTTTTTATGACATTACTATCTAAATCCCTAAAACCTAGTAGTCCTTTCATATGGTTAAAAAAAGTTACTACACCCCTTCCCTTGGTATTATAATAGATTGTTCCAGAGTTCATTGGAAGGCAAATTTGAATGAAAGCAGCCCCTATTTCTCTTTATCAGCTTTGACAGCTAATTTTCTCTTGAGTTGATTTATTCCCATAGGGTCTGTTATTGTTATTATTACTCTAATTAGTTTTGGCCCAACGGGAGGGGGGGGGGGGGGATTCAAACTAGTGACCTCTGCTTCCATTGGGTCTATTGTTATTACAATCACTGTTCCTATTACTATTATGCACAACAAAGTTTTGAATCTTAAAAATGTCACCAGAATATTTTCTGCTGCAAGCACAAAATTATTTACAGCTATTTACCAGAACAATTAACTTCTTTTTGCTAGATGGATAAACTTTATCACCATACAGGAAGTGAAACACACACACACACACACACACACACACACACAAAAAGTAGTTGTTACTTTCTTCAATGGTTTCAACTCCAGGAAGAACCTGTGCAAGACTATCTACCCCCAACATTTCAGTGAATGAAGCATACCGGTGGACATCCTGCAACTTTATTATATTACAAAGATCAGAGCCAAGTGGAAATAAGGAAGTACAAATTAATTGAAAAAACAGGATTGGCACCTGAACTTCAAACACCACACATTTGTTGAAAAGGAAGTATAAATTAAGTAAATATTACATATAACATTTTGAACAAAATTTGATCAAATCTGATTAAGTTGAAATGGGAATAGGATCCTCTCCATCTCAAATGAATCGATTTCATGATTCGGATTTTAAACATTACAAATCTAAAGATGTCTCTAGTGCCATCATCATGTACACCTTTTAGATACAACAAATAAAATATGAACACTGAAATGGACTATCTCCATTTTACTTGAAATTGAGAGGAACCATGCCCATTCAAATGATACTATTCTTAGGGAAAATTCTTAGGTTGAGGACTAATTATACACTTTTGACGCTCTAACCTTTTGATTAATTTAGAATTAGTGACAAAAAAAAAATTACACCTCCTACATACATAACATTGCATTTTGGTGTCAGCATCTAGTATCCATGGTAGACACAAAAACCCATTCATACTTGTTCTCATATAAAAGTATGAAAATATAAAGAATCTGGAAACTACTTTGAGAGAAAAGAACTGAATTGCTTTGATTAATTGGAAAGAATGAATTGAATTAAAATTACAGTGAGGCTCTGTTTATATATACCTACTAACAGAGCAAGAGAGGGAAAAACAAACTAACTAACTTCTAACAAACTTTTAACAAACTAACCAATACTTATTTTACAGCTGTATAGTACTATTCATTCTCACGTGTTCCACTTCCTCACGTGCCTATCACTTATCAGAAACGCAGTCGTTTATCTTCAATTTCCCTTTCTTCTTTTGTTTATACGTTCTGCCGTTTTTATCACTATTACACCTGAGCTATTCTTCTTTCTTTGCTTCTGTGTTTCTTCGCTTTATTTCTTCTATCTCAGTCATACTTTCAACACTCCCCCTCAAGTCATGATTTGTAAAATCATCGACTTGATTTGAAGTCTTCAAATTTAGGGAGAAAATATCAATCATTCCTAAACAATTTACCAATTTGCTAAAGGCTGGAAGTCCTAAAGCTTTGGTAAAAATGTCTGCTGTTTGAAACTAACTTGAAACATGAAAAGTTTTAATAACACCTTCTTTTATCTTGTCCCTGACCAAATGGCAATCAACCTCTATGTGCTTTGTTCGCTCGTGGAAGACAGGATTGGCTGCTATGTGCAGTGCAGCTTGATTATCACAAAAGAGCTGAGCACTACAAGGATGATCAACCCTTAAATCTCTTAGTAATTGAAGAACCCACACAATTTCACAAGTTGTTGTAGCCATTGATCTATACTCTGCCTCTGCTGATGATCTAGACACTGTACTTTGCTTTTTGGACCTCCATGAGATTAACGAATCTCCCAAGAACACACTATAACCTATGATTGATCTTCTGGTGTCAGGGCAACCTGCCCAATCAGCATCACAGAAAGCTTTCACTTGCATTGTGGAGTTGCTAGAAAAAAATAGTCCCCTGCCTGGAGTTCCCTTCAAATATTGTAGCACTCTATTCATTGCCAGCATGTGAGGCTCTCTTGGTTCAGTTAGAAACTGACTCAACCTGTGCACTGCATAAGTGATGTCAAGTCTAGTTAGAGTGAGATAAAGTAATCTTCCTATTAACTTTCTGTATTGACTTGCATCTGGAAGCAGCTTTCCCACATCCTTTGAAAGGTGCAAATTTTGTTCCATTGGAGTTCTAAGTGGTTTAGACCCCAAGAAGCCTGTTTCTTGCAAAATTTCCAAGCAATACTTCCTTTGGTTCAAACTTATTCCTTTGTCACTTCTAGCAACTTCCAATCCCAGAAAGTACTTCAATAAACCTAAGTATTTTAGCCCAAATTTGGTGTCAAGCAATTGCTTTAAGTCAGCAATGCAGCTAGGATCATTGCCAGTGAGCAGAATATCATCCACATACACTAGTAAGGCAGTGAAAGAGGCACCTTTAGTGTATGTAAAAAGAGAGTAATCTGCCTTGGATTGGGCAAAACCAAAGTTCAACAATGTGGAATAGAATTTTGCAAACCATTGCCTTGAGGCTTGTTTCAAGCCATAGAGGCTCTTGTTGAGTTTGCAAACCAAAGGACCACAATGTGAAGAATTTGAAGTAGAAATGCACTCCCCCTTGCTGTGAAAACCAGGTGGAAGGCTCATGTAGACCTCTTCATCCAAATCACCATGGAGGAAGGCATTATTCACATCCATTTGGTGAAGAGCCCAACCTTTCACAGCAGCTAAAGACATAACCATTCTGACAGAAATAGATTTGGCCACAGGAGAGAAGGTGTCAGTGTAATCAAGCCCTTCCCTCTGGGTATACCCCTTTGCAACCAAGCGAGCTTTGTGCCTTTCAATGGAGCCATCTGACTTATACTTTGTTCTAAAAACCCATTTGCAACCAATGGGAATCTTACCAGGAGGAAGAAGGGTTAAAGACCAGGTGTTGGTAAGTTCAAGGGCTGCAATTTCTTTATCCATAGCAACCCTCCAATTAGGGGATTGAACAGCCTCATGAAAAGAAGTAGGGTCTGGGCAGGTTGAATCAACAGCATTGACAAACTGTTTGTAGTGTTTAGTAAGGTTTGAATAAGTGAGACAGGCAAATATGTCATAAGGGAGGCCAGTTGAGGGTTTTGAAGGGTTGGAAGTGACTGATTTGCATGAGTAGTCTTTTAGGTATGTTGGAGGGTTGTGTGGTCTGAGAGATTTACGAAGGTTTAATGGAGAATTAGGTCTAGTAACAAACATAGGTACAGGAACATTTTCAGAATCAACAACATTAGGAGTATCATTTGGAAAAGATGTTGGTGATTGAGGGATAGAAGGAATGTTAGGAGCCTGATCTGCAAAAATGGTGTCTCCAGAATTAGGGAGTACAAGGCCATTCCCATGGAGAAAATCAAAATCTGAAATGGGAGAATCAGGAACAGAAAGAGGCAAAACAAAAGAATTGGAATCAAGGATTGAAGGATCAGTGTGGTGGTCAAAGGGAGAAGAAAATTCAGAAGCAAAAGGGAATTGATTTTCATAAAAAACCACATCTCTAGAAATAAAAATGGAATTTGTTGCCAAATCCATGACTTGGTACCCTTTAACACCACTGGGATATCCTAGAAGAACATATTTTTTAGCTCTTGGTGCAAATTTGTGCCTGTTTTGACAAATAGTGGAAGTGAAACATAGGCAGCCAAAAATTCTGATGTGATCATATGAAGGAGATGTGTGAAAAAGCATTTCAAAAGGGGTTTTGTTTTGTAAATGTTTGGAAGGTAACCTATTTATGAGATATACAGCAGTAAGAATACAATCCCCCCACATTTTCAAATGCAAGGAAGAATGAAATCTCAAAGCTCTTGCAACATTTAAAATGTGTTGATGTTTTCTCTCAACAATTGCATTTTGTTAAGGTGTTTCAACGCAAGTTAATTGATGTAAAATACCCTTTGATCTGAAAAAATCTTTCATAAAAAACTCTGTGCCATTATCACTTTTAAGGCATTTAATTTTTGTATCAAATTGAGTTTCAACCATGTTAGAAAATTGTGCAAGAAGAGCATGTGTTTCTGACTTAGATTTAAGTAAATAAACCCAAATGCATCTAGAATAATCATCCACAATGGTGAGAAAGAACTTGTAACCTTCAACAGTTGGAACAGAAAAGGGCCCCCAAAGATCACAATGTATAAGATCAAAAGGACAATGGGAGACATGAGTGCTATTAGGAAAAGGTAACCTCTTCTGTTTAGCAAGATGACAAATGTCACAACAAGCCATTTTATTTGAGTTCAAACCAGATACAAATTTATTGAGTAAAGACAATTTGGCATATGAAGGATGCCCTAAACGAAAATGCCACAAATTAGCATTATTGACAGAATTAACAACAGATGGAATTGAAACAGATTTCTGTGAAGATGCAGCAGTACTAGATGATGAAGGAATTGAAACAGGTTGTTGAGGACTTTCTTGCAGAAGATAAAGGCCTCTTGATGCTTTACCCAGTCCAATCATGTTCCAATTGGCCAGGTCCTGGATAAAGCACAAAGAACCAAAGAATATAAGGCAGCAAAAACAAGTTTTAGTGAGTTGAGTGATAGATATGAGATTAAAAGTAAAAGATGGAACACAAAGAACTCCATAGAGAGTGAGTTGATCTGAAATATGGACTGTCCCTATGTGAGTAACCAAGGCCTTTTCTCCATTTGGTAAGTAAACAAAAGTGTTAATGGTGGAAGTGATAGATGACAAGCATGACACTGAATGGACCATGTGATCTGAAGCACCAGTGTCAATGATCCATTCATTTGCTTTATGAGCATGCCTATCAACTATATGGGCAGAAAAAATTGAATGAGTAAAATTTGGAGGCAACTAGAAGGGATTACCTGAAAAATTTGCAAGGTAAGGTGTGGAAGAACTAGCCCCTGCAGTAGAGTTAGCACCATTTAATGGAGACATAACTGAGGCAGCTTGGTGAGGAGGTTGAGGGTAAGCATTTGACTTGGAGGCAAGGAAGGTCAACAGCTGCTCACATTGATTCTAAGTAATAGGGCACTGAGGTGCATTGAATTGAGGCTGTGACATGGTAGGCTGTGAAGCATAGTGCATCTGATCAGGTTGGTTAGCAAAACTTTGCATAGGTTGAGAACTAGCATTCCCAAAACCACTATTGTTGCAAAAAAAACTTCCATACAAGCCATTTGCATTGCTAGAAACTTGATTAGCAGATGCTTTTCCTTTGTGTTTATATCCTGGAGGATATCCATATAATTTATAACATTTGTCTGCTATATGACCAACAATTCCACAGTAAGTGCACACAGGCCTCTCCTTCCTTGAATTGCCATTCTTTCCACTTTGATTACCATGAGTTACACCCTGGTTCCAGCTTTGATGAACCTGATTCCATCCTTGGTGACCTTGAAATCCCTTTGAATTAGGATTGTTAACATATAAGGTTGTTGATTCGATGACCAAATCAGCTTGGCCAACTTGCCTGCGCTTTTCTTCTTGCAAGATTAAAGAATATGCCTTGTTCAAAGCAGGTAATGGCTCAGTGATCAAAATCTAACTAGTAACAGTGGAATAACTGTCATTGAGTCCCATAAGAAAACGAAAAACTTGATCCTTTTGCTGAGCACATAGTTGATTTCTTTGGGAACCACAATTGCACACACAAGTGCAAGTGGAAAAGGATTGATAATGCACAAGTTCATCCAATAGAATCTTAAATTTTGTGAAATAGGAACTTACTGACAAAGATCCTTGAGAAAGCTTCGAAATTTCTTTCTGAATTTCAAAGAATCTAGGGATGTTTGGTTGAGAGAACCTATCACGCATGTCAATCCACAATTCCTTTGCAGTATGAAGTACATAACACTTGTAGCTAGATCCTTGCTCAAGGAGTTTACCATCCATGAGAGAATGGTGGTGTTTGCCCTATGCCATGCATTATACAGAGGATGAGAAAGATCAGGTGTGGAGATTGAACCATCAAGAAAACCAAATTTATTTCTACCACTAAAAGATAGAAATACAGCCCTTGACCAACTGAGATAATTTTCTGGACCAATCAGTGGTTGGGAAACCAGAACAACATCAGATGGTGGAATGTAAAAAGGGCTTGAGGGATTGGTATTGACATCCTCCATTGAAGGAGCTTGATTAGATGATCTGCGATTCATATTATCAGAAGTGTTTGGAAGATTTTCAGAGTTTGAAGCATTATTAGAGACGGAAGCCATTGATGAGCTAATTGAAGCTTTGATACCATATAAAGAATCTGGAAACTACTTTGAGAGAAAAGAACTAAATTTCTTTGATTAATTGGAAAGAATGAATTGAATTAAAATTAAAGTGAGGCTCTGTTTATATATACCTACTAACAGAGCAAGAGAGGGAAAAACAAACTAACTAACTTCTAACAAACTTTTAACAAACTAACCAATACTGATTTTACAGCTGTACAGTACTATTCATTCTCATGTGTTCCACTTCCTCACATGCCTATCACTTGTCAGAAATGCAGTCGTTTATCTTCAATTTCCCTTTCTTCTTTTGTTTACACATTCTGTCGTTTTTATCACTATTACACCTGAGCTGTTCTTCTTTCTTTGCTTCGGTGTTTCTTCGCTTTATTTCTTCTATCTCAGTCATACTTTCAATAGAAAATAAAGAATTATATGTCCCCCCCACCCCCCCCCCCCCCCCCAAGAAAAAAAAAGAGAAAGTACATCAAAAAGCATTCACCAACTGATTCCTACTGATTTATGCATAAAAGTGAAAATTTTCATATTTATTGTAGTCACCAACGGCACACCTTCCTTCAATTGTTTTCTTGCCATCTATAGACAATGTCAAATTACCAGATAGGATTCACTTCAAACAGGATTGGCAATAACACATATAGAGATTTAGAATAAAAAGTGATGAGATTCATAGTTTCTTTTTACTTTTTTATTGGTAACATACACGGGCATCTGGCGGGTCTTGTACCCACAATCTCACCCTCCACCTTGCTCTTACAAGGAGAGGAGGTGCCTTTTGAGGTAGAGCTTAATGACAATGATAAGATTCATAGTTAGGACAAAGAATTAATTACTTAAATTCTCTACTTATGACAAAGAAATCTGATCTAGTTCAGACAATAGACATGGAGATTCATAGTAAAAATACATTGTATCAATGTATTTTTGATACATGGAGATCCAAAAAAATCTGTTAGATTTATGTATACAAAGAAAATTTGGCATTGAATGACACCCTCAGTTGAAAATTTAAAACTTACATTCACGATTTCCGATTCCTTATCCAAAACTAGCTTCTGCCATTCATTTTCTTCCTGCTTCAAGGAGCTTCCTTCATGGAAAAACTTCAAACCACTCTCTGACCTACAAATGTCTTTTGAATTGATTGATTCTAATAAAGTTGATGCCAAACGCTTGGATAAGGGATATGGAGGAACTCCTTTAAAAGAATCTGCATAATGAGTATTTACTATGAAGAGTTAACATCCTTCTTGAAAGTAATAAAGCAAACATCTAAAATTTCAATGCAAATTGCACTTTTTCCCGAGGTGGGCATGCCTCAAGGTGTATATGCAGAAGCAGATTCATTCATAATAAAGTAACTAATTTTATGTTGTTTGTCAACCATCTACAACCCTCCTCACTTTTTCAGACTAAGCAATAGATAGGTGCATATCTAAATTGCCGCCAAGCAATATCAACTTATTTATCGGCAATAAACACTTTATCCTAAGGTGGTATAATTGCAATGTAATGAACCCATTAGTTTGACATTATTTTCATTTTGACCCTTCATGTTTCAAATTTGTCCCTTCGTGTATGATTCAAATTTTTTGTTTAGCCTGTCATGAGAATGAAAATTTTAAAATGTAAAAAAGCAAAAAAAAAAAAAAAAAAAAAAAAAAAAAACTGAAACAAAAATTTGAGAAAGCAAGAAAGTTGCATCTTATTTCTAGGAAGCACAGACACAGGTACAATACGGTGACACGAGCATTTTTGAAAATTTATAACATATAACGGCCAGTACTACATCAGTACAACATGGATACAACACCCTAAATAAAATGTCCATGTACCTTAGTCTTATTTCTTCAATGCAGAAAAGTATTTATACAACTTGTAACCAACTTGCCCCAACTCTTGCAATCTTTCAACTAACTAATTAACTATCTTGACTCTTCTTGATTACAAGGCTAACTATGTGATTACAAGAATCAAACCTATAGTACATGTTTGGGCTCATAATTTGATTAAAATTCTAATAACCTAGAAAAACAACCAATCCGGAACCAAGTGTATCAAAGAAAGAAAGAAAAAAAGGCATTGAATTTATCAAATGTTACTGGTGGTGGTCATGTTGGGATCAAGTTTGAGGAGGTTGAAGCAGAAGGAGTTGGAGAGGCCTAGATCAAATTCTAGGGTTTCGTTTATGTGAGACTCTAGAGTGTACTTCACCACCTCTTCCATACACTCCCTTAGTTAACCAGAGTGTAATAAGTGCCCACCACATACCATTTTCTTTCGGTTATAAATTATAATTAACAAAGTTAAGATGGAAAGATTCATTTTGACAATTCTTAAAATTCATTATTTGAGTGAAAACTAATTTTTATTATACTTGTGATTTAAACTCACCCAAAGACGATTATCTAACTTCAAGGAAAAAGTTATACATGGGTTTGGTAGTACTTAACTCAGTAGGATTTTTATGTGAAAAACAAAAATTAATAAATGTCAATAGGGAAAAAGCCTACATTAACAAGCCTATTAGAAGTGATATATACTACCACCACACACCCTTGGTGTGATTGTCTCCCCACAAGTATAAGTATTCGTGGTGTATGAGGGACAAAAGCCGGGGTTCAAGTCTCTAGGAGAGAGTTTCACACACATATACACTTAGGGTTCGTTTGGTTGGAAGAGTGGAAAAGTGGGAGGATAGAAAATATTTAGTTTTCCCTCTTATGTGTTTGGCTGGAGGGGTGGAAAAGTAAGATGGTAGAAAACTATTTTGTTTGATTGGAGAGAAAAAGGGAAGGATGAAAAATATAATTTATATAAATTGACTATTATACTCTTGTTACATAATAGGTAAGAAATAGATTTATTTATACTCATTAAATAATATAAAATTTACCACATTATATATAAAAATTTATGCTATTGACTATTATACCCTTGTTACATAATAGGTAAGAAATAGATTTATTTATACTCATTAAATAATATAAAATTTACCACATTATATATAAAAATTTATGTTATTATTTTTATTATTATAATGTAAAAATTACAATAATGTACAACTTGATCAAGTCATGTTAAAAAAAAAAAAAAAAAAAAAAAAAGAGAAGAGAACCTGGACCGCTAGACGTTGGTGTGCTGTGAAGGTAAGATGAGAAAAGGCAAAAGTGATAAGAGCAACTGCATCAGTCTATCTAAAAATTTCGTCTATTTTACACAAAAAACTTACTTTTTCTTTTACACCATCATTTTTACAAAACACTCACATCAATTTATCTATTATACACACTTTTTTTTAATTAAAATAATATTTCTCTTCCCTTCTTCTATTATTTCCCACCTACCCCCACCTAACCCCTCCTTCTTCTTCTTTTTTCATCCACACATTTCTTTTTTTTTCCCCCTCTTTTTTTCTCCTCCACACCTTTCCCTTATCTCTATCCTCACTTTTCTTTTTTTTCCTTTTTATCTATACCACTTCATCTGGAGCTCTATCCTCTTATCTTCACTTTTCTTTTTTCTTTTCTTCTCCTTTTCTTCTCTAGCACTTCGTCTGGAGCTTTATCTTCAATCTTCACTTTTCTTTTTTCTTTTCTTCTCTAGCACTACGTCTACTCTAGAGCATTCAAGAAGCACCACTGCATGTCCTCCTTCCACCAAGGCTCAGATGAGTCAACTTTGCTTTTTTTTTTTTTTCTTTGGTTCTAATTTGATTAGTTTTAAAATTGTGATTTGAGTTTGTACTTTGATTGAAAGCTCCATCAATTTTGTGCTAGGTTGCGGTGTTTGGTAGTGGTGCTGGGTTTGGTGGTTGGGTGTTTATTATCTGCTTCCTTCTTCTTATTTTGCCGCGCCGGGTTGTTGTAGACGTTGGGAAAGGGTATTTGTGTAAAAGTTCTTTCACAACACTTTTTTCTCTAGATTTTCCTCCCAATTTGGGAGGATGAAAATTGTGGGCCCGAAGAGAAAACTTTCTCCCGGGTTTTCCTTCCTCCCCATTTTCCTTCTTTTGCCAAACAGTGGAAAACACTGTTTTCCACCCTATTTTCCTCCCTATGTTTTTCATCCTCCCTATTTTCTACAAGGCCTTCCATGGGAACGATAAATGTCATCTTTGTTGCCCTAGGGAGGACTGGCTCCTGTCTTTCACGAGTGATGTCTGTGGCTCAACTATCCGCCAAAGATGTGGAGCGAGACCCAAAGAAGGCTAGACTGCAAATCCAACCAATTTTGGGCTTCTCGAACAAGGATAAAATCGAAACCATCCAGCCCTACAACAACGCTTTGGTGGTTACTCTTAGGATTGGAAGATATGATGTGAAAAGGGTATTGGTGGACCAAGGCAGTGATGCTGAGATTATGTACCCCGACCTATATAAGGGGCTGAAACTTAAACCAGAGGACTTAACACCTTATACCTCGCCCCTAGTGAGTTTTGATGGGAATGTCGTCATCCCAAGGGGTCAAATCAGGCTACCCATATAGACTGGCTCAGAGGTAGTAGAAGTGAACTTTATTGTGATGGACGCATATTCCCCTTACACAGCCATTGTCGGCAGGCCATGGCTTCATACTCTAGGGACTGTCTCCTCTATCTTGCACCAGAAAGTGAAATACCCGTCAGAGGGTCAGATTGAGGAGATCGTTTGGAGCCAACCTGCAGCGAGACAATGCCTGGTGGCCGCCATCTGGCATTAGCCAGAGCCTAAGTCCTCAGCCCGTACTAAAGAAGGCTTATAGCAATTAATAGGTCCAGAGTCGTCCCTAGATGGGTCCGCCGAGGAGTCGAGGTGCGAGAATTTAGTGAAGTTTGTGATCGGTGACGACCCTGAGAAATTCTTTCAGATTGGCGCTCAGCTACCTTCTCTAGAGAAGGAGGAGCTGTTAGAGTTCCTTAGAAGAAATGTCGATGTCTTCGCATGGAGTGCTTACGAAGCCCTGGGGTGGATCCAAACTTCATTTGTCATCATTTAAATGTTAATCCATCCATCACACCCAAGAGGCAACCTCCTCGGCGTTCATCTAGAGAACACTCTGATGCTTTCAGAGTAGAGGTGAAGAAACTAAAGCAGACAGGGGCTATTAAGGAGGTTTTTTTACTTGGAATGGTTAACCAATACCGTGGTGGTGAAAAAGAAGAGTGGGAAGTGGCGAATGTGTGTAGACTTCACAGATCTGAACAGGGCTTGCCCAAAGTATCCTTTCCCTATGCCTAAAATAGACCAGCTGGTGAATGCAACCATATGCCATCCTCAGATGAACTTCCTAGACGCCTTTCAGGGTTACCACCAAATACCACTAGCCTTAAGCGATCAGGAGAAAACGGCTTTCGTCACGCCCACAGGAAATTACCACTACAAAGTGATGCCATTTGGTTTGAAGAATGCAGGGTCTACCTATCAAAGGATGATGACTAGAATGTTTGAATCCCAGCTAGGCAAGAACATCAAGGTCTATATAGACAACATGGTGGTGAAAAGCAAAGTAGTATCCGAGCACTTAAGAGACCTCGGGAACATATTTGAAATTCTGAAAAAACACAAGCTGCGCCTCAACGCTTCCAAGTGTTCTTTTGGTGTAAGGTCAGGCAAGTTTCTAGGCTACATGGTAACCCATAGGGGAATTGAAGTTAACCCCAACCAAATTTAAGCAATCAATAGTTTACAACCACCTCGGAATCCCAAGGAAGTCCAAAAACTAACCGAAATGACTGCTGCCTTGAACCGGTTTATTTCTCAATCAGTTGACAGGTGCCGACCTTTCTTCCTACTGATGAACAAATGGAAGGGGTTCGAGGAGTATGCCTTGGCCTTCCAACAGCTTAAGGATTATCTCTCTCGGCCTTCTATCATGTCCAGCCCTGAAGCTAATGAAGTCTTGTTCGCTTATATCGCTGTGACTCCTCATGCCGTGAGCCTAGTCCTGATACAAGTAGACGACGGCATACAAAGGTCAGTTTAGCAGGTCATTACGCGAGGCCAAGATCCGCTATTTGCCATTGGAAAAAGCTATTCTGGCAGTCGTACACGCCACACGAAAACTCTCTCATTACTTTCAGGCACACACAGTCATTATCCTAACTCAACTTCCACTCAAAGCTCTGCTCCAGAGCGCTGACTACATAGGGAAGATTGCTAAATGGGCCACAATCTTGGGAACTTTCGACATCAAATACATGCCTCACAACTCTGTCAAGGGACAAGTCCTTGTAAATCTAGTAGCCAAGTTTGCTGAATCCCTGCCAGAAGAAGGTATGGAAACACAATCCATGGATGAAAAATTGATTGGCATAATCTCCCAACGGGGCACCCTTTCCTAAGAAGTGTACATCAATGGCGCAACAAATCAAAAAGGTTCTGGAGTGGGGTTAGTATTAATATCCCCTAAAAGGATCACCATCGAGAAGTTGTTGAGATTGGGATTCTCGGCCACCAATAACGAAGCTGAGTACGAGGCTCTGCTGATGGGAATGGCCATGGTTCGAAGAATGGGCAGAAAGTCAATAAAGATATTCTCGGACTCTAGATTGGTTGTCGGCCAAGTGAAAGGGGAATTTGAAGCGAGGGATAAGAGAATGCAAGGGTACTTAAGCCAGGTTAGACACTTGCAGCCAGGCTTCGAATCCTTCGACCTGTTACATATTCCTAGGAATGGAAACACCCATACTGGTTCCCTAGCCACACTTGTAACCTCCTTAGCGTAGAGCCTGCCTCGAGTGATCCTCGTAGAGGACCTATGCAGGCCCATAGGACTGAACAGGGAGGCAATTCATGTTCAACAAGTTAGGGTAAGGCCAAGCTGGATGGACCCCATAGTGCTATTCTTAAAAGAGGACACACTACCTGAAGAGAAATCTGAAGCAAACAAAGTGCGACAAAGGCTCCTCGGTTCTGGCTGTTCGAAGACCAAAAGTTATACAAACGCTCATTTTCTGGGCCATACCTGTTGTGCATACATCCCGAGGCAACAGAATTACTCCTTGAGGAGTTACATGAAAGGATTTGTGAAAGTCACACTGGAGGCAAATCCCTAGTGCACAAAGCCATCAGTCAAGGCTATTGGTGGCCAAATATGCAAAGAGAAGCACAAGAATACGTAAAGAAGTGCGATCAGTGCCAAAAGTTCACCCCAAACATACACCAACCGAGGGGAGTTCTTAATCCTTTGTCCAGCCTATGGCCATTCGCTCAATGGGGCTTCGACATTGTAGGCCCTTTCCCCAAAGCAACAGAAAACAAAAGATACCTGCTAGTCGCCATGGACTACTTTACTAAGTGAGTCGAAGCCGAGCCTTTAGCAAACAACAGAGACGTGGACGCGAAGAAATTCATATGGAAGAACATTGTCACACAATTTGGAATCCCTCGTACACTTATCTCAGACAACGGCCTCTAGTTTGATAGCAAGTCTTTCAGGAGATACTGGTGTAACTTGGGGATTAAGAACAGATACTCAACCCCAGCTTATCCCCAAGGGAATGAACAAGCCGAAGCTGTCAACAAGGTGATTGTAAGCAGACTCAAGAAAAGGTTGGATGACGCGAAGGGGTAATAGGTAGAAGAGCTGCCACACGTCCTCTGGACATACCGAACCAAACCTCACAGATCCATAGGGGAAACCCCCTTCTCAATGACCTATGGGGTTGAGGCTGTTATCCCTCTGGAGACCGGATTCCCAACGTTAAGGACTAGCTTATTCAATCCGAGTAGTAACAATGGGCTGCTAGAGAAGAGCTTAGTCCTTGTTGAAGAGAAAATGGAAACATGATGGTTCAATTGGCACACTACCAACAAAAACTCAAGCAGGGCTATGACACCAACATAAAGCTGAGACCATTAGCACTTGGTGATCTGGTGTTGAGAAAGGTTCTGGGTGCTGCCAAGAATCTGACATGGGGAAAGCTAGGACCCAATTGGGAAGAACCATATCGCATCACCTTAGCGGCTGGTATAGGGGCATATTTTCTAGAGGATTTAGGTGAACATGTAATACCACGTTTGTGGAATGTAAACAACCTGAAAAGGTACTACTATTAATGAAAGTCTCTTTTGTCAATATGTTCCTTTATCTATGTCATTATACTTCTCGTCATTCAATTTTTATAAGTGTTTAAATTGAACCACAATCATGCCTGAAGAAAATGTTCTCAGGCTCGCGTCTGGAATCTCTCTAATGTCTGCATTGAAGAAAATGTTCTCAGGCCTCCTCAGCTTGGAGTCTGCAAGAACTCCCGCCCGGTCCATCGCCACTCCCCAGGACTCAGTACAGTGATCCCTACAGACCACGGCTACCTCCTTTGTCAACCGTTTCTCCGTGTTAGTCACCCCACGCTCATAGGCTACCGCCACTGTAGCCTCAGCAGCTTCCCTAGCCACCCGAGCTGCATCTTTGACTTTTTCCAACTCAGCCTTAAGATCCAGGACGAATTGCTTTTCCGTGGCCAGGTTTATCTCGATCATGTGCAATTGTTTGCGCTAGTCCTCGGCCTGCCTTTCTGCGATTTTTAGACCTGCCAAAGCGCTATCGCGAGCTTTGACCACCTCCTTCAGCTGCTCGGACATCGAAGCCTGTTCTTGCTTTATCGCTCCCAGCTGCTTTTCGACCTCCAGCCGAGAGTGGGCCTCAGCCTTAGCCTCATCCTGAGCGTTCCTCACCCACTCCTCGACAACAAAGACTTGATGGGTAAGCTACATAGAAATAACAAAGGGGTCATAGACAGTGCACATGTATATGAATGGGCTTGCAAGTTAGTATTTAACAGAAAAGAATACTGGATTACTTACCATCGCAATGTCTCTCTTCAATGACATAAAGAGGTCAGGTTGCCTAATGCGCCTAAAGCCCTCCATGTCTCTAAGGAGGAGAAGGGGCTGCTCTAAGGCCTCGGCCAAGATGCCGACATACTCCCTCAGCACACTTCAACTTCCCCTCGGCTCTCCACAGATAGGGCCCTCTTATGCCGGGGGTCCTTTTCCTTTTTTTGCTGCTTAGCCCCCTTTTGTTGTACTGTCTCCCCTTCCTCTAGGACATCTGCTGGCCTTTTCTTCTTTAGATCTAGATTAGCCTTCAGTCTGAGGTTAGTTGGGAGCTGAGGAGAAGGAGGAGAGAGATTAGGAGTGGCCTGGGTCTTGGGAACATCTATTGAAGTAGACCCCCCTTTGTTTCTGTTGGCCATCAAACCCTTCAAACTAGTCCTTTGCCTCAAGTCCATGCCTTCGTTCTCCTTGGAACTAGGGTCGGGCTGAGCAACTACAAGTCTTGGCTGGTGGACGACAGAAAACCCTTCAAACTTAGTCTTGGAATCTGACAACTCCACAGGTCTTTTCGGCGCCCCTTCTTCTCCTTCAAACTAGAACTAGTCGATCTTGACGTCTAAAGAGTGGTGGGACAATGCCGACTCTTCTCTGAGAGCGACTACCAATAGAAGAGCAGGTCGAGGTAGCAATACAACCGAAGGAAGGTCTCTCCAAGCCAAGAACCCAGGCTTGGAGACGTCTATTCGAGCAAGCTTGGGATAACCTGCTCTTATTGTCTGGCCTGTGTCCTGAAATATGCGCGACAAAGGCACGAAGTCTAGGATCAAATGAACAACTCACAGTTGTCCGTCCTCGCTTGGAAATATCTCCGACCTTAGCAGGTAGTTGAGTGCTAAAGCGTTGACGTGGCTAAGCTTTAAGGAAACATGGTCTTTGTCTGCAAAAAAATCTGAAAAGGGAATTGTGATCAGAAAAATTATGACTATTGTCCGAGGAGACGAGTGACTTAGAATAAATAAAGGAAAGGCTAAGAAAACTAAAGTCCCTGCCAGAGGACCTATCCCTGGGGTACCCCACCTGGTGTTCCTTCACTAACTGGGCAGTGAAGACCATCATGTCATTTCCCAAAAATGACCAGGTAATCGTCCTTCAAGCCTTTGTTGGACTTGGGAAGGCAGGATATCAACCTCACCTCCTCAAATCGAGATTTGAGGTAATACCCTCCAGCGAGTGAATGGCACTCGTACATGTGAACAACATCATGCCATGAAAGCCCAAGTTTCATCTGATCGTTCAGGGCGTCTACACTCTCTAAAATTCTAAACATATTGGGAGCGCATTTGGTGGGGGCATAATCTATGATTAAGCAAATAATCTCAGGTTATCCTACCCATGGGAAGTGTTATCCCTCCTTCTATAAAAGCGATCATCGGAATGACAACTTCTCCCACTTCTCTATCAGTCAGTACTCGCTCTGAGGGGCAGTACTCTTAGCCCACTCCCTGTGGGATATGGTATTTGGCCCTAAAGCCCTCCATCCCGGTCTGAGAATCCACTAAGTGCTTAAACCTACCCATCTAAGTAAATGTGAATGACTAGCAGAAAGTTTTATAAAAAAGGACCAAGGAACTCGGCCGAGGAGAAAAAGAGAGTTTGAAGAAGAAGATACTTACAGAGGTAAGTGAATATGTCAGATCCTGAACCTCTAGAAAGATCTTTAAAAATTTTCTTAAGGAAAGTGCTACGGAGGCTTAGGAGTTCAGAGCGTTTTATGAGTTCGGGCACTGAAGTTCTCTGGAGCACTTGAAATTTTGTGAAGTAAAGGAGAGAACGAACCCCCCTCAAAGCTTTATATAGAGGGAGAAAACAAGTGGGAATAATCCCGCTCAAATTTCTAGAAGAAATGTCCACCGTTGGATAAGCGCCCACCGTTAGATATAGGGGAATAAAGCGCCACCTAGAGCAATAAATGACGGTTCGCGGACCCCGTAGCGTCAAAGGCAGTAATGAGGCGTGTAAAACAGCACCTCCGCACATGTAAGCTAGAGAATTAATTGATTTGGTCCTTTAAAAGTCAAAACCCCACTTTTCCTTTAAAAGTCACATATTGGGCCTTGGGCTTGGTCCGAAGACATGGGTTAATCCGAGGAGAGACAAATAATCTTATGTGACTCCAGTTTTAAAGGTTTCACAAGCAGAGAGTGAATGGAAGGCAGTCCGAGGAGTAACTCCTCCTCGGACATGACGTACGCGGGCCACATTTGTATCCCAACGATCGAAGTGATCTTTTAAGAAGCTCCAGCAATAAGGATGGGTGTCATACGCTTATAAAGAATGATGGGGACTTAGGAATACTTGAAAAAAAGTTGTCACCACCGCATTAAATGCACTACAGCTACTTTTCTGGCCGCAATTATGTGGAGAAGACTCCTAAACAGTGTTGCCTTGATCACCGCGACTCACAGAGGGCCAGAGAGGACGTCCAATGGGACAAATACTCAAGTGAGGGCTTAGATGATCAACAAGTGTAGGATCAAAATGGTCTGGAAGGGACTATATAATGTGGGAGACCACCCACAAGAAAGGAATCGAAAAAATAGAGAAAGAACATTGTAGCTACTAGAACTACAATTGTAATCAGTTTCATTGATTTGTATAAACATTTGCCTCCTCGGCAATACGTTCACCCAATCTTACATACCTTGTTCTTGCATGATTGTCTTTCAAACACATCCTTGCCGTTGTTAGATTTACTTGGGCTTAGTTCTCTAATCTACACTCTACAAATTTATTGTGTTGGGCTCATTAACCCACAATTCCGTACATATTGGGTTTGGGCTGCAAATCGGGCATTTACAATAGGGTATGCTTCTTTTTCTTTTATCAACCATTGTAGGGTATGCTTACTTCATTCAGGTCTTCCAAAAATAATAGAAAATCAACAATAATTGTGGAGTCTTCACTTTCTTCTCTACCTAAATATCTTCAAAGCTGTGTTAAAATAAAACAATTATTTAATGTTAAAAAAAGACTAGCTAACAGTCTTCCACGAAAATATATAGAATCAAACTTGGGCCAGTTAGCACAACTACTGGTCTTAGTCCACGTTTAGCTCAACAAACGGTCATTGGCCCGTTTAGTATGCCCAATTGGGACTTGGAGTAGGACTCGGATTCTATAGTCCGAAACTCAGTGTTTGGTGCATAACAATATGGGCTTCTGGGATTAGAAAATGAATTGCAAAAATGTTGTACTTCTTGATTTGTTTTTCTGATTTGTATACGGTACTTTTTTGAAATTGAATCTTCAACATGCGATGCAGAGTGAAATGGCATCTTAAAGGGACGATTTCTTAGTGAATTGGCACATGTCACGGTGCTGAGAGCGCAACAGGTCTATAACACAAACTTGTATCTTGAAGATGTGATTTATTTCTTGGATGAAATTAATATGCAATTTCAACCTTGGATCAAATATGCAATAGCGAATAGTTGAAATCTCATTTTGAAGATGAAAGTTGAAATCCCATCTTTAAAATTCAACTTCATTAATGGGTTGGTAAAAAGATGAAATATTAACTTCAAATACAACTGCTCCATTTGGTCCAAAAGAAACCAATTAGCACTACGCAAAAACTAAGAAAAGATCTCAGCCCACAACAACCCTCCAAATATATTGAACTACCAACCTTTGGCCCAGTTTACCAACTTTGACCCATTTCAACCAACTTCTATCTACTTCAATCCAAAATCTGATCATTCAATACTAAGACATTTTAATTCCCTCTGAAATGAGGGCAGATTGTCAAGATCGAATGTAAAACGAATAGAATATCACAAAAATGAGAAAACCTTTTAAAATCAAGAAGGAAAAAAAATTATTTCAAGAAAAACTGGAAATAAATTTATTTTCTTGATTTTAAAATTTTATGTTAAAAGGTTTTCTCCTTTTTGTAATAAATTTAGTCATAACTAGTCGCTAATTCATGCGATGCATGGAAACTAAATTAAATATAATATATGATTTAATCTTACTAAATAATAGTATATAGCTATAACATAGACTGATAGTTATATGTTATAAAATGAAGAAAAAAAATGGCTTGTACAATTATTTTTATTATTTACAATGCATTTAAAAAAAAAAAAAACTTATGCAACATAAAAAAAAAATAAAAAAAAATAATAAAAATTCATTATAAATTAATAGAATTATCCGTGCAATGCACAGGGAATCTATCAAGTATGAGGTATGATTTAATCTTGGTTCAATTTACTACAATCATCATATCAGTATAATTTAACAGGAAAACTTAGTTTGCATAAATGCATAGTATACTTAGAAACGTGAGGTAACATTAATAAAATAAAAATTGTAGTGATTTTGCAAGATGATATCTAAATAAAATTGAACATATATAATAAATTAGAACATAAAAATTGTGGATTCCAATTAGCTCAAGTGGTAAAATTGAGTACTATCCAACAACATTTTAACTCTTTTGGTAATGAACCTTAAATGAGCACAATGTTTAGCAAACAGAACTTTAATAGATTTTTGTAAAATATTTATAAAAAAAATCTTATTTCTTCTTCTTTGATTGCACAGTAAAATTCTAATTTAAAAAATCCCTAACCTCAATATGAAATATGCAATTAAACAAAAATTTAAATATACATTAGGATTCCAATTATCTTGCATGCAGACCTACTCCCTTCTCTTGAACAATGTACCTCATAACCATTCAAGACACTATTTAATGATGATAATTACATAAAAGAAAAAGGAAAAAGAACAATAGTAATAAACTGAAACACAAAATACTATTCTATCCAATAGATGTTATAAGACCCTTTTTTTCTAAATATTTGATATTTGGAAATTATTTTTGTTACAAAGTCTCTATCAGAACTTATTTAGTTATATAACTTCCTTCTAGTACTTGATTTTATGAAAGTTGAGTTCCAACGTGGAATTCAATTTTGCCAAAGTCTATGAAATTCAATAGAACATAGAACTCGAGTTTCAGAAAATTGAATTCCACATTTGTCATATATCATTGAATTGTACATAACTCGATTTTGAACTTGATTTTGAGAAAATCAAGTTCCAAAAGATGCTACATAACAAAATAAGCTGCAGTAGAAACTTTTTAACAAAACAATTTGCATAAACTAAATATTTAACAAAAAAAAGCACCGACATTGCAATGTTAAAAGAAAATTTTGTAATAAATTGAAAGACAAATATATTTTTTCTAAAATTATTGTGATTGTTTTGTAACTTTTCAAATCTGCTAATCAGTTTCAAAATACCACCTAGACCATAAAAGAATGATATCTAAAATCAAATAAATGTCAATTTAAATATCTTAAAAACTAAGTTTATCAAGACTTTTTTTTTTTTGAGAAATAAGTAAATCAAAATGTATGACTATAAAACAATACAAATCAACCAATAATAACTTTGAATTTCAATACTTCGCAGTAAACAGTCAAACCCATTAAGCCAAGAGTTTAAATAATATTTTTGACATTCGAAATTTAGGGTCTTCCTCTTTGAAACATTTTGTGGCTTGAATGTGTACTTACTCGGACGTGGTCATGGCATAAGTCCCACCCTTTCTATGTAGTAATGGTTAATCTATGAATGAAACTTTGGCAAACTTTTCTCTTGAAAAAAAATGGAAAAATAAAAAATAAAATAAAGAAAGGTTACATGTTATCCATATTGTGCATGGGACTTGTTTACCTGGCATTCAATGAGAGTGCCAGATTGAACCAAATAAAAAAATTTAAAAAAAAAAAAAAAAAAAAAAGATGTAACAGAAAAAGAAAACGAATTCACAGAAAAATAATACATGTATCAAAATAGAAGTTAAAAACATATATTGTAGCATTCCTATTCCTCCCTCAAGTCCTTAAGCCAAAGTTTAATGAACCAAACAATCAATAAAGCCAAAGTTTAAAGAACCCAACTTACAGGAAGAACCGGAGGAGAAAGAAAGGGCAGTAAAGCCAGTGAAGAAGACTTGTTTGTTGAAGAGGCTGTGTTTGTTTTCTAAATCTTTGCGGTGTTCAAACTTCAAAGGCCTTCGTGTAGGGTTTACACGTTATTGGGTCTTTTGGTTTTAAAGAGAAATTCCTATATAGTCAAAATTGGGGCTGGAATGAATGAATGAAGGAGAGAGAGGCGTAGGGTGTGGCTTAGAGTCTAAGATAAAAACGAAGAGAAAAACGGATTAGTCTACGATCGCTTGCTTTATTGGCGTTGAGATTGTCAATGATTTTTTCGATTGTCAATGATTTTTTTCCAAGACAGAGGTGTGCCGATGGAAAAGAGAAACTGCTAGCAAATCACAGGTTTTTTGCAGTCCAGTTATATTTATATGTACCGAGGGGAAAACAACTGTATGGTTCAGTGTAACAACTTGTTTCTTTTGGTTGTGGTTAGTTATTTAAAACCCCAAAAGACACAATTGTTCAATGTCATATTCTGCAAAAGGAATAGACACAATTGTTCGGTTTTTAAATGTAAACGTGTGGCATAAATTTATGTAACCACGTGGCGCAATGAGGCGCGATTAACAAAAAGTCAAACATTTCGCCTATTAGTTATTATATAAATATGACTAAATTTTAAAATCGAATTAAAATTTATTTAAGAGAAATGCTACATCTACAACAATTTTACAACATTTTTACAATAAATCACAGGTGGTTAGTTGTTATTAGTTCAAATTTAAAACTAACACTAAGATTACTTTTTTGCCCCAATAATAACAAACAGTAACAACCTGTCACTTAGAATTTGTTGTAAAATTGTTGTAAATGTAGCGTTTCTCTTTATTTAATTCTAATTGAGACATGAATTAGAATCGCAAAGACACCTATGCTTGGATAAATTTTAGTCAAACTAGGTCAAATTTCAAAAGTTACAGAGTAAAATATAAGAGAAATGCTATGTCTACAACATTTTTACAACAATTTTACAACAAATCCTAAGTGGCAGGTTGTTACTGGTTATTATTATTGGGGCAAAAAAGTAATCTTACTATTAGTTTCAAATTTGAACCAATAATAATTAACCATTTATAATTTGTTGTAAAAATGTTGTAAAATTGTTGTAAATGTAGCATCTCTCAAAATATAATAATTGACAAATGTTGACCAAGTTTTACCAGGTTTAACCAATTTTAACTAACTTTAACTACCTTTATCTCAAGAACTGATTATCTGACAGAAAAGATTCTTGTGTCAATATTAATATTTTCTAACTCCCTTCATACTGAGTGGTCGATTACCAAGTTTTGAACCAGCACATGATGATCACATGCCACGACTCACCTCAAAATTCAACTGTTATCAAAACTACTGTTATGTTGAAACAAATATTTTTCAAATTTCAATCAAATCAAATGGTAGATCATCAAGATTGGTTGTAGAATGATGGAGTCAATTATAACATATAGTGGGGACTAGCTCAAAATCCCATTGTTAGATCAACACAAGTTTTGTGTTAATGCAAATATTTTTCAATTCCCTTTGATTCGAGTGATGGATTACCAAGAGTTGAAACAGCAAGCAATGGCCGTGAGCCAACTCGCAATCATCACATGCCACTTTTCTCCAATAAAATAGTTACCACCCATCATTTCCATCAAGCCTCCAAAGTTTCCTGGTTTCAAATTTTATCCTATAAATGAAACCCTCCCAACATTCTTTTCTACTGATTTTTCTATTTTTCCACTAAAAAATCATAATTTTGAAAAACTTTTCAAATTCTAAAATTTTGACTTGATCTTGGTTTCTTAATCTTGATTTTGATTTCGAGTGCAATTCCATTAACTTGAGTTTGAAGAAGTTGCATGTTTAACTCTTTATTATGAGAGGGATGCTTTTGGTAAACATGATTGTGAATTTCTTAAATTTAACAATTTAATCAAACCAATCTTTGTACTTTAAAAGTTTTCCCCATACTTTCTCCGCATTTCCTTGGTTTGCTCTAACAAAAATAATTGAGTCATTCATAAATTGCAAGTGGCTTACATTAAAGCCTCCATGGGCTAGATTGAATCTCCACATACTTCATTTTGGTTCATCCTCCTAAAGGAGTCTTAAAAGACTTTCAACACTTATGATGAAACGGAAGGGAAAGAGATGGTCACCTTGCTTTAGACCTCTTTCAAACTTTATCATACCAAAGGGATTAACCATTTATCATAACAAAGAATGTTATGATAAAGACGCATTCTTCAACTAGAATGATGCAATCAAGTCTCAGAGAAACCTAAACCTTTTCATTATTTCCAAAATGAATTTCTATTCCATTGTGTCATGGTCTTTCTCCATATCAATTTTAATTTAACAGTTATCAAACCTTATTTTCATTTTATTTTCCATATATCCCCTATTACATTTTTTGCAATAATAGCGTTGTCTTGAATTATCCTTCTAGGGACAAAAGCTCATTTCCATAGAGAGAGCATTTTTTGGGAGTATCCTATTAAACCTATTCATTATGATCTTAAAGATTGTCTTATACACCAAATTACACAAGCTAATCTGCTTTAAAAAATTCACTTTTGTAGCTCCCTCCATTTTTGTAATGAGAGATTGTTGTAGCATTCTCTTGTTTATGAATCCCCCCTTCCCCTCCCACACGTGAATGGTGAAGTTTCAAAAAGTCTTTCTATCTAGGTAGTCTACATCTTCACATACGTGTCTAATTTATTGAATCGCTCTAAGACAATGCCCAAATTATTATGCTTTTTGTGAGATTAAAGGGGGCATGCCAACTGGCTCAAGAGCTTTTAGAAGCCCATATTACAAATTGTTTCCTTAATCACCTTTTCTTTGGAAACTCTAATTAACTCCTTAGACTCTTCTCTTATGATACTTGGTTGCATTAGTCTTTATGCCTCTTCAAGGAATTGAAGGATGCTTGTTTTAAATAAATTTTCAAATAATTGATAAAGCAACCTTCAATCTCTTCTCTTGGGGATATATAATTCTCATCCTTTTTTTTTTCAAAAATTCTATTTTATTATTGCAGTTAAGTGGAAGAATCTTGTGTTAAGGTCAAGCGTAGGAAGCCACTTTATTATAAATTGTTGTCTTCTTTGGAGTTCTCACTCTTTGACTCTAGTTAGGCTAATGTTGTCCCCTGTATATAGTTCCCTTATTGATTTTGTTAATTCCTTTAGCTTGAGTTGGATTGAACCAAATATGTTTTTGTTCCATCATCTTAAGTCTTGCTTGGTGGTTTTTTTTTTTTTTTTTTTTTTTTTGTGCTAGAATGTATTGAGGAATGTCTCTTATATCTTTTTCTCAAAACTTTGTAATGACTCTAGTCCAGGCCTCTTTAAAGCGGAAAAGGTTTGGGTCCACCCATTTCTCTCCCATTTGTGTCTATAGGGTTGGTGGTCGGAGGTTATGGCTTGGAGGTTTTTAACCAAGGCTTGAGTAATGTTATAGACACAAACTATTTTACAATAATTTTATAAACTATAGATATGGAAAATTCTTACTGGTTTTCATTTGGACCTACTATTGACATCATCTTTTTACTTACTAATACCCGCTCATTTTATTAACTATTTGTAAAAAAAAAATTGTAAAATGGTTTATAACTTAGGCATTTTCTCCCAGACTTTTTTAAAGGTCATTTCTCCATTCACTATTGGCCATGGCATGATAAGTTCTCTCCCTAATATTATGCCTTACCCGTTTTTTATTTGACCAAGTGAATTTATTAAACCTAGGTCAATAAAGACAAAATTGTCAAGAAAATTACTTCAATTCACTTTTAGATTATTCGGGTACTATTTTCTTCTTGTGAAGCAACATGATTGAAATCTCTCAACCAAGACCAAGGGTCATTGACGAATTCAAAAAATTATTAGGTACTCTAAGAGTATAGTAACATGGTATTACTACATTACCGTACTCCAAAAGTAACTAAAAATTGTCCACAACGAATTCACCAATTCTTTCTAGATTTTCCCAAAAATATTTTCTTTGTAACTTTCTTAGAGGAGCTCCGTAAACAGCAATGAGCATCCAAGCGGTGTTTTGAGGGCATAAAAACAAAAAGTAATAAGTTAATAAGACGATTGTTTTGCCCAATAATTTCAATATTAATATCTTCTTTTCCCTTTTTTTTTTTTTTAGGCTGAGTATCTTCTTTTCGGTTAAAACAAAGTCCGCATGCTCTACCAATGGCAGGGACCAAAATATGGTCACTAAAACCTAAGATTTTTATTTTATTTTATTTTATTTCTATTAAAACAAAAGTTTTGTCTTGTAATAAAAATATAAAATTACAAGTTGGATTCGTTTCCCAAAAAAATAATAATTACAAGTGGGCTTGAGAGAGTCTACTAGGCTTGAAGGTGATGAACTATCGTAGGCCAAATCGTCCTACAACAATTCCAATCAAGAAAGATCATGGTTCCTCGTGCGACATGTTAAGACCCGCCTCCTAAATCATGTTAGAAACATGTCCCTATAGTTCAGTGCTCAAGTTTACGCCTCTTGCGCTTTGCTAATCTTCTCATCTATTCTTCTTCAACAGTTGTTTTTTTTTTTTTTTTTTCCTTTTTCTTTTCAGGTGTTGGCTTCTTCAATTTCCAGTAGGCTTCGTCCTAAATTATCTGACCTTATGTGCATTGTGGTTAATTAGGGTCCTTACCCTCATGTAGAATGGCAGCCCAACTCAAAAACTTGGCTTGAGTTGGGCCTAAACCTTCTGATATCCAAGAAAGGGTATAAGAAAACTACAGGGCCCAATTGTACAAGCATTTGTAGACCCACTTGAGATCATCAGTAATTAAAGTTTGCTTCTTTTTCTCTTTCAGTGATCCTCTGACCAGATCATCACTAAGTAGTAATTACATGCATCATCAAACTCATTAAGCCAAAAAGGAAGATAGAGAATATAATTACTGGACTGAGAATATGATATCACAAGTCACAATCTACCAGTGAGTGGGGTCGATGGTCTGGGGATTTTGTGCTTATAGAGGGTGGAATATAATAATCACCCACTTTAACCCTTCCACCGAAAAAGAAGGTTTAAGTTATTCAGAAGGCCAAAAGATTTTGACAGATTTATTAGCCATAAGCATTTTAGGCTATCACGGGTCGAATCTTGCCGTCCCTTTTTGTTTGGCACTTTGTACGTACTACTTTGTGTCCTACTCCTCTAATTTTTTTTTTTTTTTATATAATATATATATATATATATATAGTAATAGATTAATGATATTACCTTAAATAAAACGTAGAGACCAGAAATTTTTTTAGGTAAAGTGGGAAAGAGGATATCCCACGTGTACGCATACTACAATTCCATTGTGTTTTTTAATGATAAGAATGTGATTTTCTTCTTGGATGTGATTCTTGTATGATTATGAAGTTATTGTGAAGCTAAAGAACACTTAACAGTTTTGTATATAAAGGGTGAGTAACTATGAATACTCAGGCTTTGATAGAATTTTACACAATGAATGATTAGGATTTAGGACTAATATGAACTTGGATAAAATTTCACAACTATCTCTCTTACCTATTTTACAAGAAAATGAAAAAGGAAACAAAAATTAAGTGACAATTAACAGTTGCTCACCATAAGCAGATGTCATCTTAGTTTTTTTTTTTTTTTTTTCTTAGAATATTTTGAAATTAATAATCAAAATATTCTAAAAAGTTAGCAACTAATAATGAATGTGACCATGTCACATCAACAATTTAATAAATAAATTCTTCTAATTTTTTATTATGTGTTAAAAAAAATGTGCATATTAATTTTAAGGTATAGGTATAAAAAATCATAATTCTCTTATCTTGGTTATTACTTATTAGTCCGTACTAATTTTTTTTTTCCCCATACAAGTGATTTTCATGACCTAATAAGAGTTAGGTCTCAACCAGTGATGCACAGTCAATCTTTGAACAAGGATACCACACAACCAAAAGTGACTGAGGTAGGCATCTATGCACTTTCAACTCTTATTAGGAATAATTCAAACTATTCTTCATATTTTTGTAATCAAATAGCACCTAATGAATAATATCATTTTATTTTGAGCCTTTGAGAGGAAGCTACAACGAGAACCTTTTTTTTATATCTTATTATTCAAGAGCTCTCCCTAATTTTGTTCACGTACTCCCTTAGTTTGAGACATTGATTGATGTGATTGAATAGAGGAATTGCAAATATACTAATCCAATGCTTAGAGCATTCATAGCTGGAAATTATATTCTATTTTATTTTACCATTTCAAAAAGTTATTTTATAAATTATACAATATCATTTTACAATACACTCAACATCCATATTTTTAATTTACTATACTACACATTAAAATAATATATCCACACAATAAAATAATATATCTACATAATAAAATAATAATATATTAGGAAGAGAGAGAGAGAGAGAAAATGAGACAATGGAGACAGGATATGACTCATATGAGACCGTGCAAAAGTGCTACAGTATTGCAATACTGTTACAGACAGTGCAAATGAGACAATGGACTGTAAAACAATAATTTTTGGATTTGCAATATTGCTAGAGTACCATCGCAAATTTACGATGGTACTGTAGCAGTATTGCAAATTTTTTTAACTTTACCATGCCAGCTGCAACCAATTGTTGACCATTTTTTGTGCTAAAATGATAAATCTTTGCAAGATATGACATTTACCATGCCAGCTGCAAATACTCTTAGTTTACTCCACGGTAAGATAGAAGATGTTTTTTTCTAATTTGTTAAACTTTTTTTTTCCTTTTTAAGGTAGATTTCCAAAACTTATTGAGTATCTAAGAGCATCCGCATCAGATGTGGCAAAAATTATGCTATTTTGCCACACTAAAACCCTACTTTATTATTTTACCACATTATTTTACAACATTCCATTTATCAGATGTTTTATATTACGATTCTATACATTAAAATAATATTTCCTACATATTAAAATAATATAAACAACACAATAAAATAATATATTTAACAAAATAAATAACAACCACAACAACAACAACACTGCCGCCACTGCCGCTGCTGCCGCCGCCGCTGCCACCGTGGCAGCCACAATCCATCAAAACAAATCAGAACAACAACATCAAACCAGAAACCTATCGGAACTCCCTGATCAACAAAATAGAACAACAACAAATCGGAACAAACAACAAATCGGAACAGCCACAATCCATCCACCATCCAAACTCCCTGATTAACCAAATAAAACAACAACAAACCCATCAGAACAAATCAGAACAACTGCATCACCACACCCAAATCGGAACAAACACATACCGATACCCAAATTTTGGAACAAATCAAAACAAACACATACCCATACTGAAAATCTGAAGAACACCGCCCTCAAACCTCAAACTCTGATCATCGTTGTAGTTGGAACCCCAAGCACGGGCCAAAAAGCAACGCCTGACCCATGATTCGACGCCTGACCCATCGTCCTCTACACAAAAACCACCATCTAGAACCTTCTCCACTCGATTGCTCAATACCCCAACAAAACGACGCCAAATTCAAGTCCAATTTGCTCGCCGAAGTTGAAGACGACGATGACGATGATGATGGCGATGACGAGGAGGAAGAGGAGGAATACGAAGTTGAAGATGAAGACGACGATGAAGATAGTGAGAATGGTGATGAGAAAGCTGTGGTGGATAGAAAGGGAAGGGGGATTATGAGGGCAGACAAGGGCAAAAGGAAATTGATAAAAGAAGAGAAGAATGATGATGATGAGAACTCGGAGGAGAGGATTGAGGATTGGGGTGAGAGAGAGCAGAGGTCCATTGGGGTGAGAGAGTGAGACTGACGGAGAGATGAGAGAGAGAGAAGGGAATAAAAAAATAATAAAATCATTTACCACATCTGTCCGTACAGTGGCAAATATATGAGGATACTGTAGCATGTTGCAAAAATTATAGCATTTAGAACATCTGATAAAAGAGGGTTTTCTGTGTTTGGTGTGCTAAATGTGCCAAATATTTGGCATTTGGCACATTTAACACATCTGATACAGATGCTCTAACTTAACTATATAGAGAAGTACATGGTAAGAATCACTGGAGAGTAACTTTAAAATATATTTTTTTATTAAAAAAATTATTAACTTTTTTTTTTTGGAGAATCAATAACTTTAAAATATTTTTTTTGAGAATGAATACCTCTAAAATATTAGTTATGAGTTTTGAACCCAAAACTTTATGAGACCTTAAAAGTCATTAAATCAACCTATCTTCTTTTTTTTTTTTTTTTTGATTTATTAAGTGCGTTTGACCAAATTTTACATGAACAACATTTCAATCAAAGTGAGAATTTTGTTTTAAATTTACAAATAATAAATCAAAATTTTTCGCTTTGATGGAATGTGACTCATGTAAATTTATTTTTAGCTCAAACTTTACTAACCAAAATTTTTTAATAGGCAAAAGATATTGATGCGGAAGAGCGTGCTTGTGTACTGTGGTATGCACATGGGAAAAAACTTATTAAAAAAGAAAGATATAGAGCTCAAAACAAATCCTCTGTGGCTGCCCACATGGTAGAACTTATTATTTTATGAACCCCTCAGCCACACAAAAATAAAAAATATGAAAGAAGATATTATTTTTTTATATAAAAGAAGAAACAGTAAAAAAAAATAAAAAAATAAAACCCCAAATATATAGTATTTAGTTTGGTTACCTAGGGAGGGTGGGAATCTCTCTTTTCATCTCATCATTGACTCTTGGGAATGCTGGCAGGAGGTGGAGGTTCATCTGGCCCTTTTTTCCCAGAATCAAGAAAAGCCCATTTGAGCTTTAACTATTATAAACTTGATTTATTATCACTAAATTCTTTTCTTTTTTTTTCTTTTCTTTTTTTATAGGAGACACTTTCTCAGAGGTTAAATTTAAACAGTTAGTTGCTTGAAGATCTTTGTCTGTGTGTTTTGACACAGTTACTCCCAACGACTTTCTAACCTCCCACACCTCCCTCTCATTTGCCGCTAACACACAGTTCTTCCTTTGATGGGCAAGAAGCAGCACTTAGATTGGACCTCTAAGTCCATTGTTTCCTCTGGGAGTGAGAGAGTTTCTCTTTTGAGTAAGGAGGTTTGTTTTCTTCTTCTTCTTCTTATGGTTTTTTTTACTTTTTTTTTTTTGTTAAAATTGGCATCTTTATTATTAGTTTTTTTTTTTTTCCTCTGATGGGGATTATATTTTTTGAGGGTCATGTCATGTTTGTTCAATTTGCTTAAATATGCTTTGTTATTTGATATGCTATTTTATAAGTTCTTGTAATTTGGAAGAGTTTTTTATGAAAATCTTATGTTTTAGCTAACTCATTTTTTTTTAACTTGCTCTTTATATTCATTTTTCTTGAATCCTTAAATTCCATGAGTTTACTGGTAAAAGAAAAAGAAAGAAAGAAAGAAAAAGGCCACAATGTTGAATTTAATGTTTCCCAATGTTTTGTGGTTTGCATTTGATTCATAACTACCCTGCCATATTGTTTGTTTAGTTTCAGTTAATCATGGGGAGTTTTGTATACCGGGTACGACCAAGTGCAGGAGCTGGCTTTCTTAAATCCCATTTCCTTAAAATTCCACTACTTTCTTTGTTAGTTCCATGTTTTATGTGTAGCTTACCTTTTATCAGCAGGGCTTTATAGTATCTGTTTGTTTTGGAAGGAAAATACTAAATCTTTTACTGCAATAAGACCATTAAAGTCCTTGTTAATTGGTATTTAAAAAAGGAAGCCAATTTTCTTTGATTCATGCAGGCAAAGAGGAAAGCAAATGAAGATCAATCAGCCGATGGACAAGCAACAGACCTTGAGCATGGTGATGCAATAGAGGTAAACGCTACTCTAGTCATTTGAACACTAAAATTTTATTCATCTTTGATTCAAAGCTGTTTTGGTCAAAATTTATAACTGTGTTTTGGTTCTTTGGTAAATGCTGCAGGCCGCAAATGTTGGATTTTCTAGAGTACTGTCACTAGTAAGTGGGAAATTTGTGATGGGTTTTGATAATGTTGTAAGGATTCTCTGAGACATGTCATATGGTAAAAATCCTCATGTTTTACAGGCAAAACCAGATGCAGGGAAGCTAGTTGTTGCCACCATTGCATTGTTGATAGCATCCACATCAAGTATTCTGATTGTATGTTGATTTACTTATTGGCGGCCATGCAAGATCTCTCTTTCATTTTTATTCCCCCCCCCGCCCCCTCCCTTTTAATTATCTTCTAACACAAATATAGCGAATTGATTGTTAATTTGACTGCCAAGTACCTTTTAGGAATTCTATTGGCTCACTGTCACTGAACAATGCTGAAATTAAATGTGCGTGTGCGTGTGTGTACATATATAAATGTTAATTACAACAAGTTTCAGAGTTTATGTGATAATATAGAATAACATTTAGTGTATCACTATAAGTCAATATATCTAACAGTATGCTTGTCAACTGCAACAACAAGAGCTTCATGGCCAAATCTTTTTCTTTCTGTTTTGAGATAAATATCTTTTTTCATTATGCGCTTCGGACATTTTGAAGATTACAATAAAAAATACAAACTTCTTGTTCATGTGGATCATTGTGGACTCAACTTCTGCTTTCTCCACAAGCCAAGGGACACTAAAATTTCTCTTTCTCTGACTGTTCTCCCATTAATATCTAGGAATAAATTCTAACTCATTACTTGGTTTGTTCTTATTGCAAAACTCATCTCTCTGAACATAATGATTCTTGTTATGCAGCCAAAATATGGTGGTATGATAATAGACATTGTATCAACAGAAATAAGAACTCCTGAACAGCAGGCAGAAGCTCTAGAAGCCATCAAGGACACCATATTGGATATTGTGCTGATAGTTGTCATCGGGTATGATATAGTCTCTTGTATTTGCTGCACTAAATTTAAATAGTTTCTAAGGACTAAGTTATAGGAGTGCTTTTGCTGCTGTTCTGAATCAGCACACTCTGAGGAACACATAATATGGCTGGGTGGGTGGGACTAGTTTGGAGAAAAATTAAAATCACTGTAATCAACATCACATAAGGCATCCATACAAATCCTTCACCAGTGGAAATGAGAAGTGAACAAACTGATATGAATAAATAAAGTACAAACCTAAACAACATAACGATGCAATAGGATCAACTCCAAATTGGTTTTCAAAAGGATGATAGATTTTCAGAAGTACATATTTACCATACTCATTTATGAATTTTTATAAATAAAAGCATGCTCTGGCTAGAACAAAATAAATAAAAAAGTTCCATAATTTACCTTTCTTTCTTTTGGGGACAAAAGAGGGGGGGGGGGGGGTGGTTGGGGTTGGAGCAGCTAGGAAACTCTGTAACTTTCATAATGCCAAAACAAGGAAGAGCTATTAATACAGTGATGCCTTCACCAAATTAGAAATACAGAGGCAAGAATCTCAATTTTCCTCCAACCAGAAATAGATAAGTGCAAATTCTTAGAACTTCTAATAACCTAATTTCTTTTTCAGACTTCTCCTGCTCACATAACTATAATTTAAAGCCTAGCACCAGAAAATGAAAACATTTATAATCCAATAACCCACCAATTCAACAAGATCTCTATTAACTTCATTTCCTAGCTTTAACATGCTTTCTGCCAAATATGGATAATGTTAAGCATTGCTGAATTGGCTATCAAATATGACGGCTTGAAAAGGATGATAATAATAAAATTTTTGAAATAACTATCTCAAGATTATTGTCCTTGTATCAAATTTTAAGAGCCTATGTTAGCTTATGTTGTTTAATGATAATTGACCGTGGTTTTTTTAGTTCACTGTGCACAGCACTTCGAGCATGGTTGTTTGCTTCTGCTAGTGAAAGAGTTGTAGCTCGTTTGAGAAAGGACTTATTCAGTCACCTTATCAATCAGGTTAGATCCATTAGTTCTCGAACTCTGGAACGCTCCCTGTGAGATAAAAATGCACAGAATTGCAAAAGTACATATAGAAATTTACACAATGTATATCCATTTCTAAACCACTGTACGGTTGGTCTTTTGGGTTTTATATCAATATCATCATGCTGGAAGTATATTCAAACTGTGAATAACTTCTTTAGTGTGAGAGCTGCATTAGGAACAATGGAAGTCAATAATTATCAAGTTACTATAATTATCTTATAATTGCTGTGGAACTCTAAATACCATTTGATGTGGTTGATGCTGCATGGTTCAATAGGAAATAGCATTCTTTGATGTTACTCGAACGGGGGAACTACTAAGCAGGCTATCTGAAGACACACAGATCATAAAGAATGCAGCCACTACCAATCTTTCTGAGGCACTCCGAAATCTAACAACTGCATTTATTGGCATTGGCTTCATGTTCTCATCTTCATGGAAATTAACATGTAAGTAATTTTATTTTCTTTGAGTAATGCTCATTTAGTCTAGTGATTATTTTTCTTATTGTATGCTTCTTCCCATTTAGTGTTGGCTTTGGCCGTAGTGCCAATCATTTCGGTTGCTGTACGAAAATTTGGGCGCTATCTTCGTGAACTTTCACATTCAACTCAAGCTGCAGCTGCAGTATCTGCCTCAATTGCAGAGGTTTGTAAGCAAAATATGAACGTTATATTGCTATTTATCAATTTTTTAATTGCTTAATGCGTGGCACTGGAAACCATCCATTTTTTATATTTTTAGATTCCTATTGCGTAAATTGTTGTTTTTGGGAGAATACAAAGTGCAAAAAGGAAGTCAGAATGGAAGTTTGAGAGTTTAGATAAGATTTGATGAATTGCATGGAAAAGGTAGTTTGAAGGAGAGGAGGAAGGATATTTAAAACCTGCTAAGCCTAAGATGAGGGGAAGGAAAAGCAAAGACTTTACTTTGTTAAATGCGTCAACGAGTTATATTAAGGGAACACTATATTAAGGAAAGATATAGGAGCTACCTTTTTATTATTTTTCAATAAGTAACGAAGGATATAGGAGCTACTTAGATGTATTCTTGAATTCAATCCACGGAGAGAATTGGGAGCAAATTTCCAATTTAACTCCATTGAGATAGAAATCATAGGTTCACAAGAAGAGTTATAATAGTTGAGGTAACAAATAATTAAAGAAGATGAAAATAGGAAAGAAGTTAACTCATAAGAAATTCTGAACTGATTTGCATGGATTCTTTGTACTTTTTCCCTATGCAATTTGTTAATAATATTTAGTTCTATACGAGTTAAAACAGGCAAGTAACTCATTATTGGGAAAGTTGTTACTCAATTTTTTTTTTTTTTAATTCTAACTTGTTTGTTTTTCCTGTGCAATATTGATTTTTAGGAATCTTTTGGGGCCATTCGGACAGTCAGATCTTTTGCTCAAGAAGCTTATGCAGTCTCTAATTACTCAGAAAAAGTTGATGAGACACTGAACCTTGGTCTCAGACAAGCTGTGAGTGTCTTGATTAGTTTATCTCTCTCTCTCTCTCTCTCTCTCTCTCATTGGAAGTTGTGAGTGCATTTCCTAGTTATGAATATTTGAGAAAAATCCTAAAGCTTTTAAGGCTTGCCTTTTCTGATACAGAGAGTAGTTGGTCTATTTTTTGGTGGGCTAAATGCAGCATCAACATTATCTGTCATCGTAGTGGTGGTTTATGGAGCGTACTTGACAATAACAGGCGCCATGACTGCAGGCTCTCTTACATCCTTCATTCTTTATAGCCTTACAGGTGCTTCCCTCATTGTTTATACCCTGTAAATTGTACCTGTAAGGGACAAAACGTTTTCAAATTTAGTTTTGAAGCTTGGGAAATTTTAAAAAAATTCTTAGCCTCTTAAGACTTAAGAGGCCGTTCCAGTAATCCAGTTTGATAAACAGTAACGTGAATTATGTTTCTGCTCTGCTTTGAAAAAGGTGATAATCACCATATCAGAATATTATGGGCTATGATAAACCAATCTTCTAAGCCAAACCCTTAATGTTTTCAATATCATTGTTTTTGTTGCCTGTGACTGCCTCTTTTATTTCTTTCTTTGAAAGCTTTATAGCTACTAAAAATTTACAAAATTGTGGAATTTCTGTGTCTGCAGTTGGATCCTCAGTGTCCTCTTTATCAGGATTGTATACAACAGCAATGAAAGCTGCAGGAGCAAGCAGGAGAGTTTTTCAGCTCCTGGATCGTGTCTCATCCATGCCAACAGCAGGAGATAAGTGCCCCATAGGGTCAGTTACTTTACATCCCCCCACCCCTCTCCCTGGGGGTCCCTTTCCCTCTCTTTTACACACCATACCCCTTGATTTGGGAAATAATACCTTAAAAATTACTATTAATCATCTATTTACTCTGATACATTCTTATGCTTAAAAGCAGTAGACCATTGGGCAATAAGTACACTATCTCATATTTTCATTCTCCAGTTGAGATTAAAGTTAAATTCTTATCTGTAATGTTGTGGCTTTGATGGCAGAGATCCAGATGGAGATGTGGAATTAGATGATGTCTGGTTTGCTTACCCTTCTCGCCCAAGTCATATGGTTCTTAAGGTAGTGGTTTTTCTTAATTACATTATGCTGCGAACTTGGAAATGATGATCACTAATACTAAGAAATGTTTTCTTGCCAACGAGATGATGTCATCAATTTACCTATGTCCTTTGACCGTGTTAATGTAACATTAATTCTAAGATTCAATTTGACTCTTGTTTGTTGCCCTGAAGTCTTTCTTTGGCTTGAGTTGTGAAAGAATTTATCTTCTTTGTATGTCTTACCTACCTAATGGGTCATTACATTTGCACCCATTTAAGAACTTTCTTAGCATAGTATGAGTGTTTTTATGATTTTCTTCATGTATCAACACTGGAATAGTAAGCATACAAGACTTCTAACATTTTTAACCTTGTGACTTTATCTACAACCATTGTTTCAATTGCAGGGTATAACATTAAAACTGAGGCCTGGTTCAAAAGTTGCTCTTGTTGGTCCAAGTGGTGGGGGAAAAGTAATGTTATTATCCTTATCATTTTCATTTTTTTCCCTCTTGGTGGTCTTTCAACGATTAGAGCATGTCTAAGGCTCTAAAATCATCATTTTTTCCTGTTTGTCAAATGAGTACAGCAAATTTGACTTGTGTAGAATGTTAAAATTATTTAATTTTGTATTGCAGACGACAATAGCCAACTTAATTGAGAGGTTCTATGACCCTCTCAAGGGAAAGATTTTGCTAAATGGGGTTCCCCTGGTAGAAATATCACATGAATATCTTCACAGCAAGGTAATTTTAGTTTCAAAATAATTTTCTGCTTATGATATAGCAGGATTTGGTAGAGGGACTTAGCTCCTCTAAAATCCCCTGTAAAATAGCCTGTGGATCAGAGTTGATAATATTAGAATCACGAGATTTCTTTGACGCCCTACTTTTCTATACTTTTCAGATAAGTATTGTGAGCCAGGAGCCTGTTCTTTTCAATTTTTCTGTGGAAGAAAACATTGCCTACGGGTTCAATGGAAATGCTAGCTCAACTGATATAGAAACTGTAGCTGTGAGTTTCAATCATTTTTTTTTCATTCCTTCTGAACAAATGAACATCTTCTATTTTTATTTACTCTATTTTTGTATACTGATAAAATGATAAATATTTCAGAAAATGGCTAATGCACACGAATTCATAGAAAAGTTTCCAGAAAAGTATAAAACTGTTGTTGGAGAACGTGGATTGAGGCTGTCAGGAGGCCAGAAACAACGAGTAGCAATTGCAAGAGCACTCCTAATGAATCCAAGGGTTTTGCTATTGGATGAAGCCACTAGTGCTCTAGATGCTGAGAGTGAATACCTTGTTCAGGTGAGATCAGCAGATTTAAGTAAATCATCCATTTGGACAGTACTAACTTTATTTTTGCAGGACAGAGAGAGTTTTTGATGTCCAAAATATCCAAGCCTTGGTTCTTTTTGGTAATTATTTGTGTCTTATCAAACAATAGCAAATGAAAAAATACCTTTCATTAGAAAATAACATCAAGAAAGAAGAAAAATTATTAGGCTATCCTGACCTTTCAACTTGCATTCCAATGTCACAATGATGGTTGTGAATAATCCAACAGTCACTGGGACAACTAATGACTCAAAATAAGTTTTAAGGTAGTCTTTGTCTAATTGAGGATCCATAACTAACCCCAGCAATTCGGGACAAAGGGAATAATCTGACAGTCACTGGGACAGCTGTTTTTGTCATCAGTGTCTCACTGAATATTCTGTCCACAATTGCCCAGCACCTTTGGAAATTTGATTGAGCTGAGGTATCTTGGCTTAAAGATGGACTTACCTTGAAACAATCCCATCATCCATGGGCAACTTGTTAAAGCTTCAAACTATGTGAAGCATACGCAGCAGAATAGAGGTAGGACTAATATTTATGCAAAGCTTGGTAAATTGAAGTCCTTTAGCTGCAGGACTAATATTTGTGCAATGTTAGGTCAATAGAAGACTTTCAATTGTAGGATTTATGTTTGTGCAAAGTTAGTGATGTGATTTGGTGTAACGTGAGGCACTTTAAGATGTTCAAAATTGAACATTCTCTCTGCTTTTATATTTTAGATTAGATTAGATATTTGATTCTGTAAGATTCAAAGTCTCTTATAGCTTCCCCCCTAAAGCACCACCAGTTTCTTCCTGCCCAACCATTCATCATTGTCGCTGTTCTTCTAGCATACCCCTCCACTTTCTCCTTTTGGATTTACCTACTATCCAGTCTCATCAAGAAAATAAAAATGTTCTCTGCCAATGGCATGTAGCAAGAATGATTTATATAGTGTGAGCATTGAACTTGTTCCCAATAATGCTATAAGTTGCATGTTCGAAGCTACTCCTTGCCATTGGCCTTTCATTACAAAATATGCAGTTGTTGTACATTGGAATGTATTGCTTTAAGTTGACGGTGCCAAGGAGTAATTATAGGTTTTAAACTACATTTCATTTCTCTCCTATAAGGGAGAAAAAGAAGAAGAAAATTCAGGGAAAGAAGAGAGAGAACAGAGCTACAAAATATGCTGATTTTGTCTGCCTATAATTCTAAGTTTTATTTCGTTCATTATCAAACATACTAACTAATTCTCATGCAACCTATAGGATGCCATGGATTCTCTGATGCGGGGAAGGACTGTTCTTGTCATAGCACACCGGCTTTCAACTGTCCAAAGTGCAGACACTGTTGCAGTTATATCAGACGGTCAGATAGCCGAAAGTGGCACCCATGATGAGCTACTCAGCCAGGGTGGAATTTACACTGCATTAGTGAGGCGGCAATTACAAGTCCCAAAAACTGAACTGTAGTCTAAGACTACAAAACTCAGTTAGAAGTGAGTTCACTTGTGATTGGAATTCCCATACTTGCTTCTCCCATGTAATGATTTGTCTTTTAATTCATAAATGTTCTTGTTTTCAAAGATTATGAAGACCTTTTTGTACTTAATCTTACAACATGTATAGAAACCTTGTTAAATTCCAGATTTGATATCCAGATTGCTCCAAGAGTTGTTTGGTCAAAAAATGTGATTTTCTAAACAATTAAGGAATATTGGTGGTCCTAACACATATGCTGTCTCTATCAACTTGGCTTGAATAAGCAGCTGATTCAAATTAGTGGATGCCGATTGGTATTGCATAATTTTAACTATCATTGTGTATGTCTATGTCATACTCTATCCTAACCTATGGGTATATTCTACTTTTATTTTCTTGTGAATGAAAAAAAATTATTAATCCGAAATTTAGAAGGGCATTTAAATGTATACCCTTCGGAATAATCCATTTGTGTGTGTATACCCATATATAAGTGATTAACTTATTATTCAAGCAAGTGTCAATTTTTTTATGATATATTAAAGAGTAATGCTATTAACACTATTTTTCATAATAATTGAGTTGACAAATATTTACCGATTCTTATAAATTTTTTTTTTATCTACCATTAACAATTAGCCACTTTAACAATTATAAAATGTTTTTTAAACTTTTTGTAATTCTAAAGTTATGTATACAATACAGTAGAATTTTTAGGAAATAGTTAAGTTATACACTCTTTGCATACATATGCAGTTTGGGACAATTAGCCATTTAACAATTGGGAGATATTTTGTAATACTTTCTATAATTCTAGAGTTATATATACAAGACATTAGTTTCTAAAATCGTGACTAAAAGCAACAATTTCCTATTGGATAGGGAGAGTGGTGGTTATTACACACCACCAAGAGCAACTAAAATTGTGACTTCAAGTAACGATTTTCAATTGCTTTTGGGGGTGTGTAAAATAGTGTGCGCAACAAGTTAGAAATCATGACTTCAATTTCTTTTGCAGGGTGTGTAAAATAATTTGTGTGCAACAAATTTAACTCTTTTAGGAAATAGTCAAGTCATGCACTCTTCACATACGCATGCACTTGTTTGGGACTTCTTCCCCCTCTAGGGTAAGTTTCACGTGCACCAATGAGAATTGATCCCACAACCTCAAGCAAAGTGGGGAGATACCATTTGATTTGTGCTAGAGCTCATTAACGCTATTCAGATCATACTAGGAGTGTACCCTATCTATATAGAGTAATGCTAAAGACATTTTTTACAATATTTTTACAAATTTTTAATGCGACAAATTCTCACTAGTTCTTTTCTAGACCCACTACCTATATCCCTTTTTTACTTACCAATAACTACTCACCAAATAAAGTTCATAAATCTAAAATTTATTATTGCTACACTTTTGTTGAACAACATTAGCGTAAAATTTCAGTCCACTTTAGTCTATTTCGGCCAACTTCAATCCATCCCCCCCCCCCCCTCCTCTTTAGAATAAAAGATAGTGCTTCTATAAATCTATATATATAATAATAGGTGAAACTAAAAGAAATTCAAATTAAAATTCAAAATTAGAGTTCAAATTTTGCGCCATGTGTCCTAAATTATTTATTTTTAAAGAGTTTTATTTTTTAATTTTAGAATTAAATGTAGGACCACATCATAAATATTCATTTAAGTGATTTATTAAGTACAAAAGCCAAAGAATTTAGAATAAATGAATCGTAAAAAAAATAAAAAAAATAAAAATAAAAATAAAAAAGCTTCACAATAATTAAAAAAATAGACAATTTACATTTTATATTTAATAAAATCGTTACAAAAATTTTTAAAGAGTTAACAAAATATAAAAATGACCATCAATAGTATTTAAATTATATATATAAATGAATTATATTATGCTTTGTATTGTATATCTTTAAGTGTATTCATGCATATACATAGGACTACAAACTAGTTTAAAGTTCTAGTTGTAAGATCAAATTTGTAAAGCTAAAATTTCCTTAACAAAAGAATGCTATAATTAATTTACATATATTTTTTCTTTTATTTCATATTTCATTTTTCACCGTAAGTTGAAGACTTCGCTTTTGTGAATTCCATTTGCAACAGAAATTATAATATATAAAATTGATTTTTGGCATATGTTAAGGTAACATATTTTTTGTATGGGAGTTGGATTATTGTGTTTTTCGTATAAAATAGAATTACTTATGGGCCTCTTACATGGTAATAGCTTTGTGGCAATATGATTTCTTGAAATGAAATTTTCATACTTAGCAAGAACTAAAGTCAATAATCATAGACTTTCACACTCATTCATTATGTAGGCTCGTGTCATGAATTTCATCAAAAGAATATCCATGGAGTCAAAGCCAGCATCAACAGAGCTGCTATTTCCCGCATTATGTACGCGATAATATCATCTTGTTCTCTAAAGCCACTAGAAAAGATGCATGGACTCTATTGGAATGTTTGGAAAAATACTGCCACTGGTCTGGGGAGAATCTAAACAACAGTAAATCCGAAATCTTCTTCTCCAAATATACTCAAAAGCAAACAGCAAGAGCCATAAAACACATTTTCTAAATGATGAGTATCAAGAAAGATGCAGTTTATCTAGGGGCACCCATGTTTCTATCTAAGTCCCCTTCCAAGCAGGACAACCACTCGTGGGTACCATGGCTGCCAACATTCAAACCCAAGCCCAAAAATGAGGCATCAGCTCATTGACCATGCTCAACATGATTGGAGATCCAATATGGTTCTTGAGCTTTTCGATCATGAATCAACTAAGGCTATCCTATCCATCCCTATTCCTATTAGGTCCAAGCCAGACAAGTTGATTTGGACACCAAACTCCAAAGGTGTTTTCACTATCAAGTCTGCCTATCGAGTTGAGAGTGAGATTACTTCCATAACCCCTCCCACAGGCATCCCTTGGAAAAAAAACTTTGGAAGGCTAGAGCACCAGAAAGAAAGATGTTCTTATGGAGATTGGGTAACAACGTTCTCCACACCAAAGAAAATCTCATGCAAAGAATGCCGATCCAAGATTCTTGTTGTGAACTTTGCAAACAAGAAGTTGAATCCTTTGTTCATCTCTTCATAACCTGTCCGATCGCCAGAGCCCTCCGGCACACCTGTTGTTGGGGCTTCAAGCCTGAAGAACTCCAACTAGCTACCCCTGAAAGTATCATCAAGCTAGTTTTTGAGCCTCCCAAAGCCTACTGCCCCGATGAAGATGTACGGCTCATAACCCTCCAAATAGCTTTTATTCTTGATGAAATACGGTATGTTAGAAACCAATCTTTTCACCAGGGGATCCATACTGAAATCCAGGACGCTATCGAATAGATCCATCGCAAGTTTGCTGAATTTAGAAATCTAACGAGCTCAGAACATCCACAGACAACCCACCCACACCCCCACCCCAAATAAAAAAAAACGCCCTCTCTCTCTCAAGCTAGATCAAGATCAATACTAAGTCTGCGTCTTTTTGCTTTCATTACCACAGCCTGCCTGAAACTCTCTTGGAGGTTGTATGGCAGATGTCTGTCTTTGTTAGTTTTTTCCTCTTGCAACAAAGATTGAAGTTTACATTATATGTATCATTTTGCCTTCTCCGTATCTCCTTATGGCCCTTGTCTGGTTTGCTACTACTAATATTTGTATTTCTCTTTTGATCGATCAATGATATCAAATAATGCTTCAAATATATACTACTACTTGTTTCAGATCAACATTCTATAATTTTATTTGTTCAATAAGACTGCTTCCATGCTTTTGAGGAGGCACATAACATGGATCCAAATAAATTAACTGCTCATACTGACATTCCGTCAAAATTTCCAATACACTTGGATTTTTAGGTTCCAAAATTAAATGAGAATCACGTCTATAACTGAGCATCACATCACAGCTTCAACTATCTCTTGACAAAGGTCTCTCATACTAAATGTTAATTTAAAAAAAATAAATAAATAAAACGCTTCAACGGATCATCAAGCCTTGCATTGACTGTGACCCATCTTCAGTGATCCTGTTGGCTTGAATAGTGCTAATGACGCTTGCAATATTACCCTAAAAACATAATTGTCATGAAATTAGAAGCTTGATGAATAGAATATAATGGTGTTATATCTAATCATTATCTGACAAAACAATTTACGTCAATAATCAGAAAAGAATGTCCAATTAGTGAACATGAAATCCAGAGAGAATCAGATCAGCAGAGAAAACCCAACAACCTCACAAATGTCTCATTTTATTGACAGACTAAACTTTCTCCAAGACCAACATTAATTTTCTTTACTAGCCAGAAGCCAAATAGATATTTACTATATATTGATATAATACTCTTTCTGGAAAGTAAATAACAAAGGGTGCATATTTATTTCTAAGAAAATGGGGGAAGTTCTTTACCCTCCATGTTGCAAGCTTTGTTTTAAGTGTTTGCCACTGATGCTGCCCAAAAACACGCTCAGTACAACGGCTGCACATCAACCATGAATCAGTAGAAGAACAAGAAATTGACATCGGTTATAAGCTATGTACCATACATAAACACCTAAGAACTGAAATCAGATCTTGCTATAATCAAAGCTACACCACAAAGAGATACGGACTCACCTCACAATAACAACTTGATTCATCTGGTCCATTTTACAGTCAATTAACTTGGCACTTATTGCCTTAACCACCCATAATTCCACCTCATCATCATTGATCTGCAACTTAAATCAATTAAAATAAATGCAACAGGACAACAACAAAACCAAAAATGCAGAACAGTAAAGTAAATTTACCCTAAGTGTATCTCTGATGAGAGCATATGGAATCTGGCCAGATTCATCTGAAGCAAGATCCACCAATGACATTAATCGCATCTTCGTGATACAGTCTTCATGGACAAGACCTAGACCATTGCAAGGCGCATAAGTTATTAAAGGTGAAGAAGGCTTGGCTCATTTAAAATCACATAATCACATAATACTTATCAAAAAAAAATCACATAATACAGAAAATTTACCATAGCTTTTAAGTGAAGTAGAATTTGCAGCCTGAAACTCCAAATAGGCATCAAGTCTCTGAGTCAGAAAGATCTTCAGAAGCTGATACACCGATGCATATTTAGCATCCTTCTCCAACTGCCCCACAGCAGGCATATCTAGCAAATCACACTGCAACATAGATAAAAATTCATTTCCAGATTTCTAAAAAGCAGAGCAAAATCTAGGCTAAAGGAATAAAAAATACTGAAGACATGCATATATTGATGCACTTAGACAAAGGCAAAAGTGAACTTCAGTGTGGCCAAAAAGCATACAAACAGCATTAAAGTTAACTCTAAAATATGGTCACATTCTTCCAAAAGTAAGACATGTCACACAACCCAAGTTTCTCTATCTAAGAACAAGAAAAGGATGGAAAAACAATAAGGGCACGTTTGGTAAACTATAACGGTAATTACATAGAAATAGGAATAGATATTATAAGGAATACAAAATGCTATAATGTAATGCTTATTACTATTCATTTGTTTGGTGATAACACAATAATAGAACCCTGAAGAAAATGGAATAAAAACATTTTAAATCAAACTTAAAGATATATTTTAAGAAATATCTTACTCATATAATTATATTTCCTAAAAAATAATTTTTTTTTTTTTAATTTGAAAGAGAGATTAGTTATTTTTTATGATTTTTTATTTTCATAATTGTTATGTGCATATAGAAAGTTTGTTTAATTAGAAATATATTAATTGTAGAAATTAATATACCTAGTAAAGAATAACTATTACATCCCTTTTAGAAATGAATAGTTATTCCTCATTTTAAGGAATAGCAATTCATAAGGAATGGTTAATCTCTGTAATAAAAACATAACTCAAGTACTGAATAACTAAACCATAAGAATAACTATTATATTACAATGCCTATTACAGTCTACCAAACAACCCTAAGTGATCCAGCATTGCCTTTTCTCAAATTAACCTTGCAAGCAATTACTAGTTAAATAGATTCATTAGATTGCTACTATTGGCTATTTTGTTAAGCTGTACTCAGTTATTCACAGTTCACCTCACACCATTACATTATAAGACCATAAAACATTCTACAGTCCCCTCAATTATACAATAAATAAGGTTCTTTTGGGTTCACTTAATACACAAAAAGATACAAAATTTTCATTTCTCTGAACGCTCAAAGAAAAAGAGAGAGTCAGGCACCATTATATCATTTAAAACAATCTTACATAAACTATTGAGACCAAAAAGGAAGATATTTTAGCATAATTATAAAGAAACTTATATAGTATACAATACTATTACAATGTTAGTAGAACAAAATAGTATTAAGACAGAGAAGCCAGAAATGTTAAGCAGCATACTTAGTCGTAGTAGCCAATAAAGCCATTTAGTTCATTTAATAGGAGCCAATAAAGCCATTTAGTTCCATAAGATGATACCTGAAACATGTCAGGTGCCTTCACAAATTCCACAATTGTGCGCACAGCTTCCTCCTTGGCTTCACTCATTGTATGTGCATCTTCATCAGAAAAAGTTGCTAAGTATTTGGTCAGGAATTTGAAGGACTCCTTTCCAGAGCTGAAATTATTTAACCAAAAAAAAAAAAAAGTTAATAATGACATGCATAGACAATAAGAATCCGTTTTATTAGGTCGGTACTTAGTGATAACTTGAAACCACAAGAACGTTTCCCATCCAAGGAAGACAAAGATAAATAATTTCAGTTTTGTGTAAGAGAAACCCTTCCCATCATACCTTTTATTTTCTTTCAAAACATTAGATATGGTCAGAAAAAGGTCCCGCTGATCCGAGATCCCAATACCCCACTCTTTGAGGAAGCTATCAATCTTTCTGAATGAAGGTACAATATGTTCAGTGGCTTTCCCATTGAGTGCCAAATTTAGGGCATTCATGTAAACATGGAACCGGCTGTATGGATTCCCCAGTAGATTATACAGGTTGAACACACTATAGAGAAAACATATATGTTAATTAGACAGTGTCATCAAAACCTTAAAATTAAAATTACAATAATCATGTGACTTTACATCTTCAAGCGCAATGCAGGTTTTTCATTTGGTTGATGAGTAATTTTTGCTGATATAAGCTTTGCCATCTCAAGCTCTTCATCTGGACTTTCAGACTTCGTAACAAGATTGCAGATGACAGTAAAGATGCACTCAAGATCTGTGGTAGAAAACAAAACACAGTAATTCTTGTTCATATTGAATGATGACATTGATGAGTATCCACAAAAATAAAAATATGCATTGTTAGTAAATTAATTACCAAATATCGGATTACATGATTGACAAAGTCTACAATGGCCATCATATAATTTGAAACATATTATAGTAAAAGATTAGGCAAAAATAATATTTAATTTTAGTACATAAATTGACTAAAGAAATGGATGCAGCACCTGAAAAGCTTTCTAGCTTCCAATTCTTACATAAGTTCTTTTTTTTTTTTTTAAATTTTACTCCGAACAGTCCTGGATTCGAACAACTTAACAACAAGCACATCTGAAATCAATCACCCAAACTAGCCATGACTTAAACAAATTGGTAGGTACTCAAGCTACTTGCTTCCTGATAATGTACTAAATTTAAAAATCCTTCCTCATATCCATATATTTGACTTCATGTCAAACTTTTGCAGCCTGTCCAATACCAACAACCGGGTACTATCTACCACCAAAAAGACCAATCCCAACCCTTATCCCCATGCAAATTACAAACCATCAAATTGTTCAAACAACCATGAGTGAAGCAGTTAACATAACTCAAATTCATTACCACATATCATTCACTAAAGTGTTGCTGTGCTTTATACTATTTTCAATCAAAACAAAACTTCTCTAGAAAATTTTTATTAAAAAAAATGAAGCAAAAGCGAGCATTTGCACCTTTGTCGGAAACCTTTGAGAATATCAAGTCAGCAGACGTGAGCATAAGTGACGCCAACTCAAGCCACTTGTTCATTACGATGCATTCTTGAGCTTCCATACACAGCGTAGAAACTTGCCGCTCGGCAACCTGACCAATGACCCAGATAAACAATTTCAAACACCAAATCTCTAAAACATACACATAAACATTAAAAAAAAAAAAAAAAAATCCTTAGACAAATCACAGAAAGAAAAAACTTGACATCCCATGTTACAATTCCCTTTATTTCCCCCATTTGCTAAGTACCCAAACAGAGAATTTACAGAACTAGACAACAAATCAAAATCTAATGACTACTTCATAAATTTCTACAATCGAATTGAGTACAAATTATAGAAATCGCGAATTATGCAAAATCTTTAGGATATATATATATATATATATATATATATATATATATATGCACGCATAGATTCCTATATATATGGGCGTGACTGAGAGAGATGGGTGTGGGGTGTAGGTACCTCAGGGCCGGCGTCGGCCCAGGCGAGCTCGGAAGTGAATCGGACGACGGCGAGGGCGGGATCTTCTTCGGAGGTGGGGACCACAGTCGTCATTGTTGAAGCTCTCTGCAACAGTAATGGATTTCCAAACCCTAGCTTTTTGCAACAGAGCAGAGCAGAGCAGAGAGAGAGAGAGAAACCCTAGGTGTATGGTAAATGGGCTTGGGATATGAGTTGGTTTGGGAGTGTTTGGAAACTGAGGTTTTTGTATGCTACTACACCGCTATTACCGTCTATTACTTTGTCTATCTTTTATATTAGAATATATTTTTAAACGTTTGGCTCGTATGGAAAAAAAAAAAAAATTTAAATTCTATTTTTATATTAAAATAAAAAATGTTCGTGAACATAAAATTTTTCATTCCAATAGTAAAATCTCACAAAATCTAATATCGTAAACATAAATACATAGTGCCATCAAATTTACGTTACCAAAATCCCCTATAATTTAAACTCCTAAAGCTTGTTTTATACTTGTAGAATTTAAATTGTTTTCAATTTGATCGACATTTTTAGTTGGGCGTGGGCCAAACATAACATCCAAAAATGTGGAAAACCTTTTTACTTTGAAATTTTATCGACATTGACATGTAAATTTAACAATTTACCTTAATGTGGTTTGTCCTTTTTCATAATTTACTAGATAAAATTTTGATTACTTATCACCCAAAAAAAAATATATAATATATATATATATATTGATTACTACATTATTATATCGTTGTAGAAGAAATTATTCAATACATCATAACCATAAGGACCATGTCACAATTCTCAAACTCAATAAAATAAACATCAAGTGTTTAAATTTATTGAATCAATTGGAAATTATGGTTGTCACAAAATAAGTATATTGAGTGCAACTTGAGAGGATTAACTTAAAGAATGTTAAGCTAGTTATTACATTTCTTGGTGGTCACTTCAAACAAGTGCAAGCATATTGTAGGTTCGAAAGTTATTAAACATGAAGGGTGGCGTTTGTGTCCAGTGGCCAGTTTCACTGAACACATTGTGATGCGGACACATATCTATATCCCAATATGTCCAGTAGAACTGGCCACAAGCCATTCCCAAACATGAATTATATATTGTTAAAAAGTTAAATAAGCTTTTGTAAGACATTTGTCTAAAGGTGGTAAAATTTGTAGATTTAGAATCATAATGGGACATGATTAGAGGCTACTGCGTTAGATCCCTTGGCATCACCAATAGCTTCATTGCAAAGCTATGGGCTTTGGGGATGGACTAATTCTTGCTAAGGAGCTTAAGCAGTTAAATAATTTAATTGGATGCTTTGAGTGTTGTCCAATTGATCAACAATAATAGTGTAAATTTGTTAATGAAACATTTATTATCTGACTACAAGAACCTATTAAAAGTTATCCTCAACGAACGGATAGACCACATATACCGTGAAGCTAACCAATGTGCTGATGCATTTGCTAGAATGGGATCGGGTGCTAGTACTCCTTTTGTTGTTTTTATGGAACCACTACCTACGGTGGAAAGTTTATTGACTTTTAACAAGGTTGATATGTTTTGTAACAGACTTATTAATTCCTAATCTATGCTTATTCCCAATTTTAACAAAAAAAAAAAATGGATAAAGTTTAGTTACAAAATTAGTTTTAGTCTTAGGCTATACAATATAGCGAGTGACCTTAATGGTTGAACATTTAGTTTTGGATTTTTTTTTTTTTTTTTGTTTTGTTTGAGAGGGTTTCAACATTTAGCATCCACTTTTAATTATCATTAAACTAAGACACCAAACAATTTTTGCTGTACACAGGAATTGAACTTCAGATCTCTTATTCAACTATTAAAAACTTTACTAATTCAGCTAATTAAAACCCACTTTTTAGTTTTAAATTCTTGTTTACTTTCATAGAAGAAGTTGTATTCTAATTATCCAAACTAAAAAGTGTCTAAAATAGGGAAAGAGATGATTTGGAAACGGTTTCTCCAATTTTTTTTTTTTTTAATGGGAGTTTCTTCAAGACTTTTGAAACAAGACAAGAGCATGTTGTTTATTGTGACAATTAGGAGTGCATCAAGCTTGAGTAAAAGAATTAGTTGTTGAACAACGTTTATAAATTATTGAAAAAAATATTCACATTAATACGAATCCAACCAAAAAAGTGACTAAGGTTATGTCTAAGAGAAGTTTGAGCTTTGTGCAAGGTTGGCTGACATAAATTATAACAAAAGAATTGGATTAGAGAGGGAGATTGTTGAAGTGTACAGACACACATATACATCAGTCCACAACTAGCTAAAGCTATTTAATGAGCTCATATTGCGGGTGCCCAATAGGTCTCTCTTCATGTTTAATTATTTACTTGTGAATTCCAGTTAATTCAATTGATAAAATCTCTGATTGTTTTATAAAAAATCTAAGGTTCAATCCTCGCCTATATCAAAAATTGATTTATGTCTTAACCTGATAATAATGAACTATCATCAAAAGCAAACGTCATAAGTTAAAACTCTGTTAAAAAAAAAATTATTTACTTTCCTAATTTTATTTTTACTATTACTTAGGTTTATTTAATTTAATTCACACATACACAGTAACACAATCCATTCATATTCTCTAGGACAACTTATAAAATAGGTTTGATCAAGCTGTGTATACCACCATAAACACAACTCTAGCTCATGTGATTATCATAAGTTCATGTTAGTTTGCTGCATTAGCACAACTCTAGCTGGCTCGTTTATAGTCACATGAAGCTTAAGTGCTTAATTTGTGCAATTGCTCAAAATGGCCATGGTGATGAGTGGGAAGATTTAATGTCTCTTTTGCATGATGGTCAATTGTCATTGGGAAAAAAATGGCTGAATGTAGAAAAATATTTTAGTTGACATATATGATAAACAGACCAAATACTGAACAAGGGCGAGGTTTTGATAACGAAATCCAAGACTACATATGTCCGGCCACATGAATTACATCAAGGCAACACAATCAACGCACAAGGACAAAGAAAACTTTTTTCTGGATAGAGACTAATTTTCATAATAGTGAATGGCATCTGCTAAACTGTGCACGGTTTATGCATCCTTGAAGATCAAAGAATTCAGTCCCCAACACCACCAAAGAGGTAACCCAGTGAAGATGCACCGCCAGGAGCAGATTGAACTTTGGTAGATGGTCGATTCTGCACCCAGATTAGCAAGCCATTTAGAAAACATAATCAAAATATTATGATGTAGAAGAGATCCTTGAAAATCAAATTGCATAATCAAGGACAAATCACTTAGGGCATAGAACTATCAGTATTCTTCAGGGAAAAGGAACAAAATCAAAAATCAAAACTAAATTACAAGCTCCCTCCAAACTGCAATGTATAGGATATCCTCCACTGAAAAGGAATTAATGAAAAGAGACAAAATGCAATAGGTAGAAGAACTAAGATATGGTTTAAGTGCATTTCTCTAATTTTAAGCCAGAGTGCACATTCATTTCATAATGTGCTGCAATATCAGTTCTAGTTTGGAGAAGTTTGGAAATCATATCTGAACAAAAAAGCAGGGTATTAATTTTACAGTGGAACATACCATGCTTGTCAAAAGGACACAATGCTATTGTATTGAACACATGAACAAAATGGAATTCTTTTGGTTCCCAGCGCATCCTTGTCATATTAACTTATAAGCTCCCTATTGTATTTCTATGCATATTAGAAATTACTCAATCACTCAATAGTTCCAGATAAAAGGGGGAAACCAAATCAAGCTTAATGATGACTTGCAGTAATGATGCGGTAATTAGCACTGGCCCCCCACCCTGTGCCATACTAACAGATGGGGGGGTCTTATGTAATTCTAATAATAATGTATCAGGCTTATGAAAGTTATTCCATCCATAATGTATTGAAAGTTATGAATTTACAACTACAATGCAGCCAAACCAATTTCTGACCTTGTTATCCATTCTTAAAAAGAACTAAATAAGAACACACTCAATGCAGATACTACCAACTCATTTGACAAGCACATATGATCCCAAGGAAAATTCTCAGATTGAAACTAGTGATAAGCAAGCAGTCTTAAGTGAATGACACAAATTACAATTACAAATGACCAGGAAACTTATAAAGATAAGAAACGTTGAAACTCATGGAAGTTTCTAGATAAAGAGCAGGCATGATCCTCAGAAACCATCATGTAGAAAAATACGCGCTACATCTAAGTTGAGTAATATACAGAAGTAGAGGTATACGCATTCTCTCAGTAAGAACCCACCTAAACTATCAAGCCCCACAAGGCAATTAGAGTAAGCAGGTAGAACAAAGAAGATCTCTATACCTTCGTCTATGCAGTTGCTTCAAAATCACTTCTCAATTATATTTACAATTGGATGAACCTTCTAGGAGTTCCTTTTTTCTTTTTATTTCTTTTCTTTCTTCTTCTTCTTCTTATTCTTCTTCTTTTTTCTTTTTTTCAATTTTTTTTTTTTTTTTGGTAATTTTTGTCAGATATGAGTTTAGGCTAACCTTGGTTGTTTTCTTTTTGAATTGTTTTTCTACTCCAGCATACTTCAATCACCCCCGCTTTGATACCTTTTAGATTTTGTCGATTTACTTTATCTTGGATAACAAATGCCAATAGAAGGATTCTTATTTCTAATCTTTTTCTTTCTCTAAATATCAGTCCCAAGACTTGAGTACCCAAAAGAATTCAAAGGGCCTATAGATTTAGGAAAAACAATAAGACAAAATCAAAATCTAGGAAAAATGACTATTGGATATAATCTAAATCATCTCTACATGCTTCACTAGGATCATACCGTGATAAAGTTGCCACAATTCTGCCCATCTGCCCGGAAGTAATTGTTTGTAAGATACGCTGGAACACCTGCTCGAATATGCTTTTCAATTGGTTGTGAAGCAGCAGCAGTAGTCTTCTGAGAAGGAACATTGTTTACTTCTGGCCCTTCGTTCTGACTCTTCTGTGCAGGTTGGGCATTGCTAGTGGTCTCTCCACTTCCAAATAGGTAACCCAAAGAACTCTGTCCACCAACAGCATTAACACCACGTCCACGTCCCATTTTGTTTCCTTTACTCAGTAGAATTTCCTAAATTTACATAATGACCCATTATGAGAACTTTCAAACCTCAAAATTCATTTTGCATTTGGCAAATACAGGAAGTAGGTACAAGAAAACATCACCAAATTCACATACGACATACAGAAAGAATCATAAATTATTCTCCCATGAACTATGTCAATCACAGATTGTGCCTTTGTACACATGCATATGCACATGTATGGACACAAACAAAGACGCACATGCATGGACACCTATAAGAGCTATATTCGTCTAGTCATTTGATAATACTTTTTATGTCAAACAGATATATCAATGGGTCCATCCTGGACAAAAGCCAGACTTGGTAGCCTAGCATGTAGTGTCTAAGTCTCTGCGTGGCCCAGACAAGTGCAAGGCATGCCATTTCAAGCGAAGAGTTTTTGATAAGTGGGAGTTGGGGGGCAACAATGCGTGACACGCAGGTAGATATGCTCTTGGACGAATGGCTTCAAGTGCAATTTTAGTTGAAAAACTTGATGGTGCATTTTCTATCAACCTTGTGAGTGTGGTTCAGCATCAAAATTTTGAATAATATCAAGCTATATTGGTAAATGAGCACCTTACTTGATGAGATATCTAAATTGCACATATAGTTGCTAGTTGCTACACTAGACCCATATAGTCTGTAGACTCTGTACCTCCATATGCACTTTTCCACTTTACCTTGCCTTCTCGCTATGTGAGTATTTCAACCCTACAACCAGATGATTTATGTTGCACATACAAATGCTAGGCTTTTCTAAATTAATACTCTGCCTCTCTGATGCACATATTGATAATAAATAAAAAAATCACATGTAAACTATGAAAATATTTCAATAATTTAATTGAATTTGAACAATTAAATAGATAGTATAAATAAAAGAACAAAAATCATTTCAAGTTACATGGTGAAAGCACATCATGTAAGACCAACTTTATTGTTAAAACAAAATATTATTATAGATGAGTGTGCATTTGGATTAGCTTTTTTCCATTAGCTTATTTGTTTATGCACAGCTTTTTAAAGCGGTATTTTGTACTTCTGTCAACTTTGAACAAATAAGATCTTCCACAAAACCTAATCCAAAAGGACACTAAAATAATTTAAAATAAGTAATAAAATATTCCTAAATTTTTATAGATTTTGGTTAATCATGTATAACACTTGTGTTAGCCACGTGGAGAAATTATAGTGCGCAACTTTTATTATCTAGTATATGATTTGACAGATGGAATTATAAAACATCAACAACATACAAATTTCCTATCTCTCTAAATCTTAGGATAATAATGGTTTGTTCTTTCCATATGAACCTTTTCCACATGGACCTTTGCACTCTATCTTAAGTTCTTAACTTATTCAATTCTCAATACCCAACTTAGGAAGCTTCCTTTTGCTATATTCTAAACACATGGATCTTAAATCTTAATACCCAGTTTGTGAATTCTCCTCAAAAAACAAAAACAACAAAAGAAGAAAGACTCCCATATAATTTGGTCTTCAAGCAAGGTTCTAAAATCTCCTGTCAAGTTTATCAATGGAGCAAAATAGTGCACATTCAAACCCACATTTTTATGTAATTCCATTACGAGCTACAAATAATTAATGCACAAATCAATAAGCATTTCACAAGATCCGAATTGTACTAGAAAATGAGATCACAGTGGTAATTTAGAAGAAAAGCATGGATGATATCAAAATGTGGAAGAAAGAAAACAAGCAGATGAGATGAGTGAGACAGACAGAGTGATGGAAGATGGGATCTGAGATGAGAGAAGGTGAGTGGTGAAAGGGATTTGGGTTTGGGTTTGGATTCCGTACCTCACTTTTCAGGACCCAAATTTGAAGCAAAGCAGAGTGACAGAGAAAGAGAACCAAATGCAAAGTAAAGCAACCAAGTAAATTGTAGTGTTATTGTGTATATTTATTTTATAGGGAGTTTTTAACTTTCAAATTTTGAAAAAATAAAAAAAATAAATAAAACTTTCAAATTTTTAAAAGAAAAAGAAAGATATTAGTGGAAGAGCTGGTCCAGCTGGAGATTGATTGATTGAGCTCTAATATAAATTTTGTTTTTACTTTTCTCTTTTTGGACGAATAAAAAAAAAAAAAAAGTTGAATTTGGATTTTGGAGAGGGATCACTTTTCTACTGTGACGAGTTAAATCCCTTTGCTAGATAGTCCCACCAACCCTGATATTAATGTGTCGCACCCAACTCGACCCCAACCACTAATGAGAGATGAACAAAGTACTGGAATCAATTTTGTTTACACCATTGTACTTAAAATTGGGTTGTCATTTTTAGTCTCAAGACTTTCATCTACTCATTCTTTTTGGATTCCATTTTTATAGTTGTCCTATAAAATAATGGTGGTCTCTTACTCTTACCTCCGTTTCTATTAGTACTGCGGCAGTTAAGTACTTAATTAGTACATCCATTAAGATATGTCACTCATATAATACCGGACATCGTCTTACTCTTATCTCAATTTATATTAGTAACTAGTCGCAAAGTTGCGCACAATTGCGCATGAAAATTTGACATCATTTTTTTAGTTAAGCGAATAATAGTCTCAAACTCATCTCAAAATAAGGTGATTATATTGTAATATATAATATATTCTGTAAGTAAAAAAGTCTATATATTATTTTTATTTTTTTTTGCAAGGAAACATGTTGCATTTTACTTTCAATTATTATATATGGAAAGATATTTTTAATATGTAATAATATAGTGAGATATGCATCAAAACAAAACACAATAAAAAAATTGGAGAATGTATAATGTTGAGTAGAACATGAAAATGAATCTTAATTTTCATATGAAAGTTAACATTATTTTGCATTTTTAGAGAAGTTAATGAGCAATTTATACAACCTTTATTTTCATTTTATCATATAGGAACTATTAAACAAAGCTATATGCCTATAACAATTTATATTTTCATAATCACTAAACTCATATATGAAAATCAACTATTGTAGAATTTTGTCTTCATAAAACATATACTGATTTCTTTTTCTTTTTTTTCTTTCCACACAATTTACAAAATTTGAGGAAACTATTGTGTAGTAGATCTTACTCAATCAATGAATAACATAAAAGAGGTAGCAAAAAGCAAAAGTATTCATGATAAAATTGTTTATACATGTCCATGTTTGTTTTTGCATACCATGGAATCACTTCATTATGTTGAGCTACTAAGAAATATATAAATTTAATAATCTTGTTCTCCAAAAGATTCATGTAGTAGCTCTACAATTGTATCTTGTTTAATCTCTTCTAAGTATTTATCTTTAGCCCAAATCAGAACATATAAACCAATGATCATGAAAAATAACCTAGCAAGACGAATCCAAACACAATTTCTAAAATTTTAACAAATCAAACAAGAAAATAGTAGGAGAAGAAAACAAAGTATACTTGTTAGTGGTGCACCAAGCCTAAGCAAAAAAAAATTAACTGCAAATCGAATTCACATTGTGGTGTACAATATGATAATAGTTGTCAAATAAATCCTAGTAAGAAGGAGGAGAGCAAGATCTCGAATTATAAATTATCATTTGTCAACAATCAATGCAATAAATAATAAATTATACTGCAAGAGTAATGCATTGCTGATTGTAGAATTGCCAAGGAAATCATCCAAGTAGATGTGTGTGTGTATCTATATATATATATATATATATATATATTTGTGATCTATGTGAAAGTAAACAGAGTTTTAGTGATAAAAAGGGAAATAATGTCAGGGAATTTGATTAGTAATACCAGTATCATCACCCAAAATGACTAAAAACAACTAATTACACTATTACAGAGAAAAATATAAAAACCCAACACCCGTTTATCACTTATTGTCCTAAAGAAAAAAAAATGGTAGTAATTATGCGTTTAATAGTTTTAAATCTCTAAGTAATACTATTGAAATTGCTTTACTAACACAAAAGATTGTTGCTAAAATGTTGACAATACTTCTCAATCTTCATATATTAACCTTCTCCGTTCTAATCAATCCAATAAATTATAGAACTTGTAAAACGCTTATGTAGATGAATAGAAGAAAAAGTACCCAAAAAAAATTGCATTACACTAAGCATGTCAATCATTTTATAAAATAGAACAACGTGGCTTATTTGGTTTCTTGTTTTATTTATCTATCATATTTCTTATGTTATTTCTATTATATTTTTTTAAGATTTAAGGAGTATAATGGATTGAAAGCAACATATCATAGCCCAATTGAACTCAGAATAAGAGATAAGTTCAAGATAAATAAGGTAAGATGATTTAATTTATGTAGAATGGTACAAAATCATTTTGAAATGTTTTAATAAATATAAAGAACATATTAAACTCATAATATGAGATAAGTTTAAGCCTTTTTTTTCCTTGAGAATGAGATAAGTTTAAGCTAACTAAGATAATATGATTTAATTCGTGTTGGATTGTACATAGTCATTCTATTATGTTTTTATAAATAAATAATATATATACACACACACATTGGCTAGCATGATTTGAATTTGGTTGCAAGATTTCCTAAAATTGAGATCACATCAGGGTATATGTTTCATTTGAAAAAAAATTAATTCCAAAGTAAAGGGTATTAAAACTACCATGGAAAATATATAAGAAATATTGCACGCATGTTCTTAGTCATAAAATGGGTGCAATAGTTAAACATCGCAAATGTCATAGAGTTGTTTCCTTAAAAATGGTAAATGGTAAGAATTAGAGCTTAGATTTTTTTTTTTTTTTTTTTTTTTTTTATCTTTAGTAAAAAAAAAAAAAAATTAGTATGTCTGTCTTACCAAAATATTATTTATGTCATAATTTGTCCAAAATTAATGAAAAAACCATATAAAGTTAAGTTATAATCCCAAACACAAAGAATAAGAGGAACACCATAATTATTGAACATGATATTTTGTTTCCTCTTCCAAGGTATCCTAAGAAAGAAGTTACAAATTAGCATATATTTAGATGAGATTAAAGGATAATTAGCAATGATTTATGTAATATTTACTATTTAATTTAAAAAATAAAAAAGGCAAATATAAATTAAAATAAACTAATGAGAGGCAAATGACCATGTACTAAATCAGAAAAATGCATTCCAGTTCTTTAGAATAAACAATTTTAATAGATAAAACACAATTACGTAAAGAAAAACTATAAACATGAATACAAAGAAATAGAATAACAATTAAAATTGAAAAAAAGAAACACAATATCTACGACCCCACAAAATATAATCTAGCACAAATCATAAAAATTGCAATAGAAAAACAAAGAAGTTAAGGGGAAGCAAAGAAAACACTGACCTTAAAGGGACTTTCCAATTCTAATTGTAATTTGCTGACTTTTGAGGTGGAAAGAAAGCAATTCAAAATCTATTTAAACAAATTAAATCAATGGGTTTTAAATCCAAAGGGAGACAATTGAATGTTTTGATGAGAAGAAAAATAGTCAAAAGAAGGAGCATCAGAGGACTAGAGGAGGAGGGTTGAAAAGAAAAAAAGTAATTGATTTTTTTGACAGTTTTTTATATTTATAATAAAAATAATATTAAAAATTTTCTAAAATGGTCTATTAACCGGTGCCTTAAGGACACTCGTTAATAGGACCCTTTAATTTAATGGGAAAGTCAAAAATAGGGGAAACATCTAGCTATTTGTTTGATAAGGAAGTGCTAAGTCAAAGGAAGAGAGAAAAGAGGATTGATTGTTGAATTTAAGGCGATGAAGCATTAGTCGATTGTTTTAATGGAGAGATGATGAGTCAAGACTGAGATTGAGAAAAAATGATTGATTATAGTGAATGTAAGAAGTGTTTAAAAAAAAAAAAAGTGACATGGGCTATAATGTGGCTTAACAAAAGTGTAGCAACAATATGTGTGTATATGACCGTTAAGTACTAAATAAGCAATGTCCATTAAGTTATATCACTCATATAATACCTGGCAACATCAAATTATTAACGAAAATAAAATGCATAATCAAAATGAAAATTTAAACAAAAATTTAAGTCCACACATTTGCCCATAGGCTTTAACACAATTTGCATATTTGTTAATATATGATTATATCATTTACACATAAGTCCACCATTAAAACTAACTTAGTAAAGGTAATCCAATCATTACTTATCATGTGCCTACGTTGTGTCAAAATATGTTTACAAGTGTGAATCCATACTAAAACAACTCCAAAATTCTAAATGTCATTTTCAATTTAAATTGCAATCATTCTATTTCTTTGACAAAATTGACATGGTCATTGTGTGTGAACTTAAGGGATAGTTTAAAAAGAAACCTTTCAAATTCCTTCTATATTTTTTTTATTAGATGTGAAATTTGAAAATCTAACTGTTGGATTGCATGTTCTTTATGTTCTTAACATTTGTGTTAAATTTTGTTCAAATTAAATGTTATTTACTATTCAATCATTAAAATTATTTTTTAAGATTACAAAAAATTGAAATATAAACACTTGATTGATGGCATAGCTATATTAATTTTTTATTTTTTTGAAATTGTGCAAAAATGAAAGACATAATAAGAATATACAATCCAATAATTAAATTTTTAAAATTCACATATAATAAAAAGATATTGACCGAGCTTAGAGAGAAACTTGATCCACTTTTGAGTTAGGTCAGCAGGTCGGTCTTCCCATTAAAAAAAAAAAAAAAAAAAAAAAAAGAGGTCGGTCTTGGTCGGTAAAGTTGGATTTAGATCTAATGCAATAATTAGAAAAAATAGTAGGAAGATAAAGAGATGAAGTTAAAATGTTATTATTATTATCATTATTTTAATCTAAGTATAGAACTAAAATTTGATTCCAATCTCAACCCTTCAATGCGGTATTGAAGGGTGGGATCCACCCCCTTAGGAGGGGAGGATGCATGTTTTCGAAAAATGCAATATACCTTCTCGTGCAATAGCCTCGGATCCAAATCCGGCAAAACTGGGACTCACGTGGTGTTGCCACCAGGCCCAACATTAATTTGATTTGACATTTGAACGTTAATACTCCACTGACACGTCGTTACAGACAATTGACAACCTATATTTAATTATTAAAAAAAAAAAAAAAAACAGAACAACGTCGAAAACTTGGAAAAAAAAAAAAAAACTAATTTTGTTAATTAAAAAAAGGAAACTGAAGCAGAAAGTAAAAAGTTTTATATCAACAAGACACTTCAGCCCTGCGTCGCTTATAAAATGGGTCTGATCGAGCTCTGTTTAGCACCACAAACCACAATCACAACAAATTCATATTCTCATTATTCTGAATTATGTCTTTTGCCTCAGAAACAGAATTTGGTTATCAATTTATCACAAGCGCATAGCCTAAAGTTCATGTTAGTTTGCTGCATTAGCACAACTCTAGCTGGCTCGTTTTCGTTTATAGCCACATCAAGCTTAAGTGCTTAATTTGTGCAATTGCTCAAAGGAGCCATGGTGATGAGTGGGAAGATACTCTTTTGCATGTTGATCAATTGTCATTGGGAAAAAAATTATTACAATTTAGAAAAATGTTTTAGTTGACACATTTGATAAACAGACTAAATACTGAACAAGGACGAGCTTTTGATAATGAAATCCAAGACTACATGTCTGGACACATGAATTCCATCAAGGCAACACATTACACAGCACAAGGACAAAGCAAACTTCTTTATAGATAGAGACACAAATTTTCATAATAGTGAGTGGCACTGCTAAATAGTGCACAGTTGATGCATCCTTGAAGATCAAGGAAATCAGTTCTCGCCGCCACCAAAGAGATAACCAAGGGAAGATCCACCACCAGGGGCAGCGTGAACTTTGGTAGATGGTCGATCCTGTACCCAGATTCACAAGACATATTGAAAACATCATCAAATATTATGATGGTAGAAGAGATCCTTGAATATCAAATTGCATAATTAAGGACAAATCACTTAGGTCATAGAGCCAACAATATTCTTCAGGGAAAAAAGAACAAAATGAAAAATCAAAACTAAATTACACGCTCCCTCCAAACTGCAATGAATAGGATATCCTCCACTGAAAAGGAATTGATGAAAAGAGACAAAATGCAATAGGTAGAAGAATTAAGATATGGTTTAAGTGCATTTCTCCAATTTTAAGCCAGAGTGCACATTCATTTCATAATATGCTGCAATATCAGTTCTAGTTTGGAGAAGTTTGGACATCATATCTGAACAAAAAAGCAGGGCATAATTTTATAGTGGAACATACCATGCTTGGCAAAAGGACTAAGGACTCAATGCTATTGAACACTTGAACAAAATGGAATTCTTTTGGTTTCCCTGGGTGTCCTTGTCATATTAGCTTATAAACTCCCTATTGTATTTCTATGCATATTAGAAATTACTCAATCACTCGAGAGTTTCAGATAAAAGGGGAAAACCAAATCAAGCTTAATGATGACTTGTAGTAACGATGCAGTAATTAGCACTGGTTTCCCCCACCTTTTGCCATACTCACAGATGGGGGGTCTTATGTAATTCTATTAATAATGTATGAGGCTTATGAAGTTATTCCATCCATAATGTATTAAAAGTTATGAATTTGCAACTACGATGAAGCCAAACCAATTTCTGAGTTCTGACCTTGTTTTCCATTCTAAGAAGAACTAAATAAGAACACACTCAATGTCACGAAGAAAATTCCCAGATAGAAACTTGTGATGAGCAAGCACTCTTAGGAGAACGTCACAAACTACAATTACAAATGACCAATTGACCAGGAAACTTCTAAAGATAAGAGATGTCGAAACTCATGGAAGTTTCTAGATAAAGAGCAAACTTGATCCTTACAGAATCCATCATATAGAAAAACACAATGTCACAAGCTACATCTAAGTTGAGTAATATACAGAAGTAGAGGTGTACACATTCACTTAGTAAGAACCCACCTAAACTATCAAGCCCCACAAGGTAATTAGAGTAAGCATATAGAACGAAGGAGATCTTTATACCTTCATCTATGCAGTTCCTTCAAAATCACTTCTCAATTATATTAACAATTGGATGAACCTTCTAGGAGTTCCTTTTTCTTTTTTTTCTCTTCTTCTTCTTTGTTTTTCGGTAATTTTTGTCAGATATGAGTTTAGGCTAACCTTGGTTGTTTTCTTTTTGAATTGTTTTTCTACTCCAGCACACTTCAATCACCCCCGCTTTGATACCTTATAGATTTTGTGGATTTACTTTATCTTGGATAACAAATGTAAAGAACTAAGAAGGATTCTGATTTATAATATGTTTCTTTTCTCTAAATATATCAGTCCCAAGACTTGAGTACCCAAAAGAATCCAAAGGGCCTATGGATTTAGGAAAAAAAAAAAAAAAAGACAAAATAGAAATCTAGGAAAAATGACTATTGTATATAATCTAAATAATCTCTACATGCTTCACTAGGATCATACCGTGATAAAGTTGCCACAATTCTGCCCATCTGCCCGGAAGTAATTGTTTGTAAGATGCCCAGGAACACCTGCTGGAATAGGCTTATCAATTGGTTGTGAAGCAGCAGCAGTAGTCTTCTGAGAAGGAACATTGTTTACTTCTGGCCCTTCGTTCTGACTCTTCTGAGCAGGTTGGGCATTGCTAGTGGTCTCTCCACTTCCAAATAGGTAACCCAAAGAACTCTGTCCACCACCATTGCTAACACCACGTCCACGTCCCATTTTTGTTTCCTTTACTCAATAGGATTTCCTAAATTTGCATAATCACCCATTATGAGAACTTACAAACTTCAAAATTCATTCTGCTTTTAGCACATACAGGAAGTAGGTACAAGAAAACATCACCAAACTCACATACAACATACAGAAAGCGTCATAAATTATTCTCCCATGAACTAGGTGAATCACAGATTGTGCCTCTGCACACATATCTGTATGCACATGTATGGAGACACATGAAGACACTCATGTATGGGCACCTAAAAGAACTATATTTATCTAGTCATTTGATAATACTTTTTATGTCGAACATATACTTCAATGGGTCTGTCCTGGACAAAAGCCAGCATGTAGTGTCTAAGTCTCTGAGTGGCCCAGACAAGCGCAAGGCATGCCTTTTCAAGCTAAAAATGCTCTTTGACTGAATGGCTTTGATCGCAATTTTTGTTTAAAAACTTGATGATGCATTTTCTACCTTGTGAGTGTGGTTAGGCATCAGAATTTTGAATATATCAAGCCACACTGGTAACTGAGCACCTTACTTGATAAGATAACTAAATTGCACATGTAGTTGCTAGTCCCTTATACTCTGTAGACTCTGTATAGCCATATGCACTTTTCCACTTTACCTTGCCTTCACACTACGTGAGTATTTCAACCCTACAACCTGATGATTTATGTTACACACACAAATGGTACGCTTTTCTAAACTAATACTATGCCTGTGTGATGCACATATTGATAAAAAAAAAAAATCACATGTAAACTAAGAAAATATTTCAATAATATAATTGAATTTGAACAATTAAATAGATAGTATAAATAAAAGAACAAAAATTATTTCAAGTCACATGGTGAAAGCACATCATGTAAGACCAACTTTATTGGTAAAACAAAATATTATGCTAGTTGAGCGTGCATTTGGATTAGCTTTTTCCTTTACAGCTTTTTAAAGCATCACTTTTCTAAGTATAATTGAACTTCTGTCAACTTTAAACAAATAAGCTCCCCCACAAAAACTAATCCAAAAGGACAATAAAATAATTTAAAATAAATAATAAGATTTTCTAAAATTTTTATAGATTTCTGGTTAATCAAATTAGTTTTTTTTTTTTTTTAAAAAAAAAACTTAACTTCTTAAAACTAAGGCAAAAAAAAAAAAAAAAAAAAAAAATTCACTTAAGGCAAACTATATTCTAAATATACTTATGGTGCACTAATGGTGAAAGCACGCCGTGTTAGCCAGGTGGAGAAATATGCAACTTTTAGTATATGATTTAACAGATGGTATTATAATTTAGAAGACATCAACAACATACAAATTTCCTATCTCTCTAAATCTTAGGATAAAAATGGTCTGTCCTTCCATATAAACTTTTTCCACATGGACCTTTGCACTATGTCTAAAGTTATTAACTCATTCAACTCTCAATACCCAACTTAGGTAGCTTCCTTTTGCTATATTCTAAACACATGGGTCTTAAATCTTAATACCCAGTTTGGGAATTCTCCTTAAAAACAAAAACAACAAAAGAAGAAAGACTCCAAATGGACTTCAAGCAAGATTCTAAAATCTTTCCCTATCAAGTTCACATAACCAATTATCAATGGAGCAAAAGAATACACATGCAAACCCACTTTTATGTAAATCCCATTACGAGCTACAAAAAAAATAATGCATAAATCAACAAGCATTTTACAAAATCCAAACTGTACAACAAAATTTTCATGTTCACAATAGGAATTTAGAACAAAGACATGGATGATATCAAAATGTGGAAGAAAGAAGGGATCTGAGATGAGAAGGGATTTGGGTTTGGGTTCCGTACCTTTTTCTTTTGAGGACCCAAATTTGAAGCAAAGCAAAGTGAGAGAGAGAGAGAGTGAATGAGAACCAAATGCAAGGCAAAGCAACCAAGCACAGTACTGTGTATATATTTATAGGGAGATTTTAACTTTCAAATTTTTTAAAGAAAAAAAAGTAAGAAATTGGTGGGAGAGCTGGTCCAACTTGAGAGTGAGCTCTAAAAGAAATTTTGCTTTTGTACTAATAGTTTCGGTTATTTTCGTCATTAATACTATCATATACTTTTACCCGCATTTTGATATTATATGACAATGTGAGGGAAGAAGAAAAAATAATAAATCCAATAACGAGAAATGGTAAGTTATAGTTTAACATGCAGGACAATTGTGGTAATTTGTGTGTAAAATCGTGTGGTATTTTCATTTTCAATAAGTCTAGAGACACATCACAATTGACAACAAATTTCACATCTATCAAAGGTGATAAATTGTTAGTAATGAATAATAAAGTAGTATCAATGATGAGTCTCTATGAGAATTAATAATAATCAATCAATTCAACTAATGTGAAATTTTTTGTGAAAACTGTTGTGTTTATCATTACTCTTTCATTTTTAGCCTTAAGAATTTTATTTTGATCATTCATTTTGGATTCCATTTTTTATAAGGTGCTAAATAGAAAAAGGTGGTCTCTTACTCTTACCTCCATTTCTATTAGTAATTAGTAATGTGACCTTAGTATTAAATAAGTGATGCCCATGAAGATAAGTTACTTGTGTAATATCTCGCATCATTATATCATTAACTAAAATAAAGTGCATAATCAAAATGAAAATTTTAACAAAAAGCTTAGAATCACACGCCGGTATACATTGAATTACATCATTTACATATGGCTCAAACATTACATTGCAGTGAAAAATTATGTCAAAAATTTGTAGATAAGTGTGTCCATAGATTCCATACAAGAAACTTAAAAAAAATAAAAATAAATAAATAAAATAAAAATTAAGAAACTGCCCATACAATAACTTAAATTCTAATCCAAATCAAAGTTTTAAAACAGCTCCAAATGTCATTACGGTTTTTGTTTTTTAATTGCAATCGTCCTATGCTATGGCAAAATGGATATGGTCATTGTGTGAGCTGGCTTTTTGAGTCTGGTTAAAGTGTCGGCCTTAGTTGGCAAAGTCATGGGACTCACATGATATTGACACTATTAATTTGATTTGACATTTGATGTAATTCAATCACCGACAATTAACTACTTATATTTAATCTAGTTTTTCTAAAAATAAATAAATAAATAAATAAAACTTACAAGATTTAACGTAATTTTTGATAATTTATTTCCTAAATATGAGTCAAAAACTATAATTTTTAGGTTAAATACGTGACAAAAAAGAGAAGAAAATTAACTTTTTTTTTAAAAGCTAGTTTTGTTAATCTTTATTTTTCAAAAAAAAAAAAAAGAGTAAAAAGTAAAAAGATTTCTACCAACCTGACACTTTAACAAATAAAATTAGATCTCTGAAATTTATATGCTTTCGTAATTCTTTAATTTTGATAAGCAGTGTGTACACCAAACTCAATTTTAGGTGAAACAAACCTTAAAGTATTAAAAGAAGAAAAAAAAAAAAAAACCCCAGAGTATTAATTAATAAATTTATTGTGTTTATTTGGGTGGACAGTTTAAAACCCCAATTTTTTTTTTATTTAACAAAAGTAAAAACAAATTGATCTTAAAAATATTTTTTTAATATAATTTTTTTAAATAACCTATATTCCAAAAACTAAAAATTGTACCAACAAGCAGACATGCACTACAGGCAACAATATCTTTTATTTTAGTTAAGCCAATGACAACAGCATAAAGATTGTGACCATTCATATAAAAAAGAAAAGAAAAAAAAAAAAAAAAGATTGTGACCATCCAATTACTCTGACAGATGCATGATTGAGACAATATGTACGTCAAAAAACATGTGGGAGCCTTCGAAAAATTTTGTTAGTGCTTATGGTAGTTAGTACTCTATACTCATAATTTTGTTGAAACATGATTTTGTTGAAAATGGAAGGGAAAACAAAGAAGAAAAGAAAAGGGTTCAATAGTTATGATGAAGAAACTTCAGTGAGGAGGAAACCCTTGTAGTTGTAGTGCACTTTGCTTCTACTTTTATGCTTTCTTGTTGCTGAGGCAAAGGAATGCCAAAGATAATAAGTGGAGGTGGCTAAAAACCAAAATTTGTGTTAAAGCATCAAGAATGTGGACAAATTCAGAGTTGCAATGAAGTGTGTCTATCTGTCTGTTGGACCACTACTACTCCTACTAATATCTTGCATATAAAGCTTTGCTCCACTGCAGGATGGTAGATCTGGTGACTGAAGCCACTGTTTTGTGGAGAATATGGGCAAAATCATTATAAAAAAGAAGAAAAGTTAATTTATGAAAAGCTGTTTCGTGGGAACTAGAACATAATTATGGTTTAAGGGTCATTTCAATAGAAACTAGAATTTTCCTTTTTTGGATGCTTTAAATTCAGGTTTATTTTTTACGGAATGGTCTATTTCCACTTCTCCGTGTAATATGTTTGAGCTTAGCAAATGTTTTATCTAGTGTGTTTTTAGCTGGGTTAGAAGAGTGTTTTTTTTTTTTTTTTTTTTAGTGTGGGTTAGAAGAGATGTTAATTGTGTTGTCATGCCCTTGCTAAATATTTGCATAAAGCTTACAAATTGGTTGGTTTCGTTGCCATTGTTCAGTTCCCCAACCCTCACCTTTTTTGTTTTTTGTTTTTTTTTTTTTTTTTTAAATACCCCTAATAGATGTCTTTAAGTTGACTTTTAGATACACCAGATCCGATCAACCATTCAAAAAGACCATGAGATATATTTGACCAACATATACAACAAGAATGCACCAAAAGGCAAAATGGTAGCGGTGGTGTCCAATATCCAGGGTTTGAACCCCCTCCCTAAAATTTACCTAAAAATGAATTCACCAAAATGGTAGAAAAACTACCTCAAAACATGTGGAATTTTCAGTACCATACATATGAACATATCTTGCTTCGGAAGGAACTCAGGAAAAAAAAAAGTGAAGCGCTAGATAAAATTATTTCAATGCTACGAGCATTTACATTACTCGTAATTATGTTATTATGCAAGTGCATACATTACTGAATCCAGTAGTTTGACTATATCATGTCAGTGGAGCTTTAGCATGAAGAAACCTGCGGACACCATCTACCTACAAGACTGATTTTTAAGTTGAGGGGATCTTTGAGATCTCTACCAATAACTTGTGTAGTGCTTGAGGCTTTGAAAAGAACGGCGAGTGATCAGCGCCTTTTACCCGAAAGACCCGTTCTGGGGGGCTTGAGTTTATCATGCTCTCTTGGAGAGTGCTGGATATTGCATTGTCTTCTGGAGTCTCAATATAAAACCGCCTCACAGATCCATATTTCATGTCAGTAAGAGAGAGCTTCTCCAAAACTGGTGCAAAGGGTATTGGTCTCATTGAAACAGATGCCAGAGCAACATCCTAGAATGGTAGAAGCAGAATGCAATCATCAAGAATAGTAGAAACAGAAAGGAAAAAGTTTTAAAAGAAGGGAAATAACACTATAGTCTCTCTCTTACACACACACACACAAAAGAGAGATGTAACACCAGAATTTAAGAACCAAATGAGTGTTTACAACTTCTATTAGGATGGCTTCTATGTGCTACTCAATTGTGTCCTCTATTTGTAACCTCAAATAAAAAATAAAGGACAATGCAAGCAGTGCACTCCAAAATAAAACTGTTTTTTTTGTTCCCTTGTTAAAAAAAAAAAGCTGCTTCATGCTGACACTTAATTTCACTTCCACATAAAACGATGGACCTTGCAAACTTCCCTAATATGAACAAGTGCACATCCCAAAAAATTCAAATCTACACAGTTGACCAGAAAAAGAGTAATGCAGACTTTTGTGGAATGAATGTTGCTTCACCGTTGAACATTGAACGCAAATCAAATTACCATGGCAAGCAATAGCAGCCACTTAAAAGTCTTACTTCCCAGAAATTTCTTCCCAACACAGAACCTTATAAAACATCCATTTCAAAATCACTGAGACTCTAAAACATTTAGCCAATTGCACAGTGTTCCACTAATCCTTGAAAAAGGAAATCTTCATCATGTTTTATGATTTTTCAATTGCTTCAATGTGCACACCACCACATACAAATATCACTCATTGCAAAGACACAGTCAAGAGTCAAGACATATTAACTTGGAGCTTCATGTCTCTTTATAATCGTCAATTATACAATCGTCAAGTAATGCACCTGGTGAATCTTGAATCCGTAAACTCACCCTTTACCTTGCTCTTAGAAAGGGAGTGTTGGGCATACAAGTGTGAATGGAAGTCCCGCATGGAGCATATGGAACGTGAGGTAAGTGATATCTCACTATGTTATACTAAGGCCTCAATTGAAGTCTCCCCATGGTGTAATTTCCACAACAACTGCTATCACAACTTCCGTTGTCATAATAAGTGGTATGAGAGTTGACGGTGGCAGAGTAGCAAAGTGGTCCCTTTTGCAGTTGAAGCAAGGGTAGAGTGTGCTCTTAGAGGCTGGACAAGTGAGCATTGCACAATGCAATCCCACAAAATCCTATACAAATGAACTTGGAAAAAGACCCACAAAAATAAGAATGATGCGACACAAGACTAACAGTGGCAAGGTGATGTGAATGTATGGGGATCCTATGGATGAGTGTGTGGGACTAAGTACTAACACATGGTTCTTTGGTCCTTTGGATGGCATATGAGATCCCATGGGTGAAACATTGTCAAGGAAGAAAACACATGGGGCAAATGCAAGCCTATTAAGCCCTATACAAATGATCTTGGAAAAAGGACCAGAACACATAGGTTTAAGGTCTCAATTGAAGCCTTAAGGTCTTATCCTTCCATGATCATTTGTATGTTATAAGGTGGTGCCTTTATATGTTATATTAAGGTCTCAATTGAAGTCTCCCAAAGGCCTTATCTTTCTAACCAGTGGTATCAGAGCTGACAATGATGTGCAACAAGGTAGCCAGCTCATCAAGATCCCTTTCTATTTGGTTTAGAAATTCTTAATTACTTTTTCATTACTCTTAAGAGTCTTAGCCTTTCTAGGATAAGGTTCCTAATTCTTCTTGGAATATTTTTGGAAATAGCCTATAAAAAAGGTTTCATTTGTTTTATAAAGATAAAAATTGAGAAATTCAAATTTAACAAAACTCCAACAACTTATTTTAAGCTTTGAGGGTTTGATTGCCTTCTCCTTTCTAGGTGTGATCTTTTAATCTCCTTCCCAAGTATGATTGTCTATGGTTTATCTTTCTTTGTTTCTCATTCCATTCATTATTTTAATACCAAAAATCCCTCAAATTATTTCAAGATCCAATATTTCTACTACTTAACCTTCCTAAACCCTTAAACATCAAACCCTATTCAACATCCCTAAAGATCTCATCAAGAACCCTAATTTAATTCTGAATTCCTAAAGATCCTATGTCAAAATTGTTATCAGAGCCCATTAGGGCTTTCAATTGAAATCTCCCTAAAGTGTAATCTCCCCAACACAAAGTGGTGCGATTTGAGCTTTAACTCACTGGCAGCAGGGCAAAATAAGTTAGCAAGTCCTTTATCAACATCACCAATGTCATGGAGACAACCTGTTTAGAGCTACAACCTACAATGTTCAAATGTTCACAGATAGATATTCTTAAATCTTAACAGTGAAGAATCAGTCAAGACAATAACCAAGTACCAACACTGTCAGCATGCAGGTTCACCTTCATCCTTCTCCACAAGTACATATGGGTTTATGTCTGCATATCTATTTTCCTAACAAGCTATGCAGTAACACAGTCTTCCAACTTTGCAATCATGTATAACTACTTCAATTTACAAAGGAATTGAATCACCTCATCAAAAAATAAACATTCAATATAATTTTACATTAAAAGTAAATTATACCTTGGCAGGACTTTGGTTGAATAACAAATCCCTCAACAATGACTTATCTAGATCAATAGCTGTTGGAGGGTGATCATTCCCATTTGCGTATAAAAATTTCTGAGCCTGTCTCATTAGATCATTTGAACCTGCCTGCAATAGACTTAATTTATTAATCAATGTCAACACAGAGAATGTATATATCTAAACTTTTTTCTTCAAAAATAACAATAATATATCCCTTTTTTTATAGATGAACTTATCACAAGAGGAATGCAAAATATGCATCTTATGAATCACCAAGGCTCATCGTCATGGTGTCAGGCTTATAAGGCATGCACCATGCTCAGAGCCTACAACTACTTCTCAACTTAATATTTTATTCTTGGCCTCGAGTCAAGCTAGGGTGTAATTTCATTCCATGAAGATTTTGAGTAATATCTCAGAGCAAAAGCGCGTTCTCTTTTTCTTTTTTTTAATCTTCCTTCTCTCTCTCTCTCTCTCTCTTTTGGGGGGGGGGGGGGGCGCTCTTAATACTTTATAAAAATAAATATGAAAATGATAGCTAAACTACACATTACAGAAAGCATTCAGCATCATTAAAGGCCATGACAGGTAACTCATTTGTGGAGGCACAATGCTAGTTCCAAACAGAGAGGTTTAAGTTATGCAAGGAAATCTTGAGAATCAGTTCAACCCATAAGTATTCCTAATTACTGTAACTGTATAATGTAATAAAATTCATTAAAAAAGGAACATGCTTATTTCTTTCCTATTCTTTTTTTTTTTTTTTTTTGGGGGGGGGGGGGGGGTGTGGGGGGTGATGAGGGGGTGGATGTTTCACTAAAAGAAAGCAAGCATCATTTAAAGAAAGTTTCAAATTGCGAAATTCATCATTTAAAGAAAGTAAACAATTAATGAAATTCAGTTATACTAGAACGAAGGGAAAACCTGTTTAGTGAACATATCAAGAGTGCTTTGTCCATTAGTCAACATAGCCGCAGCAACAAAAATAGCCTTTGAAATTTTGGAAGGAAAACTTTCCATTGCATGTGATATACATGTACCACCAAAATCATGTCCCACCAAGATCACCTATATAAAATTTCAAAAACAAAAAGAGAAAATGTAAGAGATCTATTCAAGAAGAGGAAATGTTCTGACAACTTAAGTACCAATTCAGATTCAAACATCAAATAACACAAATGTAAACCAAAAGCTATAAGTAGAAGGATAAAACTTTGGTACAATTTTATAGGTGTTGTAGTTTAGGTTCTCCAATTAAATTCAACCATATGGTTGCATTGACCATTGAAACACACGGTTGAATTTAATAGTCTTTGGAAAAGATAACTTGTTTTTACTGCATTTGTCAATACAAACATGTGGTTGAATTCAATTGGGGAACCTAAGGTACAACACTTAAGGAACTGTATATAAGTTTTACCCTAAGCGGAAATAGCAAACAACTAGCAACAGCAATTCAACAGCAGAATTCACTATTATACTTGACTAATATAGATTGAGTACAACCATTAAAGGCTTTTTAATTACTGCTTTCCAAATTAGCAGTGTGACACAGAACCTCCTTTTCAAATGTAGTTAATATCATTTTATAAGCTAAAAGTGTGACCATGATTCCAATTTCCATTAATAATTTTGAACTCAACAACCCAACAGCGAGTTCAAATTCTTATAAGAAGAGCAAGCTGGATTAATTCTGTTCATCACTCTCTCTTTCTATCTCATTTTTTCTGCATTAGGTAGTTTTGTTCATCTCATGAATCCCCAGAAAGGCAAAGCCTTCAAATTTTTTTTTTAAAATGGCAGAGATCTTGCTAGCAGGGGCGGGAAAGCACCTCATGTTATTCTTTTCAAAGAGAACATCAAAAAGGTGACAAGTAAATGCCCTAGCTTTTTTAATTTTGAGCAACTCTAATGTGTAAGAAGAAACACACCATGGTGATTAGCAGTTAAAAATCTTGTTTTCATTAATTCTATTTGAAGTTGGTAGTAAACTGTTCATGGTAACATCAATACCTCTCTCCCCCTAAGAAAAAAGTAGTGACAGTGAACACATAAAAATTTAAATAAATAGAATAAGCTAATATCAATAGAAAAGAACCTTCTCATCCTCAGCAAGTTTTTCAAGAAAATCATTAAGTGGCTTCACATATTGAGAAAGACTCGTAATGCTGTTTGTGTCAAATGCATGAATCCCAGAACCGGTTAAGTCTATGGCAGATACTTTGAAACCCCCTTCTTCTAGAAGTGCTATAGTTTTATACCAACACCAAGCACCAAAGCCGCCTCCATGGATAAGGACAAAATGGCTGGTTTCTAGATCATCAAGCTTTATATCCTGTCAAACAGAAATATTTGGGAATCATAAGCAAGTCAAAATGATAAGAGGTGAAAAGCATAACAAGAATTTGAAACTTAAGACACCATACTTTATTCCAAACAGTTTGTTCACACCACCCTTATGTATAGAGTCTTGTCATGTCTAAAGTTGTAACTATTTTAGATTAACTGACCAGTCATGATTTACGTTTTGCATAGAACAAAGAGAAACCATTCCAATGTTTAGCCATTCATTGCCTATAATTTTATTGGTGCCTGCATTTACCCTTGCATCACAAATTTATTATAAGAGTGATAGCAGTTCAGGTCATGTAACCATTTTTAGGATGCAGACCAAAAATGCATCCTTAGCCACTATAGAAAGGAGTGGACATACACGATGGTTCTTTTAAGAGTATTGAAGAAAGAGACAAGGGCTGTCCCAAGTGGTGCACATTAGATAGCAAAGAGAATTAGAGACGTAGATTCTGCACCAAAGTGTGATGACCTGCAATTTTTTTGTTGAGATTCCTCTTCAATGAACTTTAATTTGTTAAACGAGAATCCAATAGATGAAAACTATAGAGAATTGCATGCCCCCACTAATATATTCAAATGCGGGCTTAAACAAGAGCATCTCATATAGGCACCATCAAGAATATACTCAGAATAGTCAATTCAAATTCCCAAAGTCTTAATATCTATATACATGAAAAAATACATCAACTAAGGACCCCTTCTCCCAATTCACATTGTAATCACTAATCAATCAACCATTAATATAGCAAAAGCAACACAGCACATACCAATGCACACACACACACAAAACAAAGCAAACAATATCGAAGCTAATTGAAGGCCATCAAGCATTGAAGGCCATCAAGCATTTATTATTATATATCCCTTTCACCCCCCAAAAATAAATCAGAAGTCTTAAACATCATATCATCATTTCAGCATCACAACCATAAAATTCCATAATTTCCATTTCCAACACCTCCACTGCAAGAAAACCCAAAAACCCTTTTTTTTTTTAATAAAAATAAAAAGAAAGAAAGAGAAATCCAGAAACAGAACCATCCAAACTCTAACAAAACCATCCAATTCAACAACTTTCAACTAAAACAAAAATACCCAGATAGACAAACCTGATTATCAAGCTGGTAAGGACTTCAAGTATTCATTATTTAATTACCATTCCAAAAAAAACATATATTACACTTGATGAACAATCCAAACTCTAACAAAACCATCCAATTCAACAACTTTCAACCAAAAGAAAAAAAACCAAGAAAGGCAGAGGCCAAGGCAAACCTGATTAACAAGCTGCTGAGGCTGGAGAAGAGGGTCGGTGAGGGAGCGAGCTCTGGAGCTAGAACTCCGCGGCAGCTGATTCTTCTTAGAGTTGGGGTACCTAAGCGAAGCAGAGCGATCGAAAGGCAGAGAGCCGTTGTGCTGTTGTTGTAAAATGATGGTGGCGGCAGCAGCAAGAGCTTGTTCTTGAATCAAAGCATCATCAACGAATTTCTCTTTCCGCGATGATCGAATTCGAGTCCACCTGTTGCTTGAATTGGAAGACACTGTTGCTGCTGTGTTGTTTGCATTGGCAAGTCTCTTTGTGGCTTTCCTTTTGTTCACTGGCTTGGGAGCCAGACAGCCACACAGGTTGCCCATTGAAGCAGCTGCATGTAAGAGTAGAACAGAACAGAACAGAACAAAACAAAACACAGAGACAAAGAATATGAAGAAGAAGGGAAAGAGGTTTTGAATATATTCGTTGGCAAAGTTCAGGTACACATTGAGGAAGGAAGGTCACAGGAAGGAACTGAACAGAGATAGAGAGAGAGAGAGAGAGTGGGGTTGGAGTCTTGGAGAGAAGGACGGCTTTGGGGACCTTTGATTTGAGAGTTAAAGCTTTATATATTGTGCATAGTGTCCCCTGATCACAAAGGTGGTCTCTTGCTTTAGCTGTGTACTGTGTACTGTGTCAACTTACCCAATTTTACTTTGGAAATGTACTATTCACAGAGTGTTTGCGTGTGCGTGAGTGCGCGTGTTTTTATTTTTTTATTTTTATATATAGAAATGAATAGGGACAATGTATTTGGATAAATTTATTTTTATTTGTGTTTATATTACTTCAAAGTGATTTTTTTTGGGGATAAAAATGAAGGAAAAGGTAAACAAATATCTTAAGGATTAGTTTAGGAAATATATTTAGAAACTTTTCATAGGAAAAGAAAGAAAAAAAAAAACTGATTTTTTGACTACCTTTTTATATTTTTCATAAAAGTTGTATCAACAAACTTTAAAAATGATTCATTAATAAATATTGTAAAGACACAAATTAACCAAACTCAAAAACAATTTTTTTTTTGATAGTTAGTGGAGGGAGATTTAAATTTTAAATATTTTCATTAAAAACACCAATGGGTGTTAGTTAAACTATAAGATTATTTACAAATAAGTTTATGGTTGCACTTAAGTTGACAATTAAGTTGCTTAGGCATTTATATCAACTCGTGTAAAAATTTTCATTTATCTATACTATCTATAAGAATATTCACCTCTTTGAACTGGATTTTTATATAGTTTAAAAATATCCTTATTAATGAATGATAACTTCTCTTAAAAATATGGTTATAATTGTCAAACAAATAATCAATCTATCTATACTTTCTACAACGAGTCCAAATCTTCTATCTCATCAATTGTATTCCACTTCATGCTCCACCAATAAAATTTAGACAATTAACCTCTCTCATTAAATGAGATAACTCTGACTTTAATGAGAAAGGCTAGTCAACACCTACAACTATTATCTTTTTGAATTAAAAAATAGAACTCCTAAAATTTAGGTTTTTTTCCCTTTGCATTCATCTTTTTATTCTCTAAAATTTAGCCATTTTTTTTAATTCATTTTCATCCGAATAAAATGCCTCCAGTTTTTTTAAAACAAAAAACAAAAAACAAAGAGAACTCTTAAAATTTACTCTTCTTTCCTTATTTTTTTAAAATATATTTGATTAAAATATCAATTTTCCTTATTTTTTTAAAATAGTTTCTCTCTCTTCACACCTCACAACCATCACCCACGCTCTTCCCTCACTCTCGAGATACATAAAAATTTAATAAAAAACTAAAATGCAAATAAATTGTGCTAGTGTAAATTTTCATGGTTACTATTGATTTGGATGAATTTTGCACAATTTTATATAAGCTGATGTGGGTGGCTTTTAGGGTTGATTTGACAAAATTTTAACCTTAATCTACTTTCCACAATCTGATGCAAGTGTGGACTTAAGTACATGAATTTTTACTTCTTCATTCCTCTTTATTGAAATATATTTGAGGGAAAATTTTACATTATACTAGTTCTCGTGCAATTTACTATTCTTTTAAATTTATTAGTGTTATCATGGATTTTAGACTTCTTGGGTTGGCTCCATGATTGTGATTGATTATTTTAGTATCATTTTCTTTGGGATTCCTTCTAATGATATTTCCCATAAACATATATGTTACCTACTACCTACGCACGGTTTTAATAATAATTTTACATTTTTTTAAGGATTTCCTATAAAGATACATATAGGGATTGATTTTAAATGATTTTTTTTACTATTTAATAACGTTAATGTTTATTCTTTTCCTTTTGTTTTTTCATTCATAGTTTATAATTGACCAATCTGATTTTGAGCATACTCTTGTGACTAAGAGGAAACAAGCAACTACAAGCATAGTAAATATTTTGTATGATATCTATGTAATATATACCCTTATCTTTTTCGTGAATCATACAATATATATATATATATATACACATATATATATTTACACCTGGTGTAACTCTTTAGAGTTACACATTTTCTAAACTATTAGATTTAAGTAGATTCAACGGTAAAAAAAATGCACTCATTAATGCTGATATTCTGATAAAGATCTCATTTATTATCCTTATTTATAGCATTCCATATCTATCTCTAATTCCAAAAATAAGTATATTTTTTTCTTTGCTCTCTCTTTCTCATCCACCACACGTTTCTCTCTTCTCCATTGCTCTTCCACCTCCATTTTTATAAGGTTTCACCTCTACAACCACATAGAATCTGACGAATCAAAAACTCAAACTAATTAAATCATTACGAATAAAATTAAAATAAGGGTACTAAAAATATATTTACATCTCAAAAAAAAAAATTACATATATGATTGGTTGGGTTGGGTCTTTTGGGTTGAAAAAAACTTACATAAACAATGTAACTCAATTAAAAAAATCAAACCAAATCAAACGTGTACCATCTAACAAAGATGAACAAGATGAATTTGTGTCTCTGTGATAACCGGAGCAAGAGTTATTACAAGACAACACAGGTGATCATGGCGGCGGTGGGGGTCTTGGTCTTTATGGTGGTCAAGTCTATTTCATCATTTGATCTCCGCAAGAAGGAAGATGCATGTTAGGCTTATTGGGATATTTGTTAATTTGTATATATTAGAGCATTCGCATCAGTGCGTTTATTTTACACATTCATTTTTACACTAAAAACTTACTTTTTCTATTTTACACGTTCACTTTTACAAAACACTCACATCAATTCATTTATTTTACAAGTTATTTTAATAAAATATTCATTACACTCTATTTTTTTATTATTTTTTTTACCTACCTCCCTTAAATACCCGCGCCCTCTCTCTCTCTTTCATTTTCCTGGTTGCTTTCACGCTTTCAGTCTCTTTCTCTCTAAACCCAGTCTCTGGTTTCTCTTTCAACCCACTCTCTGGTTTCTCTTCCCAACCCATCCGCCACAGCTCCGACCACCAAACGCCGCCGATCCACCACCCTCTACCACCGAAGCTCCGCATCAACAATCTCCCAGCCCCGCATCACCGATCCACCATAAACCCATCCGCCACAGCTCCGACCACCAAACGCCACCGATCCACCACCCTCCACAACCGAAGCTCCGCATCAACGATCTCCACAACCCTGCATCACCGATCCATCATAAACCCATCCGCCACAGCTCGGACCACCAAACGCCACCGATCCACCACCGAAGCTCCGCATCATCGATCTCCACAGCCGCATCACCGATCCACCACCAAATCACAAAACCCATCCGCCACAACTCCGATCTGCATCGCCGATCTCCGATCTCCGTGTTTGTGTATCTGTGTGTGTGTGTGTGTGTTTTTTTTTTTTTTTTTTTTTTAAGCAAGTGTATCTCTGTTTTGTGTGTTGATTTGTCTGATGTGTTTGTGTTTTGATTTGTCCGGATGTGTTTGTGTGTTGATTTGTCTGGTTGTGTGCATCTAGAAAAAGAGGAAGACGAGATACTGAGGTTGTTGAGCCGGAGAAGAGAGAGAAAAAAACGAGCGAAGGAAATGAATAAATTATTCTTTACACGAGCTACAGTAGCCGTGTATATTTACACGGTTACTGTAGCTCGTGTAAAGAAATACACATTTTTATGCAATTTTAGAAGAGCTGATGGAGTGCATTTTTGAGCAAAAATGTGTAAAAATTGATGTTTACATGATTTTACATGACTTTAAACCCACTGATGCGAATGCTCTTACATGCGTAGAGTGTTGTAAATTTTTAAGGGTTAAACAGTGTTTTCGATTGGATTTTTGTTTAGGTAATCATGTTGTTCAGTTCATGCTTAAGATTATAACATTCGGGAATAACGCAAAAGAAAAAACACCAAGATAATGATGAAGTAATCCATGGCTTTCTTCTCAAACAAGGGGGAAAAATATACTTATTTTTGGAATTAGAGATAGTTATGGAATGTTATAAATAAGAATAATAAATGAGATCCTTATCAGAATATTAGCATTAATGAGTGTATTTTTTTGACCGTTGGATCTACTTAAATCCAATAGTTTAGAAAATGTGTAACTCTTTAAAGATGCACCAGGTGTAACTTGAACTCATCTCTTTATATATATATATATATATAGGATTAGGTTCAAGTTACACTTGGTGTAACTCTAAGTAATGTTACACCACTCAATAATTTGTTATTGAATTAATATTTTGAAAATCCAACCGTTATTACATGTTCTATATGTTCTTAACATGCATGCCAATTTTCATATCAATCAGATTGCTATTTACCATTTGATCTATAAGCTCATTTTTTATGTATTATCTTAAACTACAAAAATTTGAAATTTAACAATTGATTGATGACATGACTATTAATCTTTGATCATCTCAAAATTTTGCAAGTATGAAGAATATATGAAAATAATGTAATCTAACGGTGGATTTGTCAATATTCGCATCTAATTAAAAAATATTGAGTGGTGTAATATTGTTTAGAGTTACACTAGGTATAACTTGAACTCAACCCATATATATATATATATATATATTATAAATAATTTGATAGTTAAAACAAGCTGAATACAAATTTTTTGTCCCACTTTTTGTATTCTATTTTATAATCAATTATAGTATGCTATGTGTTTGATTTTTTATTTATTTATTTTAAATTTTGGTTATATTATAAGAAAAGTCAAATAAATATATGACAAGTTGTGATTTTTTTTGAGAAAGACAAGTTGTGATTGATGTAACATAAAATGGAACACAAGGGTCAAAGAATTTGTATTAAGAGGGCAATTTACAATAGGTGAGGGGTTTTGATTATTTGAACTTTAAATGTCTCAATTAGATACATTAAAAAAAGGGAAAGGTTTGAGTCCAATACTTCCAGTGCATTAGACCTAGTCAGATGATGACATGTGTCTAAAAATAGACATGTGTCACAATCTCAACGGATCTAGTGTCACTGGACATAAGACCTAATCCTGATTCAGTAAAAATATACCAACAAATTAAACTACAAGACTTTGTTTATGATTAATCTAGAGATGATTCTCAAAAAAAAAAAAAAAAAAAAAAAAAATCTAGAGATGAGTTGTATTACTAATGTCACGGATTTTTAGAAACTGAAGCTTGACACAAGTCACACAACCATAGAAATGTGAAATGTCACTAGTCAAATGCTGCAGCTAGCTTCCAAATATTGCTGTAGGTTTGTATTTATATTTCATTAATTAAGCACCTTTTTTCCCCAACTGTTTCTGCCCGTGTGTGCTAACATTAAAAACATGTGAAGACAGATTTTTTTACAAAAATGCTTTTTGAGAAAAAAAAAAAAATGAATGTATTTTTATAGGCATTTATATTAGAAATTTTTTGTTTGTTTCACTATTAACATTTTTTAGAAAATAAATTATTTTAAAAAATTGGTAAATTTATCTCATTTTTCTATGTTTGGCCAACAACCTTAAAATAAGTTGAAAAATTATCTCTTCACTTTCTTTATTTACTTTTGCGTAGAATAAAGTTATTTTCTTTATTTAATTTCCCGTGTGATAAAATTGTTTTTTAGAAAATTTAAGTGGAAAACAATTTCGCCCCAAAAAAAAAGTGGAAAACAATTTTATTTCCTACTGAGAACATGGGAAGTTAAAATATAATTTTCATTTGACTTGTATTTTTTATACTAACAAACATATGAAAATGCAGAAAATTACCTTCAAATAAAAATTTTCATTAAAACAGACGGGCATAAAAAAAAAAAAAATCTAGTGTGACAAAATTTTATTGGGAGTATAGTAAAAGTTATTTTAAGAAATCCTTATAGAATTGAATTTTTATTTTTTAAAATAGAGAGGTCAAATGGTAGCTTTTGATTCCATCATGGCTTTCCTTTCATGCAATGGCAATGAATTCTTCTCTAAAGATAATGATCACATTTTCCTTTATTTTTCTTGAAGACCAAACACCCATGACCCACCCAACCACTAGAAATATTTTAAGCCCTTTCCCACATTAATAGTTCTAGGAATTTTGGACAATAAACTCACTACCCCCCACTCTACTAACTTCTTGTATTCTCCATTAACTTTTTATTAAAAAAAAAAAAATGTAAAATTGGATTCAAAAGAAGCTTGTCGTATACCATCTTCATTTTGGTTGGCGGTGTTAAAGATCGATCGACATGAAGTTTTACGAATGCGACCAAATCTTAGAATTTTGGGCGATCATTTAAATCCACCGTCAACTTGTGTTTTAGTTGGTGCTAGATTGCTATTTATTAGTACTACAAATTTGTGGTCCACTTCTTTTGTCCTAGAATTAACATTTCATTTTGGCTGGGAATTAAAAAAAAGAAAAAGAAAAAAGAAAAAGAAAAAAGAGAATTACCCATTAATTAGTTCTTCACCACAAAGGAGTCAAAGGAAGAAAAGGACCACTACGCAATTGTCATTTTCCAACGTAGAAAAGAGGGCACGTCCTAATTGGTATAACCATGTTTTTAAAGGAAACATTCAATTTATAAAAAAAATTAATAATTAAAATAGACTTAGAAAAGAGCTATGGAGAAGGCATCTTTGTTACAAGTACATAGGCTTTTTTTATTGAACTATTATATAGGCAATTATGCGCATGATATCTTCTTTATAAGAACTTATCCCAATGCAATTTTTTTATTAAAAAAACCCTTTCTTTAATTAGCCCTGAGAAGGGAGCCAAATAACTTTATAGCCTTTACATATTTCTTTAACTGATTGCTTTGTGATTGTGATTCAGGGTGAAATTTTTCTTTAGTTAGCTAATTCTTCTTTCGTTTTTTGGGCTTTAACCCTTTAATTGATTAGAAGTCAAGTTCTACTTGCTGCTATATTTTTGTATTATAAATTGAACATATTTAGTAATGTTATTGTTCATGGACCATATTCATTATCATTTGCCACTTTAGGCGTGTCAGAAGAATTCACACCATATATGGACCTCCATTGGGAATTGCATAGACCGAAATTATACTGAAGTGAGACTTTGAAACTAAGCTACTTTGAACACTCAAAAGACAATTCTCTTTTTTTTCTTTGGTTGACAAGTATGGGAAGAATTTGTTGTGCTAAGAAGTAAGAACTTTTTAGACTTGTCAAAAAGTCATAGAGAAGGCTTTCTTGTTGCCACAAGTTTCTTAACAACTAGAAGGAATGGTGGAGCGAATATCAAATAAAAACTTTCTAGATTCATTTTAATTCTATTGTTTACCAAATTAATTAAGATGGATTGGCTTTTTTTCAAAACCCCTTTAAAGGTATCATTTGCTTTTACATTCAATAGTAGCACTTTCGAGATTGAAATTGTATAGAACTTGCAGGAATAGCGATGTGAATGTAAAATCAAAGAAAGGCACAGCTTGTTTTGGATGGTTATGACTTATGAAAGATGACCTTGTCTTTGTGAGAGGGATCAAGAAATTAATGTAGTTGTTGGGGGTTCAGAAGTCTATTGGATCTCAATGAGCAGAATCGTAATGGACGTAAACAAATAAATCGTGCAAAGGAGGTGGATATATAATAAATAATGGTCTTATTCAATTGTACCAATTTTTCTTCTTTTTTTTTTTTTTTTTTGGATAATCAAATTGTATTTAGCATATCACAGATCCTGCAGGTACATGTATTATTTAATTTTTTTTTTTCAGCAACCATATTGGTAGTTGACATTATTTTATTCATGCTAGACAAATATGTTCGATGAAGTCATAAATTTCAAACCGTGGAAAAACATTACCTGGAAAGCCCAACTTTCAGCGAAGAAACGATTCTCTGAGTAAAATTGAAGCTATACTGACATAAGAATTCCACAACTAATGAATTGGTTTTTTCTTTATTAGAATTATTATTATTATTATTATTATTTACCTCCTAATGCTGAGCTTATTATCAAGAACTATTTGCAATTGATGATTGAAAAACATTTTGTGTGTCCATTGTACACTTTGTACCTACGGGCTACGACCTGCGGGGACCATACAGAAATAAATGTTCTCAAATGATTGTGGTTCAAGATCTTAAAGATAGCCCCCAAACCTTTTCAAAGGATAGTTCTGTTTATAATTAATCAGATTAATGCCAGAGTATCCTGTAGTTGCAAGCAATAAATGAGTTATGCACATTTGCCAGAACCACCTAAAAGCTTATTTCATTTGAATACATGGTCCAAGAGAGAGCAGAGAGACCGGTAATTGTTTAGAGGCTTCACATGCTTTTTATGGCATAAAGAAGCTTACCATACCCCATTAAGCATTTTAATGTTGCACTTGAATAAACTTATTTTTTTTTGTTCTCCTCTTTCTTCTTCTTTCAAGCTTGGTCAAATCTCCTTTACCATTTGATAACATAACAAAATATTAAAAAAAGAAAAAGAAAATGTTTCCAGTTTCTTTTTAAGTTTTGTATGATCTTTAGTTCTCTGAAGATTCTACAAAAGCTGGTTCGGCCCTGATTCCTGAATGTCAATATATTTCTTTAATTGCTTGTGACTCTTTTTGCTTTCGGTAAGCAAGGTATGGGTGGTGGAAAAGAGTGGTTGCAATTTGTATACTTTAATCAATGACCACCCACATAGCTGAAATTTGAGATAACTTCCCAACTGTGCAAATCTACTCAAAATTAATTTAGCCCTCTTTCTCTCTGTCCTGTTGATTGCTTGAGCTTAAGCTTCACTTTGAATTGGTTTATTCAAAAACTAAGAGCTTTTGTAATATAAAAAGTGTTATAAAATGATAGTATTGGCATAAAGATAGCTAAGCCATTTGGTGTTTTCTAATTAGGGGTGGCAATTCATGTTCGTAGGTCGGGTTCATGTTGTGTTAAGCCATGAGTATTCGGCTATATGAATTGACTCGAACCCGACCTGTTTAGTAAACGTGTCAGGAATCTTCAACCCGAACACAACCTGTTTATTAAACAGGTCAATCTGACTCAACACGTTTAACTCGTTTAATTAACAAGTCATGTAAAGGTCAATACAAAAGACCCATTTAATAATCTATTTGATGAATAGGTCATACCAAACCTATATAATTTTTCTCAATTCCTGTATATCTAACATTAAAATACAATTGAAACTATAAATATAGCAATAAACATATAAAAAAAACCATTAATTAAGCAATAATATCAAAATAAATAATAATTTTATAAGCTAAATGGGTCAAATGGGTCAGACTGGTTCACATGTTGAACACGAATACGACCTGTTTATTAAATGGGTTAGTTGTGTCAACCTGAATATGACTCGAACCCGTTTAGCCTCAACCCATGACCTATTTATAAATAGGTTAGTTATGTCGAGTTTGAAGGTCGTGTCAGATTTTGCCACCCCTATTTCTAATGATTCAAATTTTTTTTTTTAAAAAAAAAAAGGGCCAAATTGCTTAAAACTAAACTAACAGACTTTTGTAGAAATCTAAGATGGGGTTATGGAAAAGGTGAAGAGAGAATAGACAATATATGCGAATTTCAAACGGGTACGTACGACCTACACCCACATATAAAACTTAAGGCGAAATTATACTCAAGTTTTTAAAATTAGCAATATTAAATAAAGGTAAAATTTAGCTAAAATAGTAAATTAGGACTCATGAATAGTTAACAGAATGACTAAGGTGGTGTTTGGATTTGCCAAACTCAGTTAACAAAACTGAGTTTTTGTTAACTCATAACCCAAAAACCGTGGCATCCATATGTATAATGTTTGTTTGGTTGATTTCCACGGGTGTTAACTTAGTTAACAAAATTGAGTTTTTTGGATTTTGAGTTAACAAATTCGGAAACTCCCGCGAGCTGTTTTCAAGTGATGAGTTATGTTAACTCAGTAGCAATAGGCATAATTTTCATCAAGTTTTGGGTCCCATAGCAGTATTACGTTACATCAGTGCAGACCCCAGTACTCTCCCAACGACACTTTTGTATTTACTTTCCCAACTACCTAGCACTTCACTTCATTCACTTTCCCTTTTCCTTCTCTAAAACCCACAACACAGCAACAATTGAAGTAGAGCTCTCTGCCAATCAGCACCTTCAGCTTGAGATATACACAACTTTGTTCACTAATTTTTGTTTCCGATGAGACCCAAATTCAGCCCCTCCATCTATTGGGTTTTATTTTGATATTTTTTGTTTTTTCCATGTTCCTCCATTTTTTGTGTTGTGTTTACTGAGACCTTGGCTCACTTGGTTGTGAATGCTTGTTTATTTATGCCTTTTTTTTTTTTTTTTCTCCTTTCCTCTTCACACCTATTGCTTTTTCTTCTTCTTTCTTTTTTTCTTTCTTCAGGTGTAGTTCTTCCCTCTGCTTCTTCTTCTTCTTCTTTATTTCTTTTCCGTTTCTTTCTTTCTTTAAATCTTCATTTACTGGGAGACCGATTTTCTTCTTTGCGTGACCGATTTTCTGTGAGACTGATCCAGGAAGAAGCATTTTGGTGGTGGAGAGGAAGAATTGAAAACAAAATTTCTGCCACGACTATTTGTGAGTTGTATATTTGTGGGTTCCAATTTGTGTTGTTGAGATCTTTGTAGGTTGTAATTGGTGTTTTTGAGGGTTGTGATTATGGGTTTGTGGTGTTCTGTGTGTTGTTGAGGAAAAAAAAAAAAAAACTAAAGAATAAATTAAATCAAAGAAAAGGAAGATGGGTTTGTGGTCACTTTGTCTGTAGTGTTGCCAACGATGAGTCTACCACGGGAACTTGCTGGTGGTATGGTGGGTTTGTCAAGGGAGGTGAGTTGACGAAATTTATGGGTTCGGGTTTGTACTTTGGGAGAGTAAAACAGAGCTGAAGGGGGAAGGGGAAATGAGAAAAGAGAAAAAGATGGGATGAAACCTTACGTGGGTAGGCTAACAACTTTGCTCTAACCAAGTTACAGGTATAGGGCCCACAAAATGGTGAAAAATTTGAGTGATGACGAGTTGAGTGAAGTGTGCCAAATGGGTGGGTGATAGAAATTCTGGTATTTTAAGTGATAGGTGATGAGTGAGGTGTGATGAGTGATGAATGACGAAAATTGAGTGATAAAAAAAAAAAAAAAAAAAAAACCAAATAGGGCTTTAAGTGTCCATTTGGCAAATATTATTTTTGCCAATTTATTTTACAATTCAGCTTATTTTTGCTACTATTAATGGGTCCCATTGCACTTTTTGGTACTATTCATGAATTCCACAGTATTATCTCAGCTAACTTTTAGCTTTATTTACAGTACTTTCAACAAAAAATTTTCAGTTTCAGCAAAATAAGCGGATTTCAAACGGACCTTTAGTCATTTTGTTAACTACAGTTAATGTATCGCTTATGTGGCTAACAGAACAATAACTTGACAATTTTTTTTTTATAAAAAATTTTACAAAAATTATTATACAAGAATCAAATTAACCCAGTTTCAAAATCTAATCTTAATTCCATCTGGTTCCAAATCAAAACCCCACTTGGCCATTAGATTATGAAATGAAAGAGAAAGTGATTAAACAGACCTTACTCACATCCAATTCAGACGGCCCAAAAATCGAATCCCATAGTGCAATACTCAATGCCAACTAACTCAATTTGAGATTGGGGATAGGCATTATGAATTTCTCTATCTTTAGTCTTCACAATGAAGTAATTCTAAATGACCCCAAACAATAAAGAAAAAGTTTGGCTTGCAATTCAATTATACAATGATCAAGAAAAAAAAAAAAATAGATATCGTAGGAATATGTTAGGATTTGTGCATTTGTGCCCTTAAATCCTATTGTATGATATTATGTATTACATTATGTATGACATGATGTATGACTTAATATTGTAATTAATAAAGTTGTTTTATTGTTATCTAAAAATAATGGTAACATGAATATTTGGACATTGTCATATAGTCCATGAGATGCATAGTATGTGATTATGTGAAAAGTCATAGAAGATATAAATCACAAGTTTTTTATAAATTCAGAATTTAGTTCGTAGTCGGTGATGAAACTGGGCGTTTCATTTGCGAAGACTATAACATGTCAACTAAGATGATTTGTTTTAATCATGGAAGTGATGACTTCTAGTTGATATGTTGATATGTTTTAAGAGTTAAGATATATTGAACTGGATCGCTGCAAGATTTATTATTCTCTTAATGACTGTCAATTGAATAATAAATTTCATAACTTATATTCATATGAACTCTTAATCCTGAGAGAATAATGTACCTGATCATAAAGTGTAGGTTGTTTTGATATATCAGAAGTGAGATCTAAAGTAACAGTCAAAATTTCAGTATGTTGGGCCGCACATTTAGTGTTGATGGAACATATATTCTTAAGATGGAATTCATAGTCTCTTAACAGAGATATAAAATATTCCATTGAGATAAGTTTAATGGTTTTGTTATTTAGAATGTTAGGCCTAACTACTTTTGTAAATAGTTACTAAAGTATATATTTATGAAATTGGATTTCATAAATATATGATGAATAATTAAAGGATTAAACCGGATACTCAAGGATTAAGATGTAGTAATTCACAAAGTGACAGTCTTCATTCATGACTTTGTGTTACTACGAATATTTTATGAAGTGGTTGCATGTACAATAAAGTCTTGGGATATAATTTATTAATAAGGTTTAGAGTGCAATTATATTTATATAGTAGTATTAAATATAATTAATGGTAACTTTGGACTTGTCAAGAGTTGACAGAAAAGCCCAATACCTATTGGAGCTAGTGTCTTATTTGTTCCCTTTTGGTCCCACTCCAAACCACATACTAAAACCCAATTGGGAAGGCCCAAAAGGCTAGCCCAATTAGATAATCAGTTATAAGAGAAAAACATACAGAATTTTGTAATCATCACAAGTGCATGATTTGAGATGTATATGAGTGTTGGACACTTTCTCATTCTCTTAAGAACAAACTTATATAACTGATTGAGAGACCACACATCTTGGGTATTAGTGGAATTGAAGTAAAGATTGAAAGTCTTCTCAAGAACTTTTGAATTTAGGTTTTGAATTTCACTGCTTCAAGGTACACTCTCTTGTTCTCTAATTCTGAAACTTATATGGCACATTTTAACAATTGTGAATGAAGTAGATCCATTTAATATATTTTCCGCTGCGTACATGCATAATTCCAACAGAATATGGATCCAAAATCCAACAATCTTCAAATGAATAAGTAGCAGAATTAAATAATCAACAATCAAAGCACATGTTATATGAGATAATAACAAGGTACAATGTCGTTGATCTCTTAGAGAAAGAAAGAGAGAAGTCCTTCTTGGACCATCATTTTTTTTTTTTTTTTTTTTTTATGTGTAGCGTTAGTTAGAGGAGCAGGGAGAAACAAGTGCACTGCCAGCCAATGATGGAGCCCATTAGGTCTTCTTCTTCTTTGATTGATTGGGGTGATGAGGGCTTTGTTGAAGAAAGATCTTCTCTCTCCTGCGTTTCAGAATCAATTGTGGATAGCCAAGCTGGGTTTGATTTAGAACAATGTAGGATAAAAATTTGACTTTGGAACCGGGTCAGTTGCATGTAAAATAATTTTTGTAATTTTTTTAGTTAAAAAAATTTTAGGTCACTATTCTGTTAGTCATATAAGCAATATTACTAATGGTAGCTAACAGAATGACTAATATTGATTATCTTTAAAACTTAAGCGACCAATAACACATACTTAAAACTTGAGGGACCAATTACGCTCATAAGATAAACTTTAGAGACTAACAGTGTAGTTTCGTCAAAAGTTAAAAGTTACATGTTTTTCATTAGCTAATTGTAACAATTTTGATTGTGTACACAGCTCTGTATTTAGAGATTTATAATGTTTTTTTCTTTTCTTTTCTTTGATAGGTAGATGATTTGGGTAGGAGGGAGCTTTATAATGATTTTGAAATAACATGAATAAAGACAATATCATAATTATGGAATCAAATTAAATATCACACTAATTTATTGTTGATGCATAGTCCTTAATTTATAATCTACAATCCTTTTTTTTTTTTTTTTTTGAGAACCCTTTAATCTATAATCAATATATATATATATATATATAAATAATAAAAACAAATCTTAGTTGATAAAAAAAAGTTTTTTTTTCCCTTGTTTGCTTTCCTCTAGAAAGCCCATGATGGTGAAACCCTAGCCTTGCATAGGCCGCCGCTTTCCCTTGTACTGGTGGAAACCTAGGTTTTTTTCTTTTTCTTTGTCTCTTCATTGTTTACCTTCCTCCATCCTTTACTCCTTCCTCCACCTCACTACACCCCAACACCCACAACTATGGATGACCTTACAAGTCAGTGTGCCTGCCTCTCCCTCCATGTAAAAGAACGCCAAACCATTCCCTTAACTTCTAACATTGATAGCAACAGTAAAGTGCGTGTGGCAAAACTCTTCACCAAGCGCTGAGTTAAAAGTATGTGGAGATTTTCCCAGGACTTTGAAGTACGTGACCTTACTTCTAACACTGTTCTGCTACTATTCATTGAGAAGGCGATGCGCAAAACATTCTCTCGTAGGGACCTTGGACTTTTGACAAATACTTGATAGGCCTCTACCAGCCAAGCACCTCTGAATCGATGGATGATGCAAAGTTCACTACCAACCCCTTTTGGATTCAAATCCATAACCTCCCACTCAACCGTATGACAAAAGCCAACATTGTGGCTATCGGGAAGACTATTGGCCACGTTGAGCAAGTTGATGCCTCGCCATCTGGAGAGTACCGAGGATGCTACATCCGAGTTCGAATCCGTATTGCTATTGATCAACCCTTCTGTCGAGGACACTACATTGACCTAGGTGGCTTGGACCTCCACTGGATCTCCCTCCAATATGAACGCCTCCCCATTTTTTGCTACTGGTGCGGCCTCTTGAATCATGACGAAAAGGAGTGCAAGCTTTAGATTGACAGTGGTGAGTCTCTGCGAAAGGATGAACAACAATATGGACCATGGTTGCGAGCTCTTTGGCCAACGTCCAACAACCATAAGTGGTTCATACCAAATCTACACAAATTTCAGGCCCACCTTAGCCCCACTAACCTATACTTCACCGTTTACACGCCCATCTCATCAAACAACAAACACGCCACACACAGCATCTCCTCAAACAACAAACACGCCACACACACCATCAAACCTACCATATACCTCTTAACTTGCTGAACCCATGGCCCACACAGACTGTCCTAAATCTGCTCCAACACATAAGGAAATTTTCTTTGACCCCAACTTATTTGAAGCGTTCATTACAGACCTTGACCATGATCTCCATCACCCTCCACCTTTAAAAACACCAACTCCACTCCCACAGCTAGCCCACACTCTAATAACAGACTTTAATGAACATTCTACCTACACCCCACAATCCATTATCCCATCAACTAAACAAATTGACACTCTGACCACTACCCACCCTAATGTTCCCTACCCCACACACACTCTTGACCCTCCCAAAGTTCCAAAAACCATCAACACCCCCATGTACCACACTGAAATAAAAAAAAAAGGACAGTACTTTGCATGGTACTGTGGAATGTGAAACTTTGCATGGCCCTATGCATGGCACTTCACAAGCTGATTTTTTGCATGGCCCTATGCATGGCTCTTCACAAGCGGAATTTTTGCATGGCACAGTGCATGGCACTTGGTGTCACCTAGGGCCACCCCGTGAAACAAAGAACTCCACTACCTCTAGTGAAATTGCATTAAAGTCTAAACGAAAGCAACAGTCTCTACCCTTACCTGAGGACCCGCTCACTGATAAAAAGCAGAAGCTCTTGGACATAAAGGCAAAGTCATTGGGCAAGCTTATGGCAGAAACTTTGGGATTGGCAGGGGCTGCTTGGTAGCACCGCCGGGCACAATGAGTATCTTGAGTTGGAACTACCGAGGGCTTACGAACCCCTAAACAGTTAAAGCCTTTACAAGGGCATGGAATTAAGAAGCTCCCATTTTCGTCTTCTTAATGGAGACAAAGCTCACCACTGAGCAATTAAATAATTCAAAACAAAATTGGGACTATAACCAAGGCCTTGTGATTTCTAGTGTAGGTCTAAATGGTGGACTTGCACTCTTATGGAAACCGAATACCCGAGTACATATTCAGAATTCCTCTTGTTGGTTTATTGATGTCCATATTATTTGTGTCACCACAAGTCTGAAATGGAGGCTCACTGGTTTCTACAGCCAGCCCGACACCAACAAACGTGAGGAAACATGGACCTTACTTGAATCTTTTAGCCGTTCCAACACTTTGTCGTGGTTTTGCGTCGGGGATTTTAACGAGATGATCACTTTTAGTGAGAAGGTCGGCGGCAACCAATGGCCAACAAGACAAATGGACCGCTTTCGCATTGTCATATCTCACTGTGGCTTCCTGGACTTAGGATACCGAGCCTTCCCTTTTACATGGTCACACAACCACCCTATTGATGGCCCTACTTACATCCGTCTTGACCGTGCTCTTGCCATTGCTGTTTGGAAATCATAGTTCCCTAGTGCCTCTGTGCAACATCTCCCAATGTCCACCTTTGATCATTCCATGATTGCGGTCCACTTGCTTACTCTGACACCATGGCATAAATGTCATCGACCACCCTTCCGCTTTGAAGTGATGTGGCTTTGTGACCCACGATGTGTTGAAGTTGTTGAAGATGCTTGGATGGAAGGATTGTACAAACCAGATGGGGCTCAAATTACAAATTGTCTTGACAGCTGCAAAGCTTGTCTATTGTCTTGGAATAAACTTGAATTTGGACACGTGAAATGGCAAATTGAGAGGCTGGAGAACTCACTGCAACACTTGGAACAACACCCTGTGCCCAACTTTGAACAGATTCAAGAAGTTCACAGGTCACTAAATTATTGGCTTGATGTAGAGAACACAATGTGGCACCAACGATCCAGACATTTTTGGATAACTGATGGCGACCGAAACACATCTTTCTTCCACCAAAAAGCATCAAACCGAAAGGATCAGAACTCTATCAAGGGGCTCACTGATGAACAGGGTGTTTGGCAGGAGGATGATCATGTCATGGAGCAGATTATTGTTGATTATTTCTTTACTATTTTTCAGATCGTGGGCCTTACTAACACCTCAGCCATCATTGAAGCAATTCAACCTGTTGTTACCCCTTCTATGAATGAATATCTCTATCAACTGTTCCAAGCAAAGGAAGTTCAGAAAGCGCTAAAACAAATGCATCCTAAAAAATCCTTGGGCCCCAATGGTATGCCCCCTCTATTCTACCAACACTTTTGGTCTTTATCTGGTGAGTGTGTTACAAAAGTTATACTTAATTTCCTAAATTGTGGTGTCATTCCCCTTAATTTTAATGAGACCCATATTATGCTGATTCTTAAAGTGAAAAATCCTACAACGGTATCTCAATATAGGCCCATTAGCCTAAGTAATGTCATTTCTAGGCTGGCCTTAAAAGTTCTTACTAATAGGCTCAAACGTTTCCTACCTGATATCATTAGTGAAAATCAAAGTGATTTTATGTCTACTCGTTTTATTACTGATAACGTGTTAGCTACTTTTGAAACTATGCATTACCTAAATCATAAAAAAGGTGGAAGATAAGGGGAGATGGCTTTCAAACTTGATATGAGTAAAGCTTTTGATAGGGTGGAATAGGGATGTTTACGTAATATTATGTTGAAGATGGGCTTCTCTGAAAGATGGGTGAATATTATGATGCTATGTGTTACCTCAGTTACATATTTCATCCGCCTTAATGGCAAACCCTGTGGCCTCATCACTCCCACAAGGGGTTTAAGGCAAGGGGATCTCATATCCTCCTTTCTTTTCCTGTTTTGTGTAGAAGGTTTATCAGCTCTTCTCAATAAGGCTGCGAGGAATGGGGAAATTATAGTTGTAGCAACTTGCCCACATGGCCCAAAAATTTCACATCTCTTTTTGCTGCTGACAGTATCATCTTTTGTCAAGCCACAAGTGAGGAGTGCATCAGACTGGAAAATATTTTGGAGACTTATGAACATGCATCTGGGCAAAAGCTTAATAAGGAAAAAACTTCCTTATTCTTCAACCACAATACGTCACAAGATATTCGGGACAACATCAAACATCTTTTTGGGGCGGAAGTTATTAAGTAGCATGAAACTTATCTAGGCTTACCTTCCTTGGTAGGTAGTTCTAAGCAAAACACTTTTCGAGCTTTGAAGGAATGTTTGGATCATAAGCTCTCAGGGTGGAAAGAGAAATTATTCTCACAGGCAGGAAAGGAGGTCTTAATAAAAGCTGTGGCTCAAGTGGTTCCCACTTATACAATGAGTGTCTTCGAGCTCCCGAATACTTTTTATGATGACTTGACAAGCATGGTTTGTAAGTTTTGGTGGGGGCAATCAAATGGCCAAAACAAGATGGCATGGCTAAGCTAGGAAAAGATGTGTGCATCTAAAAAAGAGGGAAGACTAGGCTTTCGGGATTTAAAATCCTTCAACCAGGCTCTTCTATCAAAGCAAGGCTGGTGCCTTCAAACCAACACACGCTCACTGGTATATCGTGTTCTCAAAGCTTGTTATTTCCCTAACTGTGACTTTTTCCATGCAGAGCTTGGCCGTCAACCTTCATTTGCATAGCGTAGTATCATAGCAGCCCAACATATTGTGCAAGCAGGTCATCGCTGGCAAGTGGGAAATGGTGCCTCTATCTGTGTTTGGCAAGACCGCTGGATATCGAGACCACCGTCTTTTACCACAATCACCCAGCCGAATACACTCCACATGCACTCCATGGTTGCTGCGTTGCTTGATGAAGTCACTAGGGAGTGGAAGGTAGACTTGGTCAAACGGGTTTTTCTCCTGGGCGAAGCTCAAACCATATTGAGCACTCCACGAAGTAATAAGCAAACAAATGTTCGTATAGTCTGGGCCTACACACCCAAAGGTAATTTCACAATAAACAGTGCCTACAAGGTAGCTTTGGTTACTTCTCTATATGCATCCATAGTGGCAGAGTTAGACACCACAGCAAAAGAAACCTTCTAGCGCACTCTTTGGAGCCTTGACATTCCAAACAAGATAAAAACTCTTGCTTGGAGGGCTTGTCGTAACATCCTTCCAACCAAAGTGAACCTATGTCATTGGGGAGTGCTGGAAAGTGTGACTTGTGAAGCTTGTGGCATGGCTGACGAAACAAGCGGTCACTTGTTTTGGGAGTGCACTAAGGCCCGTGAGGTTTGGTTAGAAACAGGGATACCTTTTGACACTCAGGGGGTCTACTACAGGGACTTTATTGATTTTATTTGGCACCTAATATTTGTCCAGCATGCAAGACGTGAGTTGTTGGAGCTCATCTTAAGTGTGGCATGGTGCATGTGGTATAACCGTAACAAAACAAGGCTCAGGTCCACCAGACAAACCAGCCAGCAGGTTATTCACAAGGCACGGTCACTACTTGAAGAATTTTAGCTTGCTCATCTTTCATGGCCTCACTTCAAAGATCATGCTGACACTCAATGGGTCCCTCCTTTACACCCCTAGTACAAAGTCAACTTTGATGCTGCAGTATTTTTGAACCTCAAAACTATCGGGATTGGCGTCGTTATCCATGATCACGAGAGGCCTATGATAACAGCTCTTAGCAAGCACCTGCCTTTACTGTTGGGTCCCTTAGAAGCTGAGGCGAAAGCCATGGACAAGGTGGTCTTATTTGCATGGGATGTTGGCATTAGGGAAGTTATCTTTGAGACGGATTCAAGCGTGGTTTCAGACGCTATTGCTGGACACACCACTCCCCTGGCCTCTATTGTGGATATCACTGCTGGCACCTTTCTTTGGCTAGTACCCAAATCCAACACATGAGACGGCAACAAATAAACCGGCACACACCTTAGCTCATCATGCTAAAGGCGTTTATGATTTTATGACATGGATAAAGGAATGTCCCCCTTTTTATTGACTCATTTGTTTTTCAAGATGCCATGTTTTTCTCCTCTTCTCATTATTAATAAAGTTTTGTCTTTCCAATCAATATATATATATATATATATATATATATATATATATATATCATCTATATATTATATATATAAAACCGAAACTTTTGAAACTTCCACAATTTTCCACGTCAGCATTTAAAAAAAAAAAAACAAAAATTCTGATTTTCTTTTTTTCTAAAACCCGATAATACATAATACTTGTTCCCCTGTTCCTTCCCCATTCAAAACACACCCCACAGTGAAACGTTCTCCATCGTCCAAAACACATCCCATGGCCAAACCCCTTCTCCATCATCCAAAACCCAGACCCATATTAGCTCCAACAAAACCTGATCCCGTTCCCCTTCTCCTCTGAAGTGACTCACTCCAATCGCAAATACAGGTCAGCCAAACCCCTTCTCTGTATTAGACCATTTTCTCTCGGTATTTCTCAATTAATCTATGAATAATATCTTTTCCTATTGTCTTTAATTAGGTTTTTTTGTCAATTTAGGGATTTCGTCTTTAATTAGGTTTTTCTGTAGAGGAATTCCAAACCCAAGGTAAGAATTCTGATTTGCTCTTCAATTGAAAACCTACCTGCCCAGTTATTACTTCCAATATACTGTTCTTTCTCCGCTTCAATTGTTCATGGAATTTTTTTTGTGGTTGTGGGTGATCTACTTTAGTGTTTTGCGTTGCTATGGCTGAATGGTTGACCTTTGGTTTGCCGGCATTAAAAAAAGGTTTTTTTTTTTTTTTTTTTTTTTTTTTTTTTTTTTTTTTTTTTTTGTGTGTGCTTTAGGTTCTAGCGATTTAAGGTGGAAATTTGTGTTATTTATTTTTCCATCTCATTTTTGAAGCAAAATTGGGGTTTATTTTTATTTTTTATTTAGGTTCTGGTTGAAGCTTGAAATTGGTGGTATATCAATTTTCTATCAATAAGTTTTTAATTTCTACATTACATTACTATAATTTTTTTTTAAGTTCCTCTGTTTCAGCACCTATACATCAACTAAGTTCTATTTCTTGGCCATATCTATTAGGTGTTCGACAAAAGGCCTACAAGAGTAACTATGTACATGGGTTGTCTATGAATTATAGCAGGTACTATTGATGAGAATTTGTATTGTAACTCACAACTAGAACTATGAGTTATAATTTTGTTAATAAAGAACTATAAGTGTTTAGAATTTTGGTTAAGAGTAATGATTTTTACTGATTAGTTCTTTGGAATTTTGGTTTTCTTTTTAATTGTTGTGCTTTTATTTAAGCAGTCATTTTAAACAGTTGAAAATGATGCTGCAACCTATGATTTCACTACATAAATTATTTTTATCTGAATATATGTAGTGTAAATGGCAAAGCTTTGTAATAGTACTCTAATGCTATGGATATCACCTTATAATGTTAGGTTCTGTCTAAAATTTTCTTATGGAATAGATGTAATGAACACATCTTTTATGTGTTTGTGGGATTGACCTATGTAAGCTCTACATATATATTCATATTGGTATATTCAATTTGTGTTTGCCTATTGGGTTTGTGTGTTTTGTTTGAAAAAAAATCTCACTCCCTCTTGCATTTTAATTAATTTATTTAGAATTTGATAGTTATACTCTCACATTATTTTAAGTCAACTTTATGATATATGTCTCTTGGTTTTAGTTGTCATAGGAATTGCTAACACACTGAATCACCACCTGTGCTCTCATCCTACATTAAAACAAAAATACTATTGACTGTTAACTAACCAAGCACGGTAGGTGTCCAAGAAAATAATATAGTTACATTATTCTATTGCTTTCAATTTATTTCTCCTTCCCCCAATTCCGCACAGATACTTTCACATATTTTATCAAACAAGTCCACGCATTATACCACAATGACTCACTAAATGCATTGTATGTAATTGTGTTAGATTTGGTTTTGAATTAGAATTGGTTTTATAGTGGTTGAAACCCTAATTTGGGTTCATTTCTATATACAACCCTCTATATACATCCACTGGTAAGGTTTTTTTTTTTTTTTTTTTTTTTTTTTAAAATTTGGATGTTAAATATGACTTAGGTTTTGATATTGTGGTGGATTGGTTTTGAATTAGGAAATTGGGTTAGTCTATGGTCAACATAGAAGAGGTTGCTTAAGAGATCATTTAGGGAGAACATGCACTTGGCATTAATTTGTAAAGCGTATTTTGTTGTTGTTGGTGGTGGGTTTTTTTTTTTTTTTTTTTCATGTGATTTTGTGGACAATTATCAATGAGTATTAACCTCTTATATGTTATATGTATACATGTTATTTTCAAACCCATAATTGATGTTTTGGTCAATTTCACTATTGCCTTTGGTGATTATTATGTATAAGCTACACTTATGTCATCAGTTGAAAAAGTGGTGTTCCTTTGCAAAGCAGCCAATAAATATACAGTTGTCAACTTCATTTTCTTTTGTTCTTCCATGAAGATGAGGGGGATGCACTTTCACAAAACTTGATGTGCAAGTTGAAAGAAAAGAGATTAGATTCTAGGAGGAGAATGTTTGGATCTAGATTGTCATAGTATTGAGCAACTGTGATAGCTATTGCGGTTGCAATTGGCTTCTATGTAAATTAAATGCCTCTAACAAATATAGATGTGGCAACAGTGTTTATTGGAATTCTTTTGACAGTACTTGATCTACAAAATACATTAGAGTGAAAAGTGAATTTAAGTAGTGAGGTTGATTTACAATTAATATAAAGTTGTATGTTTTCATTGTTTCAAAATTGAATTAGGATTTTTACTTTGAGCCAAGTAAACATACAAAGGTTGCAATCCTTTGCAAATAGTTTTCACGTTATCTTAATGTTACTTTAGTTTTCAACATTATTTTCTATAAAAAAAATAGTTTTTTCTTTCTTTCTTTTTCAATGTCTCTCTCTCTCTCTCTCTCTCTCTCTTTAAGCTTTTTCTTGGTAAGCAAATCAGCCTTTCCTTGATTCTTTTAGCTTTTTCTTTTAATGTGAGGTTAATTAATTAAATATTTATTTAACTATCCCGTGCATTGCACGAGTTAGCGACTAGTATACTATATAATAAAAGTTGAGCTTAGAAGTCATGATTTGCCAAATGGCTACTCTCACTAATTATTAAATTATATATATATATATATATTTTTTTTGGGGATATATTTCCTCAAATTAAAGGATAATATTTAGCAATTGTTTAATTTAGATCAAACATATCATTTAAACTTCAACAATTTCAAATTATATTTGTAGGGATCGGGTTTGAGCACTTCTACTGTTGAGAGAATGGACTCAAGCCCAGTTAGTCCGGTACAATGAATTTGTAGAGGGTGGATTCAAGAACTAGGCCCTAGCAAACGGACAATGCCTAATGTAGAATTCCCCTCTGTTGAAGGCTGGTGCACCAAGGTTACCCTCTAAGGTCGCTCATTGGCACTGATCCGAGGAGCTTGACAATGGTCTTTCTCCTTCTCCTTGCCCATCGTCCTCCTCCACGTTCATCTGTTTCTTCCCCTTATATAGCCCCTCTTCTCACAATCTCTCTCTTCCACTTGTTGATCATCCACACCCTTCTCTTCTGACCGTCAGTCCCATCAGCCGCTTTACTAGTACTCATGTGAGTTGCAGCAATCAAGGCTGCCCTATCCAGAAGTCACATCTCCATTAGTGCGGCCAAAGGGTTAGGTGAGTGCATTTAGTGTGGAGGTGACAACCTATCCTGGGCTTGCTCCCACACTTAGTGTTGGTCTCGGTCCTTCGAGGACAGGGTCATCCTCGGCGGGGCTCCTAGCAACTCAGACCTTCATACTTCGTCCTCGGACGTTCCTTCCTCCTCGGCATGGGCCTTGGGCCGGATGTAAAGTGGGCCAAGGTTACCAAATTCTCAGGCCCCACAATATTCAAATTAAAAGTCTAGTATAAAAAATTCTAAACTTAAATCGCAGACAAAATCCCAAGTTTTCTTTCTAAATATATAAACAACCTTTGACTTTTACTCTAACTAAAAGTCTATTATCAATGTCCTAAGAACAACTACTTAGTAAATTAATTTATATTATTTGTTATGACATATTTTCTTAAATTAAGGGATAATATTTAACAAATATTTAATTTAAATAAAACTAAAAGTCTATCATCAAAATTTTCTAAACTTAAATACCACATAACTCATGAATCATATCATATCATATTGTATATTATATATATATATATATTAATAATAAAAGTTGAGTTTAGAAACTGTGGTTATGCCAAATGACTACTCTTATTAATTAAAAAATTAATTTTATATTATTTATTAGGATATATTTCCTCAAATTAAAGGATAATATTTAAAAACTAGTATTTAATTTAGGTAAAATTTTATCATTTAAATTTCAACAAATTTAAATTCTATTTAAACTAAAAGTCAATTATAAAAAAATTATAAACTTTCATCTCAAACAACTACCCAAGTTATCTTTCTTAAAATTAATTTAAAAAAAAAAAAAAAAAACCCCCATGTTTTGACTTCTACACTAACTAAAACTCTATTATCAATATTTTAAGAACAACTAATTAATAAATTAATTTTATATTATTTGTTAGGATATAATTCATCAAATTAAAGGATCATATTTAGCAATAGTTTAATTTAGATAAAACTTATCATTAAACTTCAACAAATTTAAATTCTAATCAAACTAAAAGTCTATTATAAAAAATTTTAAATCTAAATCCCAAACAACAGCCTACGTTTTCTTTCTCAAAAAAAAAAATAATAATAATAATAATTTTGACGTCTACTCCAACTAAAAGTCTATTATCAACATTTTAAGAATAATTAATTAGAAAATTAATTTATATTATTTGTTATGATATATTTATTCAAATTAAGGGATAACATTTAATAACTATTTAATTTAAATAAAACTAAAAGTTTATCATCAAAATTTTCTAAACTTAAATACCACACAAGTCACAATTTTATTTTCTTTTGTTTCCTCAAGTTGCATCTTATTAAATTAATATTTTATTAGAATATTAAGCTAAAAGACTCTTGACTAAGGGATAAGATAAGATTTAACAATGATTTAATTTAAATAAAACTTTATCATCTAAATTTTAGAAATTAAAATTCTACTCCAACTAATAGTCTATTATTCAAGTCGTGACTTTTTGATATAATCACTCTTAACCAGTAAAGTCATCCATATAATTAAATCCTACATAAACACCCCATGTTTTTGTATTTTTTTTCACTTTTTTTTTCCCAAGATGCAACTTACGCTTATTCTTCATCACGCTTATTGTTTTAATTTAATAAATTCATCTTACTTGTTCTTTACTTCTGAATTTGTGTGAAGAATATTATGCCAAAGGAAGTTTACTATAAGGAAACAAAACCATGGACATCATTTAAGTTCTTGATTCTCTTATGTAAGTGTGGGGACCAGATAGTCAGAAGATACTGGTGAAACTGTGTATTCTGGGCCTATGGCCCAATCCGAGGATATTAACATATCTGAAGACAGCCAAGCAATGCTATTATTGGAAGAATAGAAGAGGAAGGGACAAGGATTGTACATAATCGTTTAAAAGATGTTCGAGAATAGAATTCATATCGGAAATAGGGATCCAAGATCAGTAGGAATACCCTACCGTCCTAAACATCCTACAAGGTCGCATCACGATTAGAAGTCCAACGTTGGATAGGAAAGGAGTAGAGAAAGGTAACAAATATCTACAAAAGCTGCTACCTCCGCATTAAATGCACTGTACCAACTCCTTAGTCGCATTAATGTGAAGGTGATACTTGAACAGTATATATCAGCCTTACAGCTACTAGCTGGAGATGGATGGAAGGTGCTGATGGGATAAGTATCTAGACCGACCATTTTGGATGCACGTGGCAAATGGACATGTGGGGGGGGGGGGGGGGAAGAGAGTACATAAGGGGAAGAAAAATTCACGAGAAGGGGGGAGGTAACATCTTAGAACAAAGCTTGTAATCAAATTTGAGAAGAAGATATAAGAGTAGACCACCTTGAATCTTGCTGAGGACAAGTTGTCTTCAGTACAAACCTTTTTTCTGTTCAATATCTTAATACTTAGATCCCTTGTTGTGTCTGTTGGATTAACTAAGATTCAGTATTCAACCCATTCTCTACAAATTCATTGTTTTGGGCTTTTTGAGCTTAAGTCAATCCACATAGTGGGCTTGGAATCCAAATCTGGTCCTTACAGTAAGTTTTTAATTTATTTTTTTTATTCTCAATTTTTGAATTCTTTTGCGTATGTTTTGATATTGGGTTTTGATTATTATATGTAATTAGCTTGTAACCCCATGCATATGCATGGATACACTTAAAAATATTCAATAAGATACATAATATAATTCATATATATATATATATAATTGAAATACTATTGATAATCATTTTTATATTTTGTTAACTCTTTAAAAATTTTTGTAAAAAATATTATTAGGTATAAAGTGTAAATTATCCATTTTATTATTATTATTATTGTGAAGCTTTTTTTTTTTTTTAAATTTTTTTACTATTCATTTATTCTAGACTCTTTGGTTTTTGAACTTAATAACTCACTTGGATTAATATTTATAATGTCGTCCCATATTTGATTATAAAATTAAGAAATATAACTCTTTGAGAATAAATAATTTAGGACACATAGTACAAAATTGGAACTCTAATTTAAAATTCAAATTTGAGTTTCTCTCAGTTTCACCTATTATATATATATATATATATATATATTTGTGAGTGTGTTTATTTTTTTTTAATTAGACTATCACTAGGAAAAAAAATTGTATTGAGGAACTATTTTGTTTATTATTATTTGTGTTGGCTATGGCATAACCCAAATAGGAATAATTAAACTCATTACATATCTCATATTACGAAATTAACACAAAGCACAAAGAGAATTTTAAAATATAAAAATAGATAATCACTGATAATGTCCAAAGTCTAAACAATCAGAATTTAAAGTAATTTTTTATTAAAATTACTTACTTATTTTAGAATTTATTATTACTTTTTATTTAATAATTTTGTTTTAAAAAAATTATCTTACATATGAATCTTCATCAAACTGTGCGTCGTATGAGAATAATACTAGTTTATTTATATATAAAAGTAGAAACCTCTTTTGGATTGCATGAGATTCTGCCAAGTGGCATATTCTTCATTTATGCTTCCACCTCAATAAAGATTACATTTATGTCAAAATATTAGTTCATTGACTGTGCACTATATTTGTATATAAATAGTTTTTTTGGTTTTTTATTTATTTTTATTTTTATAAATAACAAAGCAAAAATCTTATGTGGGAGATCATAAGGATCTGTTATGCGACACAATTACACTATATAATAAACATCAATACTATGGAATGGATTAAAATGCTTTTATAATTATTTAAATTACAATATTCCTACATTATTCTTTAATCCTTTAATTGTTTTTTACTTTAAGTGAAAAATTGTAATGGTATGCGTGCGCAATTTTAAATTTTCACTTTTCATGATGAATTCATTACTTCAACTAATTTCCATGGCATACTCTATTTCTTTATTCTCTAAATCATGCCCTTAATTTAGTATTACTTTAATTTAATAAAAACATATTTATGTTTTTATTAAATTGAAAACATGAATATGTTTGGCTATTAATATATATATATATATATATATATATATATATATATATTAATAGCCAAAACTCAGTTAAAATCTAATTAGATTTTAATTGAATTCTCAATTTTGCGCCACGTGTCTCATTTAATTTTTAATTTTGCACCAAGTGAATTATTGATTGTAAAAATCAAAGAGTCAAAATCCAATTAGATTCTAAATTGGAGTCCAATTTTCCTCCATGTGTCCATCTAAGTTTTTAATTTTTGTAGCAAGTGAATTACTGGGTGCAAAAATCGAAGAGTCTAAAATTAATTAAATTCTAAATCATATATAGAGAGAGAGAGAGAGAGAGAGAGAGAGAGAGAGATAAACCATTACATATTTTAGAAATGTATGGTTTTTAAAAAGTGTAATCTAATACCATGTATAATTTGAATTTCTTCTAAAAAATTATGTATAATTTGAATCGTATAGTTGTGATTGTTTTTAATTGTACCCATGTATATACACGAGACTACATGCTAGTATATATAAAATCAAAGACATTTGACTTTTGGTTAAAGTTATAATATTCTGGCACATAGGTTTTTAAAGGCTTACAACTTTACACGACATTATTCTAATATAATTTTTAATTAAAATTAGACTCTAATCTATATCAAAACACTCCATTAGAATCTTAGAACATCATATTTTTATTAAATGGTAGAATATATAGTTCTATATATAAACACAATCTTAATAAATGCCTAATACTAGAATATATAATTTCATATACAAATACAATCATAATAATTACAAATAAATTAAATCTCATAATTATTGAATTTCATATTTAGAAAAAAAAATCATATTATGTGAAACTTTTCATATCAAATTTCTTGCTTTTTATAATCAGATTAATACACTAATTAGTTTTTTATGTAGGCGGAGATTAAACTCCAAATTTCTTATTTAACTATTAAAGACTTTACTAGTTTAGCTAACTAGAACTCATAACATTCATCCCACATTGATTTGTTGTTGTTGTTGTTTGTTTGTTTGTTTTTTTTTTTTTTTTTTTTTTAGATTTTTGTTGGTTGTATAAACCTTAACATCTGTTTGACATGTATGACATTAAAGGTACACTGTTTCCTACATGCCCCTTCAAGTTGAGTTTTTTTTTTTTTTTTTGGGTGAAGGGAACAAAGAGGAGGAAATTGGGTGCTTCAAAGGCACATCAACAACTATGGTTTGACATTATTTAACATTTAAAAAAAAAAAAAACCATGTTGACATTGACTACTCTAACCAGAATATGGCGAATGATCTGTTATGATAAATAAAATATTTTTAAAAATACTGTAGATTGAGATCAAGAGAGAAAAAGAAAAGCAAAGACGTGATTTGTTGGGATGGAAATAAGATTAGAAATGGAGAAATCGTGTTGAGGTAAAGCTTTGAGTAAGAAAGAATCTGTTAGGAACTTAGGATCTTAGTGAGAGAATTTGAGATTAAAAAGAAAGAAAGAAAAAGATCCATTGAGATCGGAAAAATATGATTATATATTTTTTTTGTTTTAGAGGGAAAGACACTTTTTAACGGAAATATGAGAATAAAAAAAAAGAGAAACAAGTTTTGGGTCTTATGGCATTAAGCATGAGTGGTATTTTATAATGAGTAATGTTTATTACACACACTTTTGCATGTAACTGTACACACAAGAAAAATTTGTAATGAAATCATGACTTGGCATAGATGGTATTTTACAATGATTGGTGTAAGTCACGATTTCAATACAAATCATATATGTGTACAGTTGTGTACAAGAATGTGTTATGTTTAGAATTTCCATTCCTTGTTGATATTGTGATTGCAAAGGCTTTGACCAATGGTGGAATTGAAGAGTTCTTGAAAAAATCTCACTTTTGGATCAAATGGCTCTAATACCATTTGTCAGGAATTTGTTGGTTCATAAGAGATCACCTTGGATAAAAATGTAAGAGAAATTTAGAAGAAAATTTCTAAAGAGTAAATAGAGAATGTTTCTCTTATTTTTTTCATTGTCAAAATGCTATAGCTTTCAAATATTTATACAGGTTTGCTTGCAAAGCTTATTAGCTAAGAAAGCCCAATAACAACTTGTAAGTTGTAACAAACTTCTAGATTACAAGGGTTAGTATATTAGTACAAAAATTATACTTACACACCTGTAGCACATATTTGGGTCCTTACACACTCTTTGGTGGACAAAGGGTAATTTATTTTGACACCAAATAACATTTACTCTTTTTTTGCTGTTGTGTTTTTAATAAGAAAGAAACTCTCTCTTCCCCATAATAAAAATTCAAGTAAATGACCAAATTAAAATAGGAATTTGAGAGAATTTTTAATACTCAAAATTGAAGTTAATAATGGGCAGGTTTTGTTCAAATCAGAGATGGATTTAGGACCACTTCTTCTAATTCCATCAGGCTTTTGCAACAGAAGTGAATGCCACAAAAACATCATAACGAAGAGTATGGTTTTGTACTTCCATCATCAACAAAGCATTATGGATGAAGCTTTATATATACAAAGCATGTGGCTGATTAATCATGGGATACATGATATGCACTTGATCCCAGTGATCCCCTTTCAAAGTAACATGTGGCATGGAACTTTGGCATGCTTGACTTTAAAGGGTTTGTGCACTTGAAAAGCTGACAAAAATGTGATCATCTGGTTGATGCCACTGTTTTTAATGAGGCAAAGAAGCCTAGAATTATAGTCAATTGCTGTTAAACAATCTCTAATCTCTTATTTTTAAGCAGATGATTTGTGTATACCAATGTCTTTTTTGTTGTATATTCTTAGTTGTCCTAAAAATACATGTGCCTGCTTGTGTTGTGTATTTTATTGGTGGTCCAAGTCCAACTCTTCTTCTATGGATCCGTAAGTACATTGAAAATTAAGCAGGACCACTACACATTTGAGATGCATACGGTGGTCATCATAGTCTGACATGGTTCTTAAGAAGTGGGTTGCAATAGGATGTTCTCTTTTTAAACGTTGGGGACATTGGACTTGCAAGGAACCATCATTCATTTAAAGTCCAACAAAGTGTTTATAAATATTCCTTTTGATTAGATTAAGTGTTAACAGCCTACACGCCAAAGAGGCAACAAAACGTTTAATGGCCTGCTTGGATTGCGGGGGAAGGGAAGGAGAGTAAGGAGGAGTAGATTAGAGTTAGTAGGAAATTAGGCTAATTTTCGAACTCTACTCTACTCTACTCTTCTCTATTCACTATTCATTCCCCTCAGAGTGAGCATGCTCTTTGTTTTTTATTTTTTAAATAATAAGGTGTTAAACAAGCCAGTTATCCCAAAAATAAAAAAATAAAACAGCCTTACTACCTAGTTAAATTAATGCTCTCTTGACCTAAAAAAAAAATTTATATTAGTGTGCTAGGAACTATGGTGTTTAGTAGTTGAATTCGAGGTCAACCAAGCCTCCAAGAACAGAGAGATAGAGGGAGTATAGAGATAATTGAGAGAGAAATTGTTGTTAAGAAACATCAATCCAGTTCCCCCCTTTCCATCCACATCTTCCTAGTCTAATACCCCTCATTAACCAATTCCCTAACTGCCCCAGGCCAGCTGTGTAACCAACTTGCTAGCCAAACCCTCCAACACATTCTAACTAACTAACTATATCACTAACTCTAATGCCATACAATGCTGATGTAGACACATCACCAATACAAGTGTAGCTACTCTAAAATGCAAGTATACAAGTATACAATGCCAGCTAAGCAATTACAATATCATCTATAGCACAATCTCACTATACACTATGGCAGCACTGACATATGCACACCTCATCAGCTACGCATGCATGTCCCAACAGCAACTCAGGCACCCCTCATCAGCAACTCACACACACCTACCACTACCACACATATGTAGCCCCACACGCATGGCTGATTAATACCACTCGCACTCCTCATCACCCATACATCAGCAACACACATCAGCTACACACTTCTAACATAGTGCTATCAAGACTTTGACGTCCAAGTTTGCTATACAATCCTAATAAGACTACATATACAATTTCCTTCAAAAAAGAAAAAGAAAAAAAGATTATAGATACAATAAATTTCACAATTCTTTTTACAATTTGTTGAAGTAATAGATTGTGATTATTTTAACATCATTTTCATGGGACTATTCCTAAAACATCATTTTATTGTACACTAACTATAACCTATTATTTTAATCTATACTATCTATAACATGACTCATCTCTTTAATCTGTACTTTTTTGAAGGTAAAAAATACCCCTATCTAGTAACCCATGACTTCTCCTACAAATGTTTTAGGAATAAGATCAATAATGTTAAAAAATACTCCAAAAAATTCTCTTTCTTGAACTCAACTTTTATGGGTTTCAAAAATACCCCTATATCTTAAGTTTAAGTATGAAAAAACTTGAGAACAACATGGTAAAGACATCTTTAACTTCACCTAAAACTTTTCGTACAAAATAGGACCACTCTCCTACTAGCTCATGTCTTTAAAACAACTCTACTTAAAAATAAAAATAATATATACTTTCTATAAAAGGATTTCTCTCTTTGATTTGGACTTTTTTGAAGGTAACAAAATACTCAATCTAGTAACCAATGACTTCTTCTACAAAAGTTTTAAGAATAGGGCCAATAACATCAAAAAAATTCCCATAAAATTCTCTCTCTTGAATTGAACTTTTATGTATTTCGAAAATACCCCATACACCCCTAATTTGAGCGTGACAAAACTTGAAAATAACATGGTAAAAATACATCACTAACTCTATCTGAAACTTTGCCTGCAAAATAGGATCATTCTCCCATTAATCGATATCTTTAAAACAACTCTACTTTAAAAAAAAATGATAAATAAATAAAGGTCACCACGTTTCAACTTTTTTTTTTTTACTTTATCAACGAATAATTCTACCGTACCCCCCCCTCCCCCCCCAAAAAAAGGGAGGGTACGGTACCCATTAGTAGGTAACTTACTATACTAGGTTACTTTTTTCTCATATTGTGTAGTTTTAACATCACATGTGACAATTCTATTGTCACATTCAGTGGTTCCCTTACCTTTTTGTCACATTTGACGATTTCATCCCCACATTGTGCAGTTCCAAAATCACATGTGATAATTCTTTTGTCACATTCGATAGTTCTCTTACTTTCTTCTCACATTTGACGGTTCCATCCTCACATTGTGCAGTTCTAACATCACATGTGATAGTTCTTTTGTCACATTTGGTAGTTTGCTTATTTTTTTTCCTCACATTTTATGGTTCTATTGTCACATTCGGTAGTACCAACATCACATTTGATAGTACTTTTGTCAGATTTGGTAGTTCCTCTTTTTTGTTTTTTTCTTTTTTTTTTTTCCTCACATTGGACGGTTCCATCCTTACATTTTGCAGTACCAAAATCACATATGACTATATTTTTGTCACATTTGATGATTTCTTTATTTTTTTTCTCACATTTGATAGTTCCATTATCACATTATGCAATATCAACATCATATATAATTGTATTTTTCTCACATTTGATAGTATTTTAATTTTTTTCTCACATTTGACAATTCTATTGTCACATTGCACAGTACTAATATCACATGTGACCGTACTTTTGTCACGTTCGATGATTCCCTTTTTTTTTCTTACATTTGATAGTTCAAATGCCATATTAGGCAGTACCAACATCATATATGACTGTACTTTTGCCACATTTAGTTTTACTTTTGTTTTTTTCTCACATTTGATAATTCTATCATCACATTGGGCAGTACCAAGATCAAATGTGACCATACTTTTGTCACATTCGATTGTTCTCTTATTTTTTTTTTACTCACATTTTACTGTTCGATCATCACACTAATCAGTATCAACATCACACATGGGCGCAACCAACCCAACTCAACCCCCATTGAATTACCTAATAATTGATGAATATATATATATATATATATATATATATATAACAAACATACTCTTAAAATTTTATACAACCACTCTATTTGCTTGATTTGAAACCCATTGAATTTAAAATTAATGGATTTAAAAACCTTGATTTGAATACCATTGATTTTTAAAGTCCTTGTTTGGGTTTTTTTATACAATGAAGGATTTGAAATTCCATTGTTTGGATGTCTAAATTTGGATTTGGATTTGGATTTAAGATCAATAAACTATTTTTTCCAATTATTGTTTCCTTAAAAACTTTCTACATTTTAATTTTGGTAAAAACTTTTAATAAATACATAAGGCAATGAAAATGCCATTGATAATCCAATTGACAAGCTGATGACTAAAAATTTGTCATCATATCCAACTAAAAAAATGTCTTGTCAACTGTTGACAACTAAAATGTTTTATATCAATAGAAAGAGGGAACCCTAATGCATGAGTTTTTTCACAATATTTAAAATCTCAAACTAAAAAATTGTTTCGAAGTTCTTAACTACTAAAAAGTCATAGATCAAGAGAGACGATAAAGTATCCAAAATATGTGTCTTTTACACAAAATTTAAAAGAACATACTAGCACTCAAAATATGTGTCATCATCAAGTTACTCTTGTCATGTTTTGAGATTCAAAACATCAAACAAAATTTATAGGCCTTATGTAACACAAATTTCAATTTTTTATTTTTTATTTTTGAAAAAAAAATACAAAGTACCCTATAATGGGAACATCAAACAAAAATCCAAGTCCGCTTTCTTCGTCATTGCTTCTTTGAAGAATTCCATCACTCAATTCAATTAGGAAGCTTATTATATTTTCCTCATTTTCACATACCATCATTTGAAACATACCAGTATATATGACCTCTAATTCCTTGGCCTTTTTGTGATATTTTTTCTTCTCTTTATCATTTAATTTCTCCTGTCCTTGTCTTGCATCACCAACTCCTTTTTTCACTTTTATTGATGAATCAATAAGGTTTTTTTATCGACTAAGAAATCAACCAAAATACAAGGCAAAACAACCAAGCCATAGCAAAACTAAGACTGGCCTCTGTAAAAAAAAGTTCATAACAGACACACTACAACAAAACAGTAAGCTATGACTGCTTACACCCCTTAACAGTGTGCCATGATCTCAACAAATGAAGCTAAAATGGCCACTCCTAAAACACAATCTACAACAAAATTTATACATTAATATCATCAAGCTATTACAACTTTTTAACACAGCAGAAACATGTCACAATTGAGCAATGAAACAACAGATCCTCCAGGCTTTGACAATAATAGAGCACCACAAGATATCCAGCAATACCTAGCTTTCAATAATTCTCCATCATAGGATAGATCAGTCACTAGTTTGATAATGTAGTAGCATTTCAAATTTGAGTCCCCACTAATAGCAAAGGATATGATTAAGCATTGAGTCACAACTGCATAGTTTGCTCTCTAGTGTCCCTTGAACATCCTTCTTTATTATGCAAATAAGTTGATCTTCAGTGTATACCTTCCCAGAAAATATAATAGAATTTTTTGCTTCCATACATGATAAACAGTAGCCCACAAAGCTAGTTTGAAAAGGGTTGTTCTTAAGCCTTTTCCTTTAAGATTATTTCCCCGTAACTCATACCATCTTGCCAATCAGTCTTAGCAAAAGATACTAGAAACAAGTTAATTGTAATTTCCCAGACCCTCTTGGTAAAAGAAGAACCAAAAAGTAAATGGTCCCTGAACTCAATACCAGAGCTGCAGAAAACACAAACCATCCATTGGAACTTGGAAGACCCCGTTGCAAGATTCTAGCTTTGGTTGAAAGCTTACTAAGAACAACTATCCAACCAACAAATGAATGTTTGGGAATGGCCAAGTTAAACCACAGTAAATGCCACCATTCCATATTATTACCTCTGCTCCTAATTTCATTTCAAATACCAGCACAATCAAATTTATAAGAACCAACCCATAAATCTCTGTCTTGCTCGTGAGTTTAACTAACAAATGCTTACTTTGGATATTCACTAAGTGGCCTAATCTGGCAAAGCAATAAAATGACACAAACCCACATACACGTGCTACTTCAAAAGAACAAACAGACACAAACACTAGAAACCCACATACCCTTATATGAAAATTTACAATAATAATAATAAATAAATAAATAAAACATAACAAATGAATATTGATATTGTTAATCAACTCATATAACAAATCATGTAGAAGATTAAAGATTCCCCCCCCCCCTCCCCAACCCATAGAAAAATCGACATTAATCCTTTGAAATAATTGCATATATCTACCTTTCCAAATGGGTAGCCTTGAAAAACCAACAAAGAAAAAGGGATACAAAGCAATGGCAATGAAACTAGGTTTCATCGTTGGATCCTTACCTTTAACAATATCAAAGAGACTATGATCATCCCAAGAAACCTTCACTGGATAGTAAGTCGAAGAGCTGCTAAAGGGGAATGACAGAAAGAATGCAAGAAGAAGGGCAAAATTTGCCAAACAGTATATTTCCCAAAAAAATTTAGGCGTGTGGCATGCGTTCAAAGTTATTTAGAAAAGTGGACTGTTTTTGAAAGTCCAGTTTGGCAAACTCGACTTTGGACTGGAAAACGAACACTATAGTGGCATTTTTTTTACAGGCTATAGCAGCGTTTAAAGAAAACGCCACTATAGTGCTCGTTTTCCAGCCCAAAGTCCATTTTGCCAAAGTCGATTTTCAAAAACAGTCTAACTTACTAAATAACTTTGAATGCATGCCACGCGCCTAATTTTTTTTGAGAAATGCACTGTTTGGCAAATTTTGCCACAAAAGAAGCAATTTGGTTTTTTGAGAAGAATTGAAGAAGCAATCGGCAAGAAACTCAGAGAAGGATAGAGAGTGGCGTGAAAGGAACAATCTGAATTTTATTTTAGGTTTATATATCTGACCTACTCTACCAGTAACCTGCAACCCATTAAAATAAAACTAGCGCGTGCTCAGGGGCTCTTCTATTTTTTGGGTAAGGGTTAATTTAAAGCATTTATTATAATTTGGGATTACTACATTTTCCAATCATTAAAAAAAAATAATAATAATCTAGGAGTGTGATGAGTATCATGTGTGGAGAAATAATTTTCCATCAAATAAAATATTATCATGTGTGATGAAAAATTATTTCACCGCACATAATACTCATCACACATGATACTATTTTATTTGATGAAAAATTATTTCTCCACACATAATACTCATCACACCCCTAGGTTTTTTTTTTTTTTTGGTGATTTGAAAATGTAGTAATCCCAAATTATAATAAATGCTCTAAATTAACCCTAGAGGCTAGTACCTATAATAATTCTTGTAAAATCTCTCACCCGAACTTATTATCTAATATTCTATTCCAATGACTCCCCTCAATGCAATCCAAAAATTTTGTGAAATTGTTCAGAATAAAGATACATATCTAACTCCCTACAAAATAGGACAACTTTCTTTTAGTTTTCAAAGCAAACTCACCTCACGCTCTCTCTCTCTCTCTCTCTTCTTTTTTCTTTTTTCCTTTTTTCTTTTATCAAGAATTTTTTTTTTTAAACTTCACTTTCCTTACTCACATTTAAAATTATTCAGTCACCACCAATGTTTCAAAATTACATTTAAGAGAAAAAAAAAAAAAAGAGTTAACGTGAAACATAAAAAATAAAAAATAAAAAATAAAAAAAAAAGAAGAAGAAGTAGAACTTAAGGTTGCTACACACCTAAATAAAAAAGTTTAATGCCAAAAACATATACATTTAGTCACCACCAACATTTCAAAATTACATTTAAAAAAAAAAGAAAAGAAAGAGAGTTAACGTGATACATAATAATAATAATAATAATAATAATAAAGAGTAGAACTCAAGGTTGCTACATACCTAAATAAAAAAAAATAAAAAAATTTAATGCCCAAAACATATACAATGATGGTAAAAAAAAAAAAAAAAAAAAAAACTTTCTTGAGGTTTAAGACCTATAATATAATTCTTGTAAAGTCTCTCACCCGAACTTATCTAATATTCCACTCCAATGACCCTTCAATGCAATCCAAAAAATTTGTGTGTACGTGAGCCTGTGAGAGATAAAAGAATTAGGATTAAAGCAAGTATTAAAAAAAAAAAAACTTTAATCAACATTGACAGAAAGAACTTTCATGGAAACTCCTTTTTATTTTTTGGGTAATAATCGTATATTTTCATTTGAAGCAAAACATAAAAAGGAAACTTTTCATTGGATGCTTATCGTCATTCTTATCAACTCGCAAATGAATCTAGAGATATGTATTGTATTTTTTTTTTTAGAGATAAAGAGATATGTCGTGTGATAAAGATATATGTATCATATAAGAAAAAAGAAAAGAAAAGAGAGTTAACGTGATATATATAAGAAAACAAAGAGGAACTTGCAAAAGATATAACCTGAAAATTTGTTACAACCTCTGATAATAAATGTCTTTAATATAAAGAAAAAGAAAGGAGGATGTAAAGCTAAACTAAATGTCTTCAATTTGAAGAAAAATGAGAGATAAAAAGTGAGATAGAAACTACAAAGTGTACATGAGTTTGTGAGTCTTAAAGTGTAGGAGTTATAATTTACATATTATCCCTATTAGTTGATGTAGAGATCATTTTTGCCGAGAGGACCAATAGCTTGCTTGTAATCCTTGGCTCAGAATCCCACATCGAAAGAAAACCCCCCCACTTTCCCACTTATAAGCATGAGCTGAAGTGGGAAGTGTACCATTAGCTTGTTAATAGGCTAATGGTACACTCCCCACTTCAGCTCATGCTTATAAGTGGGAAAGTGGGGGGGTTTTCTTTTGATGTGGGATTCTGAGCCAAGGATTACAAGCAAGCTATTGGTCCTCTCGGCAAAAATGATCTCTACAACAAAAGGGCCCTTTTGTTTTGTGGCGGGGAACCATTTTTGCCTCTGTCCGAGCAAGTGTTGCACTTGTACTCGGTGTTAGCTCAGAGCCCCACTCGTCCCACATCGCCAAGAAACCCCTCCACTTTCCCACTTATAAGCATGAGCTGAAGTGGGGAGTGTACCATTAGCCTGTAACAGGCTAATGGTACACTCCCCACTTCAGCTCATACTTATAAGTGAATGGTACACTCCCCACTTCAGCTCATGCTTATAAGTGGGAAAGTGGGGGGGTTTTCTTTCGATGTGGGATTCTGAGCCAAGGATACAGGCTAATGGTACACTCCCCACTTCAGCTCATGCTTATAAGTGGGAAAGTGAGGGGGTTTCTTAGCGATGTGGGACGAGTGGGGCTCTGAGCTAACACCGAGTACAAGTGCAACACTTGCTCGGACAGAGGCAAAAATGGTTCCCCGCCAATGGTACACTCCCCACTTCAGCTCATGCTTATAAGTGGGAAAGTGGGGGGGTTTTCTTTCGATGTGGGATTCTGAGCCAAGGATACAGGCTAATGGTACACTCCCCACTTCAGCTCATGCTTATAAGTGGGAAAGTGAGGGGGTTTCTTAGCGATGTGGGACGAGTGGGGCTCTGAGCTAACACCGAGTACAAGTGCAACACTTGCTCGGACAGAGGCAAAAATGGTTCCCCGCCAATGGTACACTCCCCACTTCAGCTCATGCTTATAAGTGGGAAAGTGGGGGGGTTTTCTTTCGATGTGGGATTCTGAGCCAAGGATACAGGCTAATGGTACACTCCCCACTTCAGCTCATGCTTATAAGTGGGAAAGTGAGGGGGTTTCTTAGCGATGTGGGACGAGTGGGGCTCTGAGCTAACACCGAGTACAAGTGCAACACTTGCTCGGACAGAGGCAAAAATGGTTCCCCGCCACAAAACAAAAGGGCCCTTTTGTTGTAGAGATCATTTTTGCCGAGAGGACCAATAGCTTGCTTGTAATCCTTGGCTCAGAATCCCACATCGAAAGAAAATCCCCCCACTTTCCCACTTATAAGCATGAGCTGAAGTGGGGAGTGTACCATTAGCCTGTTAACAAGCTAATGGTACACTCCCCACTTCAGCTCATGCTTATAAGTGGGAAAGTGGGGGGGTTTTCTTTCGATGTGGGATTCTGAGCCAAGGATTACAAGCAAGCTATTGGTCCTCTCGGCAAAAATGATCTCTACAGTTGAAAACTTGTAAGTGGGTATGATGAGGGTATTTTAAGCATAAAAAATGAGGAATCCAAACAAGAGAAGCCCCTTAAATAGTAATATAGAAGTCCTTTAAATAGTAGTATAGATGAACCGTCGGGATTAAAACTTCACCAATTTTATGGTCATGATTTGTGTGGGTACCGTACCCCCCTAAAAAAATAGGGAGTACCGTAGAATGACCCCTTTATCAACATGACTTACTGGTTTCTCTTTTCTCTCCCTTATTTTTATTTATTTTTTTAATTTTTTGTTTCCTTAATCCCTAATCTCACTTTTTTTGTTTTTTGAATTTTCGGTTTCCATAATCCCTATTCTCACGTTTTTCTTTTTTGGTTTTTTTTCCCCCTTCTCAAATTTCCTTTTCTTTATTTTGAATTTGAAGAAAAAAAAAAAACACTCCTACTATAAAACCATTACTATAACTTCTCATCCATATTCCTTAAATTTAGGCACTATCACATATCAATTTTTTTTTTGAGGACAAGTTAATTCCTAATTATCCCAATCACAACTGTTCAAACATTCAAAAAAAAAAAAAAAAAAAAAAAATACCATCCCACATAATCATGAGTCCATGATTCCATAAGGAAAAAAAAAAAAAAAAATCATGAATCCATGATCAGTTGCCAGTTGCCACATTTTGGTTTTTTCTCACTTTTCCTACTTCATTGCACCAAAAAAATAAGATCATTTCAAGCTCAAATTCCATTGGAAAAATATCGGTATTTTTGTAGTTGGTGACCATTTTGCTGTTGGTGGAACTTTACTGTTCTTGACTTTTTCTATAAATCTATTCTCCTACAAGTGTTTTAAAAAATAGGTATGTTTATAAATTGTATTTTGTTGTTCATTAATTTTTTTTTTATTAATGAAGAATTAAGACACTAAACCCAAAATAAGAAAAGAGCCTCGTCACATGCACGAAGTGCATGTGAATTGTGATAAGGCTAGTAGTGAAGAACATTGTGAATTTATTTATTTATTTATTTTCTTTTCTTTTCTTTTTTCTTTTCTTTTTTCCTTTTAGATTTTACAATTTCTTATATAATTCTATCAACAAATTGTGGCATGTTGATTTTATCTATTGGTTTTGTGTATTTTGTGGAAGATTTGCACGAATAAGGTCTTCTAATATTGGAGCAATGTTTTTGCATTCAAATAAGTGAGAATCACAATTCAGGTGGATTGATATTCATGGCTATATATATATACCTTATTCTTGGATTTTTTTTTCCCTCCTTTTTCCTTTTTCTTTTAGATATTAGAATTTCTTATATAATTTTATTAGCAAATAGTACATTCCTTTTTCGTTACTTTGTTATACTATTTTCAACAAGAAAGAAACTTAATTGAGTTCCTTGATTAGGCCCTTAAAGAGGGATTAAAGCTACTAAATACAACATACTTGGAGTAGATGCTCAGTCAAATGATCAATTCTGTCTAAGTAAGGAATGAATTGGTCTATTTCTTCCCAAATTTGAAACCACTATCTAAAGCCTATGAGAAAGCTTCTATTTTTTTTTTCTACTAAAGTTAATATTTAATGCAGAACAAAGACATCAGCAACAAGGAGGAAGATGATTTAAAATTTGAGATTCATCATGGGGGAAGGTTCAAGAATCTTAATGGGTTAATTCATGTTCAGGAATCTTAATAAGGCATGGTTAGCTATGTGCTCTAAGTTTTTTTTTTTTTTTTTTTTTAGGGGGGACTAATATTTTGATGCTTATGTATATATTGTTTTGTGTGTTATAATGTAGGATACATTGTCTACCAATGGTCAGAAGACACTTGCAAGGCTATAACAAGTACAAGAAGTGTTGGAGGTGGATTGTTGCTACTACAAGTGCTGTTTTTGTAACTGAAACTACTACAAGGGCTAGAGAAGCAAGGGTTATTGCTACAAGTGCTAGAGATTCAAGTTCAAAGTATGTAGGCCAAGAAAAAGAACTAACCTTGGACGATTTGAGAACATATAACTAGGCATTAATAATGATCTGTTTTATGTAATCTATGTACATTTGGTGGTGATAATTTTGGAGCTTTAGGTGATATAGATTATGTACCCGCAAATAATTCTGTAATTTTTTTTTTTGTCCTTAATATAATTTTGCAGCTTTAGGTGATAATTCTTACCTATTTATCCTGAATAAAGCTACATTGAATTTAACCTTATTATTTAATCTTTTTAAACATATCTAACCTTATTATTTAATCTTTTTAAACATATGAATTTCAGGGTATTTTTTTTATGCAAAATGATAAAACCCAAATAAGGAATCACGTTATTAGTAATATAGACTAGCCTCTGAGCACCCGCTCATGCGCATGCTCAGAGACTTTTCTATTTTTTGAGTAAGGGTTAATTTAGAAGATTTATTATAATTTGGGATTATTACATTTTTCAATCATTAAAAAAAAAAAAAAAAAAAAACTAGGGGTGTGATGAAAAATTATTTCACCACACATAATACTCATCACACCTCTAGGTTTTTTTGTGATTGAAAAATGTAATAATCCCAAATTATAATAAATGTTCTAAATTAACTCTTACCTAAAAAATAGAAGTCTCTGAGCACGCGCGTGCGCGTGCTCAGAGGCTAGTTAGACATATTGATACAACTACAATTGTGCTTATCATCTAATACCTTTAGCATATACATCACTTAATCTCTTTTACAAGTCACATCTATACTCTCTTTTTTTGTTTGTTTGGAAAATAAGTGAAGATGGAATTTATAAAATGCCCATATATACAAAAAAATGTGCAAGAGTAACTTTTTTTTTTTTTTTTTAAATGATAGTTATAATGAAAAATGAGAATTTAACATTGAATGTCTTCGAAACATGAGTAGGTGTCAATTGGTTGAACTACAAAACTCTTGACAAATTTATGAGAGTAATATTAGTTCATGACAATGATTCGTTGATGGTAGACTTTATTTTTAAATTTTTTTTTGGGGTAAGTTTATAGTATAATAAATCATATAAGAGGATAGAGTATTTCTCAATTATTGTACTAACTCAAATTAAGTTCCCATAAAAAAAAAAAAAGTGATTGCACGTGTCAATAGACTTACATACCTAGTGATACGTTTAAAATCACATTGTACGTGCAATGCTCATTTATACCTACCAAAGTCTCGCAGACCCAACCCACCCAGAGTTAAGAAGTTTGTAAACAAGCTGGGCTGACTGTGAGAGTTCATACTTTTCTGGGCTGGGCTACTGGGCTTGGGCTTTCATACGACTTTTGGTTTTACCGTAAACGTCGTCGGATATGTGTGAGGATCCAGTTTTAGTCTTTTCACCTATTCCATATATATATAAACATGATCCCGTAGATTTCTTCTTCTTCTTCTCTTTTTCTAATACTCAAAACGGGCGCCTCCACCAAACAAAAAAGGTCACAATTCTCTCTCTCTTTTCTCTGACTTTTCATGGTTTGGACAAGCTATACTCGTTTAAGTACAAAGAATGGTAATATGCTATTTGCTTTTGTGTGTGTGTGTTTGTGTTTTTTTTTTGGTTGGTTTTCTCAGAAACCAACCAATCAACATGAGTGTATTAGTTTTTTTTAGTTAACTTGTTTGCCTTCATTTGGAGATTTGTGGGTGTGTTAGTTTTGTGTCTGTAATCTATATTCTTGCTCTAATATGATTTGATATGATATGTTTTGGGTATAAATGGGTGTTGAAATGGTTTGGTTCAATGACTATGAGCATGATGTCCGATTACTCTATTTATCATTTACTTCTCTTTACACATTGGCTAATATGAGTTCACCTAGTGGAATTTCCAATCTCAGTTGTAGCTTTTCAAAGAAACATGATTAGAAGTGCTTGTTATGCTTTTTAGTTGCATAATTTAGCTCTTACTATTACTTTTTAATCGTACTTAGTGCACAAAACTCCCACATCTGCAGGGTGGGAAAGGTGATTGATAAGTAGCCTTATCCCCCATTTTTTTTTTTTGGAAAGGCTGATTTCCGAACTTGAACCGTGACTTTTACTTTTTCCCCCCAATAGAAAATTAGATAGAAAAAAAATGTTAGCTATCTATATAATCACATAGTAAAGAGAATTTTTGGCTATCAGTATAAAATTTTCCCCTTTTCGATACTTAGATCAGTCTGTTAGCAAAGAAGGTTTCAATGTCATCATAACTATAAATCTTGGAATGGCGTCCCATTATGCATTTTGTGGACAAGTTGGCAAGAGTGTAATAATAGAATTTTTGTGGGTAATGCCCGATTCATGTTATCAATCAAGCAGTCCTTGCTAAGATATTTGTTTGAGTGGATGGTTGTCTTAGGTAACATCCCCTCCTGTTCTTTCTTAGAGTTCTTAGATAGCTTGCATTTGACTTTGTGATTCACCTTTGTGGGAAGGTTTGGGTGTGCATGTTTTCTTGTTTGTGTTGAATTAAATTATTTTCAACTATATATATATATATATAAAATATTTAGATTAATCAAATTGACTGTAGCTTAGTTATCTTAAGGAGTATTGTGATTACATAAATTTTTGATTACATTTTCTTTAATTCACGTTGGCCCTAAGGTTGTAAACAGTGGGTTAACTTTGGTTTTTGGATCCTGTAGGTGAAAATATGCATAAATTTCTTGCAGAGTTTTCCATTCAAATGGTTAGTGTGGCTGGAGTTTGAATAAACAATCAGATGTGACAATTTTGTTTGGTTTGTGACCGTGTTCAGATTTTGTAACTTATTATTTCATTGAAGCACCCACCTGATCCCTTGTAATTAAATGTTCATTGAAATTATGAATAGTGAGACCTGTCACCTGCTTATTTAATGGTGCAAGTGAATTTTGGCAAGTGAGCACTTGTCTTAGCAACCTCCTACGGCACCTTATGGAGCCTATAAAGGAGATTTGTTGGTAACTGGAATCTTTGATTTCAAATACTTGTTTATCACTTTATCTTCAAATTACATGTGCAGGTTACAGTTCCTGGCTTTTTTTTTTTTTCATGATTTACAGAGCTATATGTATAATTATTTGTATGATTAATGATCCTGAATTGTTGCTTAATTGACCCGTATATCGTTTGCTGTTTGTTTATGCTTTCCTCTGTCTCTGTCTCTGTCTCTCTCTCTCACATGGAGGTTTTGTCATCTCATTTGAATCATTTTCCACTGTATATAATTGTGCAGGGCATATTAAGCGAAGGGAATGATAAAGGATCCCACAAAACATGTGGAACCTGATCCAGTTAAGGAAAATAATAGAAAACGCACCATACATGAAAGTTATAAGGTCTTTAGGAATACTAATTCTTCCTCAATGGCCAAAAATGATGTGCAAGATACAATCTTAGAAATAGATCCGACAATGTGCCCTCCCTTTGCTGGTATTAAACAAACGGGCATGGAGTCAACCCTAGATCCTGTGGAAGTGAATCTGTTGAATAGAAAGAAAAGGAGAAGGAAAAATCGGAAAAAGAAGACAAATGTACTTCAAAATAGTGGACAAGTTCAAAAGTTGCCAGAGGAAGGTTGCCCTACTAGCATCAATCATATGAGTAGTATATCAGGTGAAAGAAACTGTGAACAAAAAGTTATTTTATTGGGCACTGATGAAACTAATTCCTTTTCAGTGACTAATCCTTCACAAATTCTAGCAGATGACAAATGTAAGGTCTCAACCAGTGCACATTCTTTTTCAATGCCAAGGAGTGAAGTGGAAGATACTATCTCAGGAGTAGAACAGACAAGCATGGAAACAACCCAAAATCCTGCGGAAGTGAATCTGGTGAGTAGAAAGAAAAGGAGAATGGGAAGTCATATGGCAACGGCTAATGCACAGCAAAACAATGGACAAGGTCAAAAGCTTCCAGAGCAAGGTTTTCTTACAAGCACCAATCACATGAATAATACGTCAACACGAAGCCTATCAGGTGAAAGAAATGTTGTAGAAAAGGCTGTTTCATTAGGTACTGATGAAAATAGTCCTCTTTCAGCAATCAATTCTTCAGAGAGTTTGTCACATGGCAGTTATAAGGTCTTCAGCAATACTAGTTCTTCTTCAATGGCCAAGAGTGAAGAGCAGGGTACTATCTTGGGGGTAGAATTTTCACTGTGCTCTCCCTTTGATAGGATTGAACAAATGGGTGTGGAAACAACTCAAGATCTTGTAGAAGTGAATCTGGAAAGTCAAAAGAGAAAAAAGAAGAAAAATTGGGAGAAGCCTTCTAAGGCACTGCAAAATAGCGGACAAAGTCAAAAGCTGCTTGAGGAAGGTTGTCTAACTAGCACCAATCATATGAATATTATGTCAACATCAAGTTTATCAGCTGAAAAAAACAATGGAGGAAACATTAGCTTGTTGGGAACAGAAGAAACTAATACTTCTCCTGTGGCTAATTCTTCACAAAGTTTATCACATGAAAATCATAAGGTCCCCACCAATGTTAATTCCTTTTCAATGAGCAGGAGTGAAGCACAAGATACTGTTCCAGGGGTAGATTCAGCACTGTGCCCTTCCATTTCTAGGATTGAAGAGAGGGGCATGGAGGCAACCCAAAATCCTGTGGAAGTGAATCCAGGGAGTCTAAAGAAAAGGAGGAAAAGTCGGAAGAAGAAGCGTAATGCATTACAAAATAGTGGACAACCTCAACAGCTGCCAGAGGAACATTGTCTGACAAGCACCAATCACATGAATATTATGTCAACAGTGGGTCTATCAGATAAAGGAAACAGTGAAGGAAAAGTTATTTCACTGGGCACTGATGAAACTAATACTTTTGCAGTGACTAATTCCTCACAAGGTCTGTCACATGAAAATTTTAAGCACTTCAACAATGCTAATTCTTTTTGGACGACCAAGAGTGAAGTGCAAGATACTACCCCAGGAGCAGATTCAACACTGTGCCCTCCCTTTGATGGGATTGACCAGTATAGGGAAACAACCCAAAATCCCGTGGAAGTAAATCCAGTGTGTAAAAAGAAAAAAAGAAGGAGAAATCGGAAAAAGCGCCCTGATGCTTTGCAAAATGGTGGACAAACTCAAAAGCTGCCAGTGGAAGGTTGCCTGACTATTGCCAATCATAAGAATATTATATCAACTGTGAGTTCATTAGATGAAAGAAATACTGAAGAAAAATTTATTTCATTGGGTACTGGTGAAACTAACTCTTTCTCAGTGACCAATTCTTCAGCAAGTCTATTGCATGAAAATTCTAAGGTCTTCAGCAATACTTATTCTTTGCCAATAATGTGCCCTCCCTTAGCTGAAATTGAACGGGTGGGTTTGGAAACAACCAAAAATCCTGTGGAAGTGAATATGGTGATTAAAAAAAAGAAAAAAAGAAAAAGAAATAAAAAGAAAGAGCCTAAGCATAATGGTGGCCAAGCTCAAAAGCTGGGTGAGGACAGTTGCCCAACTAGCACCAATGATATGCATATTATGTCAAATCTAAGTCTATTGGATGAGAAAAATGGTGAAGAAAAGTTTTTTGCACCAGCTGGTGATAAAATTGAACAAGTTTGTGTTGCTGTTGCTGATGAAGGGGATAAAAACTCAGAGATTTCTCATATTTCTCTTTTGAGAGCACCTGTTGGTCATTTGAGGAAGAAGCTTCTTATTCTTGATATAAATGGGGTGCTTGCTGATATAGTTCAACCTGCTCCAAAGAATTGCAAACCAGACTTTAAATTTGCAGGACGGGCACGTGAGAAATGATGTTGTATATATTTTTTCACTTATTAGATTCTATATAAATTTTATCCATTTAATCTGATAAATGTCTTCTTATTTCAGTATTCAAGAGGCCATTCTATCAGGATTTCCTGAAGTTCTGCTTTGAGAGATTTGAAGTGGGCGTGTGGTCCTCAAGAGTCAAGTACTTTTCTGATAATGCTAACTGGATGTCATTCACTTCATCTCTTTATGTATCAGTTTCTTTTTATTTTCAGTTTTAAAAGAAACAGCTTCTGTCCTCTCTCTCCCTCATTTTGGTTTTCTTTTAAAAGCATGTGACTGCTGTTGCCAATCAGCTTAGTGTACAAGTGTTAATTGCAATTATTTATTAATTTTCTGAAGGAAAAATGTGACAAGGGTGATTGATTATTTGATGGGAGGTGTGAAGCGTAAGCTGCTACTTTGTTGGGTATGTACTTTTCATTTGTTTTCTTTGACATTTTTACAACCTCTGCCTTCTCATTTATCAATTTCAAGCGTCTTTCTGCCAATAAGTTTGTGTTACTGTAACAGTTTAAATGCATCTACATAATTCTATTGATATCCCCCCCTTTCTTATGGTGGAGGAGGTGCCACCGTTTAAGCTAGAGCTCATTGGCTACATTGGCATTTTGTTTTCCCAGGATCGATCTCATTGCACTCCTACAAAGTTCAAGACTCTTGAAGACAAGCATAAGCCTGTGGTCTTAAAGGAGTTGAGGAAAATTTGGGAAAAACATGACCCTAGTCTTCCATGGAAGAAGGGAGACTATAATCAATCAAATACATTGTTGTTGGATGATTCTCCATACAAAGCATTGCTTAATCCTGTAAGTTGATCAGCTTTTGTTGTTCACCTTTTCCTGGGGGAGGCAATTATTTATTGATTATGTGATCTTTTGAACTTATACCCTAACTCTATTGTTGGTTATGTAAAACTTTGATCTTATAGCCGCACACAGCAATCTTCCCTGATTCATTCAATTTTCAAAATACGGCTGATAAATCATTAGGTAAGATGGCTTCTAACCTTATCAGCTTGAATTTTACTCTTCAGAAATGTATTTGATGTTACTCTACTTTGTAACTACCATCTTCATGCCTAACGGTGGCAAAAGGTGATGCTTGAGGCATGGTAAGAATAATACCCTTGGATTTTCCTAGTTCCCTTTCCTGCTGATTGCCCTACCTTTTGTTTGGATCTTAGAAAAACAAGGAAATGTTAAGGAATATTGTTGAAATCCTTAATAAAAGAAGCTAAATTCTTTCCCCCTTTTTTAGTGTATAAGATCTAAATGGAGCATAATTGTGGCAAATAATGGAAAATTAATTAATGCTGAGTAGGTACATCTTATGGGTGAGATCAAGTGGGTGGATGCTTGAGGCTGGGTTATATATTCTACTGGGATTCGTTTTGGTTCATCTATAACATATCGCCGCAAGTCACATTGGGCAGTAATGCCACATTAATTAGATGGGATTTTTTCAATCAAAGAAAAGGAAAAAGAAAAAGGGAACTGAGAATTATTTGGATGATCTGCTTTATTTGAATAATTGATCAATCTTACATTTAGTTTGTACAGAAAATTCAGTACCATCAATTTGAGCCACTAGCAATTTTTAAAATATGGACTGCATGTGAAATTATTTTCTGTAAATACCAGGTGAAATGATTAATGACATAATGCTATTCATGGTAGGTGCTGGTGGTGAGCTTCGGGTTTATCTGGAGGGATTGGCTGGAGCTGAAAATGTACAGAACTATGTAAGGGAAAACCCTTTTGGTCAAAGAGCTATCACTGAAAGAAATACATCTTGGGAATTTTATGAGAGTATTATAAATTCGTTAAAATCCTAACCGACCACAAGATAAATGTGATTATCTGCTTTGCTTTGAGTATATGCACCAGAGAGAGAAAGCATGAGTGTTCATTTGCGGCTTTGTCAAGAGTCTTGTAACTCAATTGACCCCATCTAATGTTTTTAATTGAGACGTTTAGAGTTTAAATATCATTTTTGTTTTTGTAACTATCGAATTATATATATATTAAAAAAAATTGTTTTCCCCCCTTAATTACTAACCTTAGCTTCCATTGAAGCATGCTTTCATTATTTTTGGCAGCATGCTTTCCATCTTATTCCATCTTATTGATTGCATTGAATGATGTAATTTTTAACAAGCTGGTTAGTAGCACCATAATTGGATTGGCATTAGGAGTAACCCCATTTTAAGGAACTCTAAAATCATCATTGTTCTTTTGTTTCGAGAATAAAAGGGGAGATTCATATATCATATTTAGATGGCTAATATTCTATGAGCAGCTGTGCTGGAAGGTTAGTTTAATGTTGTTTTTGCAACTGCCATTAACTTTGTTTATGGGTTATGATAGCATATTTGTAAGAACCAAAGAAGCTGTTTAGTTGGTAATAGCTATCCCATTGGAATGTATTCTATTTGCCGAGTATGTGTAAAGAACTTAAATATTAGACTGATACTTGAAGGAGCATGCACTGTTTTTAGTCTTTAAAGCATTCGTCTATCTTTCGGCCCGCAAAATATAAATCAGCAATAACACTACGGAACATAGGCATAATTTCAGTTAAAGCTTTCTCTTTGAGCCCAATTTGTCTTTAACAGTTCCATGTCGAAACATAATTTGATTGTTATTAATTTGTAATGAAGGGTTTGATGTAAGCATTTTCTTGACTTGCTACTACTCCCAATCCCAGTTCCTCTAGGAACCATCCTTGGGGGCTTTAGGCGGATTCAGTCACTCAACAATTGCTGCAAAAAATTAGAGCCAAACCCTGAACTCAGCCAACTTGCAAAAAGCTGGTCCATTTTGGGACAAGATTTCTTCTCATTTAAATCTTTCGATTCCATCTGATTTTTAGTTAGATGTGAGACGTGTGGTATTTATTTGTTTTTGTGTGGTTTACATGGAATTTTTTAAGACCTTTTCCTTTTTAACACCGCATACCCCTTTTTTATTTTATTTTAATCTTCATCATCCAAGTGTCACTCATTTGCGTTATTAGGATTTAGGAAAGTAGTGTGGATCATTCTTTTTAGTCTTAGCATGTTATCAATATGACTCTTAGTTTGATTATCAGTTATGTTGTTAACTCTTGGCTGGTCTTCATATACAACTCATAGTACAAAATCTAATGAGAAAAAGAAATTAGTGGACGGCCCATTGCCAATGTAGCACAGTGGGGTCATATATATAGAGAGAGACCAGATAACAAGTAATTACAAAGTACATTAATTAGCAGGCCAAAGAGTGGGCTTGGTTGATAATTGATAGTTGATACATTAATAACACCGCCTTAAACATAAGTAATGTGCTTAGATCTAAGAGGAGTAATGCACAAACCACTAGTTTGGGAATAATTTTCAAAATCTTGACTTTGATACCATGTTGTACAGATGGTGCCTATGTATATAGAGAGAGATTGGATAACCAAAATAGTCTTCAATAATATAGTAAATTGCTGTCCAATAGTACAAGAAAGTACAAGGAAAAGTATAGTGGACCCAAATAATGGGCTTGGGCCTGATACATTTTGCAGCCTAGTTGTTGAAAAGAGCTGACCACGTTTTAAATACTGGAGTTGAACCCAATCATGAGGGCAGGGACTACCATCTCCAAAATGTAAATATATATATTTTGTAATATATTTAAAATGTGGTCCAAATAACATACTTAAATCCCCCAATATTTCAATTGCCAAAAAGAAAGAAAATAGTCGTAAAGGAATTATGTATGAAGAAAATGAAAGACAAAAGATTGATAACATAAAAGATGGCCATGCTTGAGAAAGACCAACACGTATAGAAGATAAAGAAATGTTTAAAAAAGGAATGGTAAAAGAGATGATGGAAGCAATTGAAAGACAAGATAGTAGAAAGTCAAAGACAAAAGAAAATGTAGGGAAAGTTATAAAGGACATGCTAGAACTAAAATGAGAATACCAGCATAAACAATGATATCATAGTTTATCTGAAGAAGTGTATCAGGATAATAATATTGTGATAATGACTATTTTCTTTAAAGAAATAAGTGACAGAAAAATTTGTATGAAAATAATAGTTTAAATACTGTAAGCATTAATTTACTCTGTTATACCATTATTGATGCCTATAATGAAAGAAAAGAAAATAGTTAAAATCACTTGCTTCTAGCATGGTATAACAGAGTAACTATAAAATCTGTCTTTCTATGAAATACAGCTATGATAAATGCTTACAGTATTAACCATTAATACTTGTGATAACATATAAAGACATAATTAATGGTGTAATAAAAGACAATTGTGGATCTATTAGTATCAAGACATATATGAAACACTATATAATTATATTCAGCCATATCACTGTCAGAATCATAATCTGTTTCATAATCCATAATACTGTTTGACCAATTATTGTCTATATCTCTTATGCTATAGCCTTCATCATAATCTATATCATCATAGTCCATGTTTCAAATTAGTGTGTGCCTAGCCTAAGTGTGAACAAGCAAACAGATTATAAGCTGATAAATGTATTTATTCTCTTTCTAAGCAATTAACTTACCATTAACTTACTGGATTATTTATCCCTCATGAAATAGCATTTGGTTGACATTAAATATTTTCATTAATTCATTTAGTGTGTCTTTTTCAAATTCTAACATATCGATTTGTTTAGCAATTTTATTCCGTCTAGCACATTGTTTTTTAGTATGTCCCTCTTTTTTGCATTTATGGCAAATAATATGTCTAACATTCTCATTATCTGATGACTCAGTAATATTTAAAACTGCTATTTCTTTTTCTCTATCTGTATCTAAGGGTAAATTTAAAATTTTTATCTTTTTATTTAATTCTGCTAAACTGTTATCTATCATAGATTTCTCAATTAATTTTAACCAAAATAGTCTTCAATAATATAGTAAATTGCTGTCCAATAGTACAAGAAAGTACAAGGAAAAGTATAGTGGACCCAAATAATGGGCTTGGGCCTGATACATTTTGCAGCCTAGTTGTAGAAAAGAGCTGACCACGTTTTAAATAGTGGAGTTGAACCCAATCATGAGGGCAGGGACTACCATCTCCAAAATGTAAATATATATATTTTGTAATATACATAAGTATTTAAAATGTGGTCCAAATAACATACTTAAATCCCCCAATATTTCAATTGCCAAAAAGAGGTGAAAGAAAAAGAAAAATGAAATGGTCTGTTGGTCCATGATATGTGGCCCTCCTCTCAAAGCCGAAAAGGAAAGCAAAAAACTTTTTAATATATATGTTTTAACAAATCAGAGCCATAAAATTTTCCTATTAAAAAAAAAGCTTCAAAATTTTAATAAAGATCGTAGTAAATACAAAGAACATATATATTTTTTATTCTTCATTTTTTCCACTTGAATTGTATTAAATGGTTAATAAAGAGTAGAAGATCAATGGTATATTAACCTATTAATAGAGTGGTTATAGTTTTGCTGACTCTTCCAATGTTTCTATCTCATAGATGAAACAAATATTTTCAGTCATGAATATAAAATTAAGCTTACAACAAAAGTGAACATAATTTTGTAAAAGATTCTTTGATTTTGTATATTAAAAGAGAAATTGTTAATAATATTAGTACAAAATCAATTCTATACAGTATTCAAGACTTAATTTTTTTTATACATTTCGATAGGCTATTAAAAGGATATGTATTAATAATTTTTTTGTTTTGTTTTGTTTTGTTTTGTGTCTTTTCTTTAATTTATATTTTCTTAACACTAAATATGCTAGTTTGATTTTCATGTATTAATTTAGTTTTAAATGAATCTGATTTTTAAAAAGCTTTTAGTCTATTTCTTTTTAATTTTAAATTCCAATTTTTTTTTTTTGTTGATCGTGCTTTGCCCCTTAAAATTTGAAAATCTAATCTCGTTTCTGGGTGTGGGTTTATTATCGGATGATTACAGAATAATAAATGACCTTGATATATATATATATATATATATATATATATATATTTGAGAGATAATAGTTTTAACCAATAATATCTGCTCTATAATGATTGTTTCTTATCATCAAGCTAAGATACTAATTGATTTTTAATATAGGTGGGGTTTGAACCGTATATTTCATATTTGACGACAAGAGTGTTTTATATATAAGTGTTGAGAGTAGGCTGCATTGAGCAAATATGACACTAACGAGATATGATTATAAATGTTGAGATTAGACTACGTCGAGCTTATATGACACGAGTAATTTCACCTTCAGCAAAAGCCACAAAAAAAGAAAAAGAGAAAGAGTTTCAACTGGAGTTTGACTTACTTCCAGTACTTTTTTAACTAGAATCTCCTTTTATTTTAATGAGAAACTACTACATTACCTACTAATTAAATAAAATGTGGAGATTAAAACCCACTACCACTTTCTATTGTGTATTTGAAACAAAAAGAGACCTCTAATTAAAAAAGTATTGGAGGTAAGCAAAACACTTCTAATTGATGCCAATAAATGATGACCATTGCATATGTTCTCACCGTATTGATCACTTATAGCAAGCTAGGATCTGACAAAGTTGCTGACTATAACATTAACATCTTGGCCTAGCTAACCCTTCTTGACTCTGGCATGCAATCATGATCTTTTCCTCCACAATTTTTCTACTTTACCTGTAACATACAGATATTGATTGTTGACCCTAAACCCATTTGTGTCTGATTGCCCATTCTCATCCAAACCTTTTCCACGTAAATTTCACACACAAACTACTACGCTTTCTGCAATAAAAACCATGACGTACACTACAGCTAATTATAGACATGATCACATGTATCTTAACAAAATTTCAACAGGGCTGGTATGATAATAATAATGCTTGTTTTCCAAAACTATATAGTATATACAATATCATCAATATGTCAGATAGGGACGTATAACAATATTTGGGCCACAAACTAGATCAAGAAAATGTGAAGAGTGGTTAAACTAGGAGGAGCTTATAATAAAACTTTCCTAATTGTTTTCATTTTTAATCTTATAGAATAGAGATTCACAATCATGGCAGAATTGGATAAACTAGTTAATAAGATGGGATCCAAGATATGGTAATTATAATATATAGTAAAATAAACTGGCATGTGAGTTGTGACATAGATGACTTTGGGAGTTGAGACTCTATTCTGGCAATTTGGTTGTATGATTTGTTCTTGACTTTTTGCAATTGTCAATCTTGGGAAGTGCAGGAATATTTATAGCCACGCTAATTGCATAAAAAATAACAAGATTTTAGTGGAAAAATATCATTTTCTTCGTACACGTGACGGTGATTAATTTTTTTTTTTTTTTTTAATTTTAAAAATGGCAATAATCTCTTCTCTTTTGGTGGGTTTAGATACTAAAAGCACAAGGTTTTGCTTTGCTTATTTGTTAAGGCCAGGTCACATCTTTTTAAATAATGCTAAATAATTTAGGTTTCCTTCGCTATAAAGTTGTCTGCAAAAACAACTAGAAGCTATAGTATATAGCATATTCCGTTCACTTTTGTGTTTGTTGAATATTAAATATATAAAATTAGCAAGAAAGATGGTTTCCAAATACAACTCTTTAAATTTTTTCTAATCATAATTCTTTTTTTTTTTTTTTTGACAAACGAGGGTGTCCAGACCTCAAACCTCTTGTAATATTTGACTATTTCTTCGAGTGTATATAGTTTCCTTTCCTCGATCAGATGTATGTAGCCCTCTCATTTCACACGCACCAAATTATTATAAGGAAGAATCCCATAAGGATAACCCCAAGATGCTAGAAAGAGGTTTTAAATCAGAGCCTCATGGATATATGAGACATTAGAAATCGCTAAGCCAACCACTTACAATTCTCAAATCATAATCTAAATATAAGATACATGACATCTAAAAAAATTCAATGATATTAAAAACTTGTGTAAACCACAGTATATAGGAAATCAAATAAGTGCTACATATCTTAGAAGTGGGTTAAAAATTAGAGAGAATTGAAAGGATTCAAAAGTAGGAAAGGAATATTACTGTGAAATTCAATTGTGGGGTTGTCTTTAACCCCAAGCAGCTTAGATATATTTGAGAATAAAATAAAAACACCAAGCAATTTCGTGTGGAAAAGGGATAAGATGGAATCTTGACTCACCCCCACATTGAATGAACCCCCTAACGTCGTGGAATTATCCCTTGTTTAATGGTCACACAATGGGGTCCTTTATATGAAACTCTCTTAGAATGTGGATAGGAACCTAACAATCACATTGGCTTGCTTTTGAATTCTCTCTTTCTCTCTTACTATAATTGTTTATTTGATTTGAATTATACCATTCATCTTGTTGACTTAAAAATAAATAATAAAAAAACAAATTTTAATGTCAATAATATATTGAAATGGTGATTTTATTTATATAGTGAGGGATGAGTGGGAGACATCATGTGCCCAATCATGGTAGGGGTGATGGGGTATAATGCTTCTTGGAACCTAGTTTGGGATGATGGAGATGACTTTAGTTTTGGTCCCTGTTTAATGAAGTTAAGGGAACCCCTCATGTGATATCTTTACTTTTTCCATGTGCCTATGCATCCTTTTTTGCTATCTTATTTATTTCAACCATCAGCATCATTATTCATCATCCCCCCTTCTTCCTCTCCCTCTTTACGCGTCCTAAACCATATTTTATGTCCAAGAGTGTGTCATATGAACTTATCTTATTTTTTTTTTAAAATTATATATAAAAGTACACTTGTATTTAAAAAAAAAAAAATCTATTTTAAAAACTCAAAAATGCAAAAATACTCTCTTGAACTTTGAGCCAGTTACAAAAGCACCTTCAATTTCTCTTTTTAATTCTATGAAGTTTCCATATTTGTCTAATTAATTATTGGAATTAACTTTTGTTAACTTTTATGAGTAGAAAAATTACACAATCATCATATGAGCATATCAAGTAGACTCACCAACTAATTTGTATCACTGCTTACATGATTTTTCAATCCATAAGAGGTAATTAAATTATTCACAAGGAATGAACAATTAAAACCTTAAGACATGTTTTTGCAACTGACTCAAATTCCAAGAGGTGTTCTTGTATTTGAACATTTTAAAAAAACGATATTTAACTAAATAAACTACAACAAACAATCTCCAAGATAAATTAATAAATGTCTGTGGTGTGGAAAAGTGCGTTGATGAATAATTAATATTCAATTAGTTTGAAAGTATCAAAGTTCATAAAGGATCCTTCAAATGAATTTACTTTTTTTTTTTTGAGAAACTTCTAATGAATTTACTTTGTTGTACTATTTAAGGAAAATGTCTATTTTGCTTCGAAAGTTCCCCAAGACACGCAAATTCTGTATGAGTATGACTTCTACTGATACGGACGTGACACATAGAACCGAGGACAGCCACAAACATGAGATGAGAGAAGTATATTCTTCATTTAATTAATACATCCCCAGTATGAGAAATCATATAACGTGTAATGTTGTTCCACAGCTATGTACCAACTATATGAAATATTGGACTAAGAGGCCAACTTTGCAAATATTAACTTGGTTGGCAGTGAGTTGTTTGGAAATCTGAAACCTAACCTGATGAGATGCGAACAGTAACAAAGATAAATTAGAAGAAAAGATCAAATTAAGCACACATATACGGAATTATTTCAATTTTTATTATGATAGATATAAAAGGAGGTACAGTGATAATATAAGTCTTTTTCAACAATTATTAAGGTTATATATAATATCTGTGAGATTACCATATATAATAGAATGATACCCAATCTCATAACTTTTTTGCCTCATATGAAGTCACACTCACACCTTACGAGTTGGGCGACATTGCCCCTTGGCAACTTACTGTAAAGTTGGATATGGTTATCACCAAAAAAAAAAAAAAAAAAGAAAAAGAAAAAGAAATAAAGTTGGATTCAAAAGATACGTGTAAGGTGTAATATAGATCGGCTTCACACTATCCTCGTTCTAATCAACATCAATGGTATATATACATATTAAAATAATTTGATAACTGGGGAGAGAATTTGAATGTTGAACAATCACTATTGAATGACTCTTAGAGGTGTGTGTTGGGGTACAAAATTCATGACTAAGAAATGCTCTACAAGGCTGTGACGGTTTCAGAAATTTTTTTCAGGGTGTTTCTTAAGAAGTATGAATTGCACAATTTAATAAAAAGAGAAATTAATATATTGACAATTGTGGGGCCTGTGGGCCTGGTAACCTTGGCCCACTTTACATCTGGCTCAGGGCTCTTGCCGAGGAAGAAGGATTATACGAAGACAATGTATGAAGGCCTAAGCTCTTAGAATCCCCGCCGAGAATATTCCTGTTCTCGACAGACCGAGACTAACCCCAAGTGATGGGGGGGACGAGCCCAGGACATGCTGTCACCTCCACAATAAATGCGCTCACCTAATCCCCTGGCCATATTAATGGAGATGTGACTCCTGGATTGGATAACCTTGGTCACTGTAAATCACTTGAGTACTAATAGTATAGCTGATGGGACAAACGATCAAAAGGAAAGCACATGAATGATCAATAGATGGAAGAAAGAGAAAAAAGGAAGAGGGCTATATAAGAAGAACCAAACAGGAAAGTGAGAAGGAGGAGGGGGAAGAAGGGAAAAAAGGAGGATCCTCGGACGAATGTCGAGGAGGAGCCTTGGTGAATAATCTTGATGCGCCAACCTTCAATGGGAGAAGATCTGACTCTTGGGCGTTGTCTGCTTGTTAGGGCATAGTCTTTAAACCCACTCTCTAAAAATTTATTGTTTGGGCTTGTTGGGCTAGAAATCCATCTTTTTTCTAGGTCCAATCCAAATTGAGTCCCTACAATAACAATAACAATAAAAAAACATGCAAATATGTAAAGTTTACAATTGCCTTCTATGAGTTTTCATATTTTGAAATTGTTGCATGATAGTCTCATTATCAAATATTTGTTCATAATTCTAGTAAAAGAATAAACAATAAACTATAAATTCATTTGAAATATTAATAAAATTATTAATTATTGTTGTTTAGTTGTTTCATTAATTTGTGTCTTTTATAAACTATAATTTGTTATATTGTTGTTTTATTAATTATAAAATTATTAATTGTTGTTTAGTCTAACATAATTTAATTTGTTTGTGTTTTATAATGTATTGGCTAGTTAAATTATTAATTATTATTTATTAGTTGTACTAGCACACACCCTATGTGCATTTACTTCTCCCAATTCAAATATCTCACCCCGGCCCCATGCCCCCATCCACCCCCCTCTCAATAGACAAGCCCCATAGTCCCCAATCACAAGAGCCAATTAGATAAATTCACAATCACAAATTACAAAACACTAAAAGACAATTAATTGTATCTCACCAACACCAACACCAGCGGATAAAGCCAAAAATAGGGGCTGAGGGGCAAACAAATATTAATAAAGTTATAAAGTAATGCTAAAAGCAATCAGCCAATCACTGGATCACAGTTCAAAGAGAGAGGGATAAAGTTTGAGAGAGAGAGACAGAGAGAGAGAGAGATAGAGAGAGAGAGAGAGAGAGAGAGAGAGAGAGAGAGAGACTCATTTCATTTCACATTTTCAATTTCATTCTTCAGATAAAGAGAGAGAGAGACGAGATAGAGAGAAACCCATTAACCCAAATACCTAATAACTTGTATATGTAAGAGAGAAAAAGAGAGAGAAGTTAAGTGTACCTTGAGGTTGAGGGAGTAGGGAGGCCTGAGGCTGAGGGGCAGCGTCGTCGGGTAGCACGTTAAGGTGAGGAAGATCGATCTCCAATCCGGTGTGTTCTGGAGGCTAGAGCTTGAGTTTGGGGCTTGATGTGATGTGGCGAATGGCGATGTGCCCTGTTGGCTGTTGCTCAAGCCTCGAGGCAGAGGTACGTCCATTGCCGTTGGTTGTTGTTGTCTCCATTGGTTTTTGATTTCAGTATATTGGGTTAGGTTTTTTCTTTAGGTTAGGTTTCTTTCTTTCAACATCTATTAGTGTTTGGTTGCGCCGTACATTGGTTTTTGATTTTAGTATATTGGGTTTTGGTGTTTTTTTTTTTTTTTTTTTTTTTTTTTTTTTTTTTTTTTTGAGAATCTATGGGTTTGCTACCATATGTAATCTGTTGGGTTTTCTTTACTTTTTTTTTTTCTTTAGATTGGGTTTGCTTTACCATTTGTTGTTTAGGATTGATGTTGAGCTTATTTTCCCTAGTGGGCTTGCTCTGTTACAATTTTTTTTTTTTTTTTTGCTTGAAAGTAGAACAAACAATTTTATTTATTTATTTGAGGGTATTCCTAATTTTGATTGAAGGTGTTCCTAATTTTTTTAAAGGGTAAACAAATAAAATATTTTAATTATTATATATAATTTTTTTTTAGGTTAGGGTGTTCCTGAGAACACCCTGAACTGAACGTGGCGCCACCATTGCTTCAAAGGTAGAAGAATGAAGAGTGTTTCCAAAGGTAGAATAATGAGTTTAAGAATCTAGCACAAGCTTGCAAGAATGCTTCTCTCTAGTGAAATGGCCTACATGAGTGAGTAATAATGTAATATAATAGGAGAGAGACGAGCAAGAGATATGATTTTTTTTTTCATGTCTTGAAAGTTGTTCATTGAAGAGTTCGCTCAAGCAAGAGTAGTTCGCTTGAGCAAGACAGTTACAGATTGTTTGCTCATTTTGTCTATATATATATATATATACATATACATATGTATGTATGTATGTATCATTTTTGTAGAAAATGAGTGAGATAAATTTGTTTTTAGAATGTTTGTCCTAACCCAAGTGACCTTTCAAAAGTGTCTTTTTATTATTAACTATTCATTGCTTAAAATTAAACATCCATATTCCATTTTTTTTATATAGATTTTGTTCTTCGAATAGGAATCATCTTCTAAAAGATCCTAGTTTTTGCGCTTTCGTGGGTCTCCGATATCCTTTTAGCTTCCTTGTTTGTATACAAAGAAAATTTCAAATTGGTTTTTATTTCATGGCATAACTTGTAACCATGCACTTCGGATGTGTTTGGAATTCACTCCTAGAAATATAGCCATCCTTACCCCCTCATGCCAATCCCTTAAAGTCTCTTATTTATCCACATTTGATCATGACAGGAGAGAAAGTTAAAATAGAAAAACTATAATTGGATTTATTGATAATTAGGCTTGACAATGTTGATTTAATCCAAATTTGAATTTATCTATATTTTTATGAAAATGTAAGTTTGATTGTAAAACCTTAACCAAACAATGTAATGATATTGAAATAGGAAATTTTAAATTTACTAAACTTTTTTAATAAATTTTTTTTTTTTTTAAAGTCTTTGGCATTCGAAGAAGTGTGAAACAAGTTGTGTAGTGGCTATGCCGTTTAGCCCGAGACAGAAAACCCATTTGTTTTAGTAAGTAATGTTTCAGTTTTAAAACATAGTATGTGTAAAAAATACACGGTGTATAACATGATTTTCCTTTTAAACTCTCTCTCTCTCTCTCTCAAAATTAGAGGAAAATAAAATAATCTGATTCATATGAACATCACGCAAATCCAAAAGGCAAAAGGGCTCTAAGTCAGTCAGGGAGACCCATCAGCTACAAAATCCTGCACTAAAAACAACCTATCCTCGCCAAGCCGTACGTATAGTATGCAAAAAATTATTCCTTAATTTCCCGAACTAGTGATTAACTGTGCTATGATGGAACGTGGATATAGGAGCTTCCTGCAGTCACAGCCAAAGTCAGCGACAAATTTGGTAGGATGGCGATTGTTCTTAAAGAAATTGATAAGTCCAAGTGCATCAATCTCTTCTCAATTTTATCTTTTTGTCTTTCTTTAAAAGAGTTTCTTTTTCTTCCCATGAGGAATAAGACTAATGGACTATTCACAAGAATAATAGCATTTAGTGTAAGCATTATAATTCACATAAAGAATGTGTTAGAAATTTAGACACCTTAGATAATAACAATTGGATTAACCTAGTTTATTAGCCAAATGATTAACTTAGTCAAATTATGCAAATATAGGTTAACATAATCAAATAATTATATCAAGATATAAAGCAGCGGAAAAGTAAATAACACAATGATATGATCACCTAGGAAAACCAAACCGGTAAAAAACTTGGGAAGGATTTAACCTAACTATCCTCAAGGTAAACTTGAATCTACTATCTTGAAAGAATCGAAGTTCATACAAAAGGACTTACAAGCTCTCTGCTTGACTTCCTAATACTACCTATCAGTAGAATTTACTGACACGACCACGTGCAAGCTCCGAATCCATGGACTCTTTCTTTCTTGGATTCTCCAATCAGCTACAAGCACCCATGCTTGTTATTATTTATGTGAAGGAAAGTTGCTCAAGGATCTCACAAGAGATTCACATAAACCGCAAATATGAGTAACAAAGACTTAGAGAGGTTTGGGTACAAAACCCTAGATACAAAAGAGGCACACTCTTCTCTCTCTCAAAAGTTCTCAAAAATGTGGCTTAGGGTTTCATTTATATAGTGGGAGAAGTAGATCTGAAACCCTAATCCTTAATGGGCTTAAGCTGCTGTTTGGGTCGACTTAAAATTCTGCAGATACGATTTTCGATTGATCGAGCCTGTTCTTCGATCGATCGAACCAGGCAGAATATGAAGTCTTCTTCCTACAGCTTGTATGTTCTTGAATCTTGACTTGAATCACATTGAGCATTGTCTAATAAAACCTATAAACTCTAATATCTATATCTAGACAAGTTTGTGTTCATGAGTTGCCAATTTTTCTAAACATTTAGAACCTAACAAACTCCCCCTTTGGCAATTCGTGACAAAACTTTCATACAAAATGAAATGCTTAAATACAAGAACAACCCAATACAATAAAATGCCAATTACAACAAATTAAACCTAACTACTATCCATCAGTTGCAAGTGTAGATAGCAGCTCAATTGAATCAACCTGTATATTTTCTGAAACACTCAACAAACGCATAAACGCATGTGCAGAAAAAATACAAGTAAATCAAAATTAAATTCTTGACTTCACAAAACACAAAACAAAGACATATATCAAAAATAACTCATAAATATAAACCAATGAGTAGTGAACAAGAAATAGAAATAAAAACATAGGTAAACTAACTCTCCCCCTAAGTTAGATACAACAAAAAGTTTTTATTTATATTCTCCCTTTAAACAAAACAAATAGGTCATATATGTCTCTCTCTTTTTGTCACGTATTGACAAAGACTACCTAATCAGAAGGTAGACAGAAAATATACGTAACAGAGTAAGAGAAAATAAAAACAACTCCCCCTAAGAAGAGCAACAACTCCCCCTAAGAACCACAAAGGTTAAAAAAAAAAAATTTCTCCCCTATAAAAATAGGAAAAACAAAACAAGTTTTAGGAAAAAATAAGGGGGGTGGGGATAAATAAAAAGACACAAACTAAGTTTAAAAAAAACTAAGTTGAGGATACACATGAAAAAAAAATATTCTCTATTTCAATAAAATGCAAACATGGCATTATGTGACCCATAAACAGTTGCATGAGTAGAGAAAATATTTGCACATTGATTATCCATCATATCTTTTAAGAAAAAAAATTTCTGCAGTTCACACATAAGAAATAGCACATACTAAAATGTACAAAACTCAAAAATTAATCAATCAATTTTTAAATCAAGTTGAGTACTCAATTTGGCAAAGTGTATGCATGTTATGTGTGAAAACAATGAGAGATATGACTGCAAAACTACAAGATGGATACAAAAACAATGCAATGCGTGTGAATCCTAAACATAAATGATGCATGAAAAATTTTTGGTCAAAAATATAGAAATTGAAAATTTTTCAATTTCAATCGGTCGAGAATCGATCAAACATCAATCAAGTCAGGTAGACTTAAACCAAAAATTTTAATCGCAATTTCAATTGATTGAAAAATAGGTTCGATCGATCGAAAGTCTGGAAAAGATCAGATTTTTGAAAATAGAGCATTTTAATGCAGAAACTCCTTAAAGCACATTGTTTTATAAAAAAATGCATGAGTATGACATGAAATTTTTTTCAAAAATACTTGAATTCAACCTAGATCTTCCAAAATCAAGATTTTCAATCTATTTGTCCTTAAAGCGCAAACATTATACACATTTTGCATTAAAATCAAGGAACTTTTAATCTTGGATGGCAATAATAAGATCATACAAAATAAAATGTACCAAGTTTAACAAAGATTAACTTGTTTAGTGTGTGCAACTTGTGCAACTAGCAAAAGCTTGAGATACATGTGAGGTGATATGTGAATAGTAATCAATTACAAAGTCTACAAAATTCATCACATAGAATTTAAAAGAGACTATCACTTAAAATGTTATATCATATAACTCCCACATTTCCTAGAACATAAGCTTGCAATCATGTAAGTTTCTTGAATTTTGCCTCATTATTTTGTGGATTGACATCAAGCCTAATAGTACATACCAATTTTAATTATGTGAAATGACATCAAGCCTAATAGTACACACCAATTTTAGGTATTAAGCAATTAACCGAGGCTATACCTTATGTTTTTTTTGTGCATGTGCTACACTTTCTCGAGCACAAAATCTTAAGACATGCACTAAGGTGTTCATAATTGGCTAGTGAACAGTGGTGAGATGGTTATTTATGCCTTTCTCAAAAGGTTCAAGTCCGACAATCAAAGGCATGTGACTTCAAGATCAAGACAAAGTGATCAAAAACTATAAACATCTTTCTTACACAACATGCACTACAAAGGTTAAACTAGTAAAGTACAATAAAATAAGCTCATCCAAACTAAACAAGGTACATAAATATTTTATGTAAAGATAAGGTGGCCAACCTTGATTTCAAATCCATGATATGTAATACAAAACACAAAAATCTTTTTGATTTAAAAACAAATTTTATGACCAAAAACAAAAAGCATACATTATGCTCAATGATTAAAAATGCAAATGCAATGCATGACAGTGCTTAACTAAGCTATAAATGGTACACAAATAAGAAATATTAATTTCTTAATTAACCCTTGAGTACATGTACAAATTAGTACATACTCACACAAAATCAGAAATAGCTTAGCATACTATTTAAGTTTCTCCACAATATCAAGCATGTTCTAAATCAAGAGAGAGATATCATAACTCATGTAATCCCTAAGAAAAATAAAACTAGACAAAAAATAAAATATTTTTGTCTTTTTGAAAATTTTTCAATGTTTTTGGATTTTTTTTAAAAATAAAAACAAAAACTTAAAAAATAAAACAACCAAAAACAGAAACAAGACATGCCCACAAACAATTGAAAGAATTAAATTAAGGACAAGTCAGCAACACTCACCTTAGATAATCTTTTCTCACCCATATAGCACAGGTCTTCGGCTTTATAGGTGAAAATCCATGAGAGGTAGAGTGCATTCGAGGAATTACACCAATCTTCTGAAAAAGACTAAAATCCTGCAAATTCCTTCCACAAGCCAACAATATCAAATTTTTCAAAAGAATATGAAACAATTTACATGGACTTATGGCAGGAGAAATATCATCATATATCATAGATTGAAATAAAGAATGCTTAATTTTCAATTTATGACAATTAGGACGAATGTGACCACGAACACCACAAAAGTGACAAACAGGAACAAATTTAAAAATATCAATATTCCTAACAGTAAATCTAGTCTCAGATTTTGGTTTTTGCTTCAACAAAGAACAATTTGGTCTAATATGACTAACAACACCACAAAGGTGATAGGTAGGCACAAAAACAGATTTATTATGCTCTCTAACAGTAGGTTTAAACATAGGTTTAGAAATTTTAGCGTCTACATCAGAACTTTTACCTTTGTCTAACCTAGCAAAATAAGCATTTTCTTTATTATTCCTCTTGAAAGGAGGGATATAAACTTTCTCAGTTTTAGGCTTAAGAGAAACAGAAACACTTCTGTTATCAACAACACTTCTGTTATCAACAACAGGCTTGGTATTAGTCAAATTTTCAATTTTAGTTTTAGATTCAACTAACTCTTGTTCCAAGCTTTTCATCTTTTCATCTTGAGAGGAAATCTGATTTCTCAAAAATTCATTCTTTTTATTAGACTCATCTAATCTCACAATCAAATCCTCTTTTTCAAGATTAGCCAATTTTAACTATTCTTTAAATTTCTTAGCAATTTTCAAAGATTTAGATAATTCCTTACGAAGAGTTTCAAAAGCATAAAAAAAAATCAACAGAAACAATAATATCCTTTTTATTTAAATCATCACAAACATGAGCAGAAAGACACTTCAAATTATCCATGATAACAGGGGTTAAGGATTAGCTCTTAGATCAAAAGATCTAAAACAGAAGAGCTACCCACTCTGATACCACTTATTAGAAATTTAGACCCCTTAAAATACAACAATTGGATTAACCTAGTTTATTAGCTAAGTGATTAATTTAGTCAAATTATGCAAATCTAGGTTAACACAATCAAATAATCATATCAAGATATAAAGTACCAGAAAAGTAAATAACACAATGATATGATCACCCAAGAAAACTAAACCGGTAAAAAACTTAGGGAGGATTTAACCTAGCTATCCTCAAGGTAAACTTGAATCCACTGTCTTGAAAGAATCAAAGTTCATGCAAAAGGACTTACAAACTCCCCGCTTGACTTCTTAATGTTACCCACCAGTAGAACTTACTGACACGACCACGTGTAAGTTCCGAATCCACAGACTCCTTCTTTCTTGGATTCACCAATCAGCTACAAACACCCATACTTGTTATTCTTTAAGCTCCAATGGCAGCAACCTTGTTGATCATCAAGATGTAGATAATATCTCTACCTTGAAAACCCTAAGTTTATGTGAAGGAAAGCTCCTCAAGGATCTCACAAGAGATTCACATAAACTGCAAATATGAGTAACAAAAACTTAGAGAGGTTTGGGTACAAAACTCTAGATACAAAAGAGGCACACTCTTCTCTCTCTCAAAAGTTCTCAAAAACGTGGTTTAGGGTTTCCTTTATATAGTGGAAGAAGTAGATCTGAGACCCTAATCCTTAATGGGTTTAAACTGCTGTTTGGGCCGACTTAAAATTCTGCAGATACGATTTTCGATTGATCGAGCCTGTTCTTCGATTGATAGAACCAAGCAGAATATGAAGTCTTCTTCCTGCAGCTTGTATGTTCTTGAATTTTGACTTGAATCACCTTGAGTATTGTTTAATAAAACCTATGGACTCTAAAATCTATATCTAGACAAGTTTATGTTTACAATTTGCCAATTGTTTTAAACATTTAGAACCTAACAGAATGATAGTTCAAAAAAAAAAAAAAAAAAAAAGTTTCCCATGGATTCTGGGTAAAAAGTACTCTTGGCTGTCGATTCCAATTCCAACCAAAAACGAAAACAAAACAAAAACTATTATGAAAGCATGCATGCATGTACAGTCATACGGAAACAAAGAAAAAAAATGATGCATATATATGTGAACATAATCGCATCGATCTGTCCTGGTTATGTAGATTATGAAGGACTACACCATCATTTTCGAGTTCTACATGTAATCGATCAGACTTTTCAATCATGGTACTTGGCATGAGACAGTTTTGAGGAGATTCTTTTTTCATGGTTCTTATTATGAGGCCTTGATAGTCGTGACCATCAATCCCATTCCTGCTCATGAATTCGAAGTAAAGAAGGCATCATCATATGTATGTACTACAAATCCCATTTCACAAAAACTGCAATGGCCTTTGGATTTCATTTAATGAACGTACTCTTTTTCTAATCCCAGAACGTTTCTCTTATAATAACTCACATTTACAATTAGTTGATGATCAGATTATGTCTCATGAAGTAAAGGCCACAAGTTCGAATAGGACCAAAAAGAATAAAAATAACTCAAAAGAAAAAGACTACAATTCTCTCACTTTCAAGGGGTCCAAACTATGATATCTCCTGTCTCTTTTTTAAATGGCCCTTTCACTGTTATATATGTACATGTGATTTCTGTCGTTATCTTCAATTCTACTGTGGAGGGTTTTTGTGTGCATAGTAAATTAATGGTGGTATTAATTATAATGATTAAGTAGGACTCCATCCAATAAAATCCTCAAAATTAAGCACGATGATACAAGATGAAAGTTAATTATATGATATATATATATATATATATATATAAGCAAGAAAATACTAGGAATATAATCTATATCACATCACAAAAAAGAAGAAAGCAAGGCTCAAAATGGAGGGCACCTATTATTTTTTGCTTCTGGACAATTTTGGAAAACCCTAGAGATCCAATAACTTCTACTTTTAGACAACATGGGTGTCTTACACATTAAAGACTAAGACTATATGGACCGCACATGCTACAATGTACAATGTACTAATATAAAGCAGAAAGATCCATATGATGATTTTCACAGTACTGGCGAATATCTTTATTTTTTTTTGGAACATCAAGACAATTTTAACCAAGCAAAAAGAAAATGAACATGACAAAAATATTACAAGAAAATTGATGGAAGGTATAATGAATCTAGTACCTCTTTCTCTCGATCTGATAGAATACTATGATATATGCAATTCTTTAAAGATATAAAAAAATGTTAATCATGTTAACAAATTAATGAGCTAATTAAGTACCTTGTGTACCCTTATTAGACAATTAGAATGTGCCATGTTAATAGATCCGATTTTAATTCCAATTAGTTTAGAAAATAGCAAAAAGACAAAGAATTTAGCTTTTTGGGGACTTTTATGTATAATCCTAGCTTCTAAAATCCAAATTGTACAAGCTGTGCCTGTACTAATCTAAAATATGTAAGAAAATAACTACGTATTGGACCATGATTCTGCTTAAATGCACACGCATAAAGCATACGTAACCAAGAACGGACACTGCGGTTGCCAGCAAGAAATTTCTGGCATAAATTTAAAGAATTACGAACATAATATACAAATAGCAAGTAAATGATGATTCTTTTTTAATGTTTTTGTGAAGGACATCATTGCCTAGGATTATACGAAAAGAGAAAAAAAGTAAACAACAATTCTTTTCTTACCGTTGGAATGGGTCATCACTAACATTATTTTTATTATATACTAAATCAGCTTTTCATATTAGATTATAAAAAATCTTTTTTGCTTTTAGTTTTTATATACAAATTTATTTTTTTTGACGGAAAACATGAATTGTTTATTCAACTGAAAAGAGATACAATAAGGAAAGCAAACAAATAACTTGGAGAATACACCACAGACAACTATATCCTGCCCCCCCTAATGAACCCAAGAGCCCAGAAGTATTCTTATGCTTGCCTATTAAAATTTTGGAATTTCTTTTCCTGGGCAACCCTTTTTAAAATCCCTCTCATTGGGCATAAAGGGATACTAATGGGCTCATATTTAGGGGAGGGCTTACTTGTGGGTTTCGGTCTTGATAATTTTTGGGCTACAGGGAATAGCATTTGAAAGCCCATACCCATCATTGAGAATCTTTGGGAAACACAAGAGTGCACAACAGAGGAGGGCACTGGGCTTAAGGGGCGAACCATTGATAGCACCTCTGACCAGCCACCTAGCCGCCGATGATTTGATGAAGCAATTGAGTTTTCCGTACCCAGACTCACCAGACAAGCGCCCATTGGAGTGACACCGGCGACTTCTTCCTTTCTTTTCTCCATCGACCCACCTCTACAATTAGCTCCATGTTTCTCAAAAAACCCCAAAAGGCCACTGTTTTCATCGGTCCAATCCCCAAAATGCTAGTGACAATCAGACTTACCTTTGATCCCAACATAATGATTCACACCAAGACCCAAAGCACTACAAATAAAGCAAAAGAAAGGAAGCCACTCCATTTGAAAACAAGAACATAAGTTAAAATGGAAGACCCTTATTCACAAATCTACAAACCTTAAAACTGGACCCATCTTCCAGGTAGTTCTTAAAGATGACTTGAAGGCTCGCATGCACTTCTCTGAAAGGTCTGATCTCCTGGTTGAAATGGAGATTTTAACTTCCTCCACTAAAGTGAGTTGAAAATGCAAAAAATCACCAGTATCTACTTGATCCATGTTGCTGAGAGGATTTAACCAAACCTTTGTAGGCTACTAAGACTTAGAGAGACCCGAAAATGGAAGAGGGAGAAGGACTTGCACAAAAAAGCAAGAGAGAAAAAATCCTACTGAGGGAGAGAGAAAAATTTTTTCTCTCCTCCAGAGGGTCTCCTTTTTATATACAAATTTATAAAAATTTTATTTTATTTTTATACTTTTTATTTTCTTCATATTTTTAAAGTACAAGTATACTTTAATACATTTCAGTAAATATATATATATATTTTTTTTACAAGATAGAAATTTTACTCTAGTCTAATAATCTAAATGTATATATGTATAAAACTCTCTCTTGGAGACCTAAACTTTTACACTCCACAATCATTTATATTTGTGGAGTGACCATCACACTAAAGATGTGCAGTGGTTAACAAATAGTTAAATAAGTTATTTACAAACAAACATTAATTACAACATGTCATATTAATCTCTGTGAAATTTGTTGTAGTAATTATTAGATTTATTTAAAATACAAAAACAAATTATTACCAATAAAAATGTCCTAGAGAGAGCTGACGAGAAAGTAATACAGAAATAAATGGTTGATGATGAAGAATACGAAGATAATCTCATTAATGAGTGAAATGCATGCACTTGGATTGAGGTCCATGCATAATGATGCATGAGGTCCATGCATAATGGCTCAACATGCAAGAGTCTATTTAATGAATAATGACTCTCTATGTGGAGTCTATTTTGAATTCGTTTTTATATGCGGGAAGACAGTCCTCGCACGATAAAAAAGATCTTGTTTGTAAGGTCAGATCATAATGAATTATGCTAGTACCATTAATTGGGCATAACTTTGTACCACAACTCGTACAGAAGGAAGGCCAATATATTTGAAGGGTATTCAAAGAAACATTGTTACAAATATAATAATTTTCACAATAAAATTTTTTTTTTCTCTTTCATGAAATATTTTCTCAACAATTGAGTTAGTAAATTTTTTATATATTTTTTTAACCTACCAATAACTTTTCACCTCAACAACTGTAAAATTTTGTGTGCAAGACTTTTTTTTTTTTTTAGAAATAAACACACACATACAGGAGAGAGAGAGAAAGGGGTTCTAACATAAAGACACACCACAACTCCACTAAAAAGCTATAATTATTTTGTGTGCAAGACTTAAGTTCTCAAAAACAATTTTGGAGCCATAATTTTTTTTTAATGATGTATTATTATTAATAATTTTGTAAATTATGATGTGTTATTATGATTAATGTACTAATTTAAAAATTAGTGTAAGTGATGAATCAAGATGAAATTGATAATTGTTTCAATCACACACTATATAAGTAGTTGGGAAAAAAAAAGCAAAGTTAAAAGAGGAAAAATGATGCGAGTAAACAAAACTCTTCAGACAAAAATGAAGGGAGGTAGGAATAGTTGGAAAAGAGGTAAGAGTGTGCAGGCTTTCCAGTACATATATCCACTTTCATATTTCTTCAACTCTCTGACAGGCTCCACATGCTAATGTATAGAGAGTAAGGTCCAAGTTCCAGACCACCCACATTATTTTTGTCCACATGGGAAGTGGGAGAAAATGACCAGTCCCAGATCTCACCTACAAATTCACACACTTCTCTCTCTCTCTCTTTCTCTCTTCAATTTAGTAATACTTCTTGTGCTACACACAACCTCCAAGACATGACCCACACATTCCATTTCCCACATCTCTTTCTTACGTAATATGATCCAAGCTTTAATTTTGATGATTTTTATAGAATTGCCAAAGCCCTTCATATAATACCAGCAGCAGCTTAGAGAGACTCATGCATATATGCATAGTCTAGTCTAGGCCAAAAAGACAAGAAAGTATTCTCTTCTGCTCTGTGTGAGGAATTTTATCCAAAAAGAACATTAATACTTCTTGGATTTGCAGAAACTTGCTTGCACTGCAGATTTGTATTGGTTCTAATCCTTAGAAGGTGGGGACTAGTTGTAGCTTTTGGGTCTCGGGCCTGGCCCCCCTCCCATTTCTTTTTTTTTTTTTTGTTCCTTTGGTTTTGCAGAAGATTTTGTCTGCCTTGTTCTGTAAAACCCCAATGCTACTTTATTTTATTGCTCTTGTGTAGGGACATATTTTGGGGTTCTGTACTTTATTTGTTTTTCTTCTTCTCTTTAAGCCTGTTCCTCCATTTATTTTTCTTTTTCCATTGTTCTAGAAATTCTCTATAACTCCAAAAAAAAAAAAAACCATTGAATTTTTGCTGCACAGTGCTGGAACTATAGTTAAAGAACACGTTAGTGCTGTGTTTCTGATCCTTATGTTTCTGTAATTAAAAGACAAAAACAAAAAAACATTAACCTTAGCAAAGCTAGAAGTTCTCTTATTATGGTTTATGCTAAACAGAGGCTATGCTCTGAGATTATGAAACACAATATACCTGGAATCCAGTTGTTTTCTTATTGATTCTTGGGGATGGAATCATAAGGGAAGCTCACCAAGTGTAAACTTTTTGCTTGTGGAGTAGAAAAGAGGAGGTGAAGATGCCTGCAAAGGTTTTGCATACCTTAACAGATGAAAATCAAGATCTGCAGAAGCAGATTGGCTGCATGAATGGATTTTTTCAGCTTTTTGACCGCCACCATTCCTTCACCGGCCGACGTATCAACAGCGACAACCACAAGAGACTTCCTCCAGGTATGGTGTATTTCTATCATTTCAGTCAATCTCAATTATTTCACTAACGTGAATCCCAAGTAATAGTATTTATTAGCAAAGTGGGGTTAACAGTACGTTTATCTCCTAAGATTTGATTCTGTAGAGACTTAATATTGTGTTAATTTTAGAGAGACCTTTTTCAGAAGTCGTAATTACATATGAATTATGATTATCATTTGCTGGGATGTTTCTCATTCACTTTCCTTTTGATGGAACATATAAATATTCACGAGTTATTCAATTTTGTGTAAACATATATGTTTAATGTTTTCAATTCAACATACCAAAGCACTCTGTAAGCATTTTCAATTCAGTTTGAAATTGTTTTAGTGTTCCAAATAAATGTCAGAGGCTATTGTTCAACAAAGCTTTTTATTTTTATTTTTTTATATATCTCTTATCAACATGGCTTTGTCCTCGCTACCCACATTTTCATCTCCAGGTCTCAGTTGGCTATGAAATGATCAGCCCTTTTTGTTTGAAAGCATTCTGCATCATAACATATTTTTTTGCTAAACTCTGCATCATAACATATTAGTAGCTTTCAGTAATATGCCTTTTATTAGTTGAATCGTAATTAATTAATTGGGTCCTCGTAAGTTTCACTCTTTCCCTTTGTTTTGTTTTGCAAGCCTCAGCACGTTATAGCATTGACCATCATATCAATTTCTTCAGCATCTTACATTTCATTTGATATAGGTCAAAATGACAAGAAGGCATCAGAGCTCAGCAATGCATCACAAACAACAACAGTAAGAATCTAAAACTTAATCACTACAACAGTTGTTTGTTTCTAGCAGAAGCATTCAAGTTTCACTTACAATTGCAGGAAAAAATCCCGAAGAAGCTTGTAAAAGAGAAACAGAGGGTCTCAACAGAATCATCCAAATCCTCCTTTTCATCTTCCTCACGTTCATCTAGCTTCTCATCTCTTGACCATAACAAAACAGCTCAGATTGAGACATCTTCATTCAACCAAACAATTTTCCCTGAAACCCCCACTCAGCCCACGAACCAGCCAAATGTTTCTTTGCAGTTAAGACAGCCATCCCTTGATCTCCGAGACATTGTCAAAGACTCCATATACAGAGAGGCCCGTGCATTGTCTGTAAAAACTGGTGGTAAGGAGGGAGCAATGGGTAATACCTTGATATACATAGATTCCCCAAGGCCCTTGCAGGCACCCAAATCTGTCAAGCCCAGAGCTACTGGTCTCAATGATTCCTTTCGCATTCTTGCTAAGCTCCGGGAAGCACCTAGGAATTACAAGGAACAGAGAGATGGTTTTACGCTTTCGTCACTGAAGGATGCACCTCGGCTCTCTTATGATGGAAGGATATCACAAGATGCATACAAGTCTACCATAAAGCTCAAAGAACTCCCAAGGCTATCATTGGACAGCAGACAAGGCTCCATAAGGGGTTCTGCCCCTGAACCAAAATCAGATTTTCTTTTGAAGGATCTGCAGAGAAGGAATGGAAACTCTGGCAATATGCTTAACCATCAGCAAGAGCCAGAAATTTCAAAACGACCATCCAGCATTGTGGCAAAATTGATGGGATTGGAATCTACCCCACAGTCAACATCAACCAGTGAGAATTCATTAGAAATTATGAGTAGCTGCCAAGCTGATAAATATGACCGCTTCTCAGAAGCAACTGATGAAACCAAGCAAAATCAAATTTCCAGGTCCCCAAGGAATTCACAGGACCACATCTCACCCCGGTTGAAAAATGCTGATTCAGTTATGAGGCCCACCTCAGGTTCAAGGTTTCCAATAGAACCAGCTCCATGGAGGCAGCCAGAAGGCAGCCAAAGTTCTGAACTTCCAGCTTTCATGTATGGAGAAACTACCACAAAAGCCCCAAGCTGTCCCTCCGTTTATGGCGAAATTGAGAAAAGGTTGTCTGAACTTGAGTTCAAAAAATCTGGTAAGGATCTCAGAGCTCTCAAACAGATTCTCGAAGGAATGCAGAAGACTAGAGAAGCATTAGATACCAAAAGAGAAAGGGCTGCAAATCTTGCATCTCAAACAAGCAAAAATAGCAGCTCTTACCAAAGCTCAAATTTAGCAAGCCCAAGAAAACTACAAAATAAGGACCCAATTTCTGCCACAATCAAGGGGTCTCCTTCACCAAAGAGTCATAAATCCCCAACTGTCATTATGAAACCAGTTAACCTTATCAGAAGAACAAGTGATCCTGCGTCCAGCATGATTCCAACTGAAAATATGTCAGTGCTCCGGAAGCCTCATGGCAGTGCAGATGGGAGAAAGTTTTCGATGCAATCAGCTAAAGATCTAGTTTCAAGAAACAATCATATACAAGGCCCTTTCAGTCGACTGACTAGCGCTACAGATAAGACTACCAGTGTTAGAACCTCAAAATCAGCATCAGCCTTAAAGCTGCCTCGGCACATCATTGGAGAAAACAACACGTGCTCAGCAACTGTGAGCCCGAGACTGCAACAAAGGAAATTTGGATTGCAGAAGCAGTCACCACCTCCCACCATCCCATCATCTGATTCAAGCAAGACCAATAGGCAACATACTAAACAACCGGTAGGACCAAACTCCCCAGGTAGAAAAGTCCGACCAAGATCTCCCAATTTGCAGCAATGTAATGAGCAATTGAGTGAGATCAGAAGTGCCATGAGAGATTTAAGTCACGAAATTGATGCTATTTCTCTGAAATCTGAGAGCAGCATTAACTTCAACTCTCACATGGACACAGAACTGACAGAAGTTACAAGCACCAATCAATCTGATAAGATCTACACTACCTTCTTCCAGCAGGATGGCCAGAAACAAAGTGTAAGTGTACTTGCTACTATTTACCCATGCGAATATTTCAATTATCTGGTTTAATATGTTCTATTTTATCTTTTTCAGAGTCTAGAAGGGTTCAAGGAAGACAGGTCGATGGCAGAACCTGCAATAGCTACCATGGAACAACCGAGTCCTATCTCTGTTCTTGATGCTACATTTTACAGAGACGAGTCGCCATCCCCTGTGAAGAAGATATCAAATGCCTTTAAAGGTGCAGTTCTTGTGCATTTGACACTTAAAAGTTAGTGGTGAAATGACAGGGGTTCCTTTATCTCTGTACTAATGTTTCTCCTTCATAATCTACTAGCCCAAATACAAAACAAAAGTTCTACCATTTTAGGAGTTCATTCCTAAATATAATATGAAAGATGAAATATGAGAGCTTTATTACAGAATGCTAGACTTGTTAATGAATTGAATTCTCAAAATTTTTTGCTACAGATTATGAGGCTTTAAATCCTGATGAAGGGGAATGGAATCCAGAAGATCTAACACAATTACCAAAGTGCACAAAACCCAGTTTCAGTGCAGACATTGATAACAAAAAATTAGAAAACATCCAGCATTTTGTTCAGAATCTTCGACAAATATACCGTACTGAAGAGGAACCCATCACCAATTACATTTCACCCCTCCATGAGAGCACAAATTCAGACCACAGGTACATCTCAGAAATATTGTTAGCATCAGGTCTCCTCAGAGATCTTGACTTTGGTTTGATGACCATTCAGCTCCAAGCATCTAACCGCCCCATTGATTATAAAGTGTTCCTTGCGTTGGAGCAAAAAAAGGCAGTTGCAGGGCTTTTAGACGATACGCAGAGTGATATAAGGCTTGTTAAGTCAGAACCTACTGAGAAAATTCAAAGAAAACTCACATTTGATGCTGTTAATGAAATTCTAGTTCGCAAATTATTATTGGAAGGTCCTCACCAGCATTGGTTCTTGCCAAATAAGCTAGCAGGAAGAAAACCAAGGGGGCAGCAGCTTCTGGAAGAATTGTGTTCAGAGGTAGATCAGCTAAAGAATAACAACTTGAACAGAAGCCTAGATGAGGAGGATGACAGTTTGAGGAGCATCATATTGGAAGATTTAAGGCATCGATCAGTGGATTGGATAGATTGCCATTGTGAAATTTCTGGGGTAGTGTTAGATGTTGAGCGGTTGATTTTTAAAGACTTAATAACAGAAGTTTTAAACAGTGAGGTAGCTGGTCTGCAGGGCAGGCCTGGTGGGCATTGCAGGAAGCTGTTTTCCAAGTATGGGATTTGATAACATAGTTCTAGAAGGGATTCAGTCTTATCTCTCTCTCTCTCTCTCTCACGCGCACACACACACATTTTTGTTTCCAGTTGGGTGGGTATTTCACTCTGCTTAAAACTACAGTAATTCTTGAGTAAGAATAGCTCTTTGCTAGCATGTAAATCTTCATTAGAGGCTTATAACTTACTGGAAGATTATAGAAAATGTATATATAATTATATTTCCTTTCAAGTTTGGGTTTCAAGATATGCTTTGCATTCAGAGTGGCTGAACCTGAACTCTTCCATTTCTTATAGTGAAAAAATACAATCATTTCTAAACACACAAGTTGACATGTACTACTACTTTCTCTAAAGTTAAATTGAGTCACATAACATAGATGACGAAGTTTAAGACAAGTCTTCCTCAATCCGTAGCATAATTCCACAAGAAGGCTCCTTATATTGATAAATTCTAGCATCTGTGGAATGTATACAAGTCCATTCTCCAAAGCAATTGTAATTTTGCATGTCATACATTTAAGAGACTTAAAGCTTTTCTAGAAGAAATTGCAATTTTTTTTTTTTTTTTTTGATAAGTAGTAAAATTGATAAGTTGTTGCTGCCCAGGATCGAACTGGGGAGCTTCAGTGTGTAAGACTGAAATTGCAATTTTCTAAAGAACTTTAATAGGGTCCTTGAAGTTGAAAATACCTTTAAGGCTATAGTTGAAATTTGGAGCTTTTAGGAAAAAGCTTTACAATTCACTATTCATTCTTTATATATATTAAAGTTTAAAGCAATATTCACTGTTTTTTGTCACACACTCAAAAAACCAAAGTTCTTTTCAATTAAAGCTCTATAGCAAAAGCTCTATTTCCTATAGCAACGCCAAACAGGCACTATACCCAAAACTGGTTTGTCTAAATTCAACAAATCTAATATTGACTGATACAATTATTTCTGTTTCTAGCATCCACTGCCTTTGAGCACAAAGTGCTCTGAGTCTAGTCCACTATATTAAAGCCATAAGTCAATTAGAGTGCTTAAAGGCTAACATAGCCTAACAAACAATGAGAGAACAACTCTTACACCTATTGTGTACTGTTTATTTCTCTCTTACACATCCCCAGGCATGTAATGCCTCCCTATCTAGGTAACAAGGAATGTTAATGGAGCTGCTGAAAGAGTAAAATTTTCCAATCTTGTATATACAGCTAACAGGTCTTACATACATATACAAGGTTAAAATGCTGCAATGTGACAAGTCAGGGAGGCTATGGCTTTCAGGCTTTCAGAATTCCAATGTAATACTAATCAGAAGGCAAGGCAGTAAATGAAAAAGTTTCCAATAATTGATTCAGCTTTACTGTACTGCACAAGGTTTGTAGAATATTTGTCAGCAGGACGAATTTGGTAGTTTTGAGAACAAATAACTCACGCACATTGTCCAAGCAACAAGTTCTCTTATTCATAAACCTTAACAGAACGGAATTTATTCTGACATAAGATTTCATGTCAAGCACATATAATATTTTCTTGCTAATCAAGAAACAAAATTCAATACAAACTGAGCAAATGAAGATACCTGTTCTCCAACATTAATCTCATTTAAAAGAATGGAAATATATCTGTCATTCAATTATTCTGATATTTCTTAATAACAACTACCATGAACATGATATTGTATTGCAGTTGATTTTATCAGAGACAATATAAATATTCATAGCAACGTTCAACCAAGGTCAGCACCGGAGAAAACCATGTGCCATTCAAAATAAGATCATAATAAGAGAAGAAAAAGAATTTCAATTAGAAAGAATCATTCACTGGGTCTACCATCTCAACTGACATACACATACCTCAAAAACTTGTTAAAGTGGAAATATTTTCCTCAGGCAGTTTGTAATATCCAATCTATAATGCCCTATGCAGAAAACATTATGCCCCTGACTATGACTACACTGGAACCATCCTCTGCTGCCAGTCTCCTAAACAAGTGTACAAATACTAATCAAACTTAATTTACAAATGATCCAGTTCCTGTAAATTTCCCATAGATTCTTTCAGAATTTGCTCGGCCCTCCTCTTCTTGTCATCCTTTTCATTTAACCTCCCAAACCAGGATTCAGTTACCTCAAAACTCTTGTTCTGTGGGCTCGAATCTAGCATTGAACCTAAGTATTTCTTTCCAGAACCAAGCTTAAATTGCACAGTTGGCCTGGTGTTCAAAAGAACCTTTTTGTGTCCCTCCTCAGAATCACGTAATCCACTCTTCATTGCTTCAATATTTGGAGTAAATGCCTCTAACACTGAGACATGGTTGTCCATGCCATGGTATTTCAAAATAGGATTTCCTGTAGTCGAATCATTTGAAAGCTTAGTCTTCGCTGGAAGAACAACAGAAGAAACCTCCTTCTCACCATATTGTAGAGGTGCGGCAAGAAATGGGTTACTTTCAGCTGCTTGTTTTGCTTTAGCTGCTGCTTGTTTTGCTTTAGCAGCATCTCCAGCATCAACAGAGGAGGGTCCTTCCAACTCATTACCGGCCAACCATTGATTTACATTCAACAAAGACCTTTCTGGCTTTCTGCGCTGGTTTTCCTGTTCAATTTTAGCCATTTTAAGTTCTATTGTTCTGTCATTCGGAGTAGACGACTGAGCATAAGTACCAGGATCAGGAAATGCAGGCAACCAAGCAGGTATATGCTCACCGGGTGGCTCTTCCCCAATTTGCAAAAAACTTGGAGTCAGCTTCCGATCTTTAACAACTGGAAACTGTGGAAGAGAATAGGCAAATGGGATCTGCTCAGATTCGCCAACATACTGGGCAAGTTCCCTAACTGTGCCTGAACTTGCAAGGCAATGCTCAATATCCGAAGCACCCAAAAACCCCTGTGCCAAACCCAAATCTTCCAACCCTTGAATAATATCGAAAACGTTGGACTCTGTTCTACCCGCTTGATTAGCATATACATGTGCAGTCTTCCCAATGTCACGAATATACCGAACTGTAACGTCAGATAATGTTTCAAGAGCAGACTGCTGAAAACTCTGAAACCCTTCACTCTCACATATTTGTGCCACCGCAACCTTCACGAATGCTCGGGCAAATTCTTCGCCACCAGGTTTCCTCTGGGGAGCTGGTTTTTCAGGCCCTCTTTCACTCTCCCGACCTCCATCGCTCATATTCAACACCTCATATCACTTCATTCGATGTCACATACATATAACCAAATGCACCATTCCTCAAAAGCAAATTCCCCAAAACTTGGATTACTAACATTCACCCACAAATCATAGTTTCATCCATCACCCTTCTCTTAGTACTGTAGCTGGAAAAATGCTGGAAAACACCAGATATCAAAATTCTGAATCATAAATTTTTCTCAAAAAAAAAAAAAAAAATCATTCAGAAGTGAGTCTAATTTAGTGTTATTTTTAAGGTTTTCCAAATTGCTCCACAAATTTTGGCTGTATATACACACACAAACACACATATATACAAACTTTGTGCACTGGTACGACCTTTTCCCAAATTATCCATTACTCCACAAACATGAATTTACAATTTTACTCTGAAAACCTTTTCTCTAACGAAAAACAAACTCAAAGTAAAGCTTAATTTCTACTGGAATGAAAAATGAGCATAGCGAGAAAACCCTAGAGATTGGCAATTTGAAAATAGAGGAGCAGAATTATTGAAATAAATAATAGAAAATTGAGCTCCGAAGGGCTTACCAGTCATTTTCTAGGGTTTTGGATCTACAGTACAGTGAGCAAGTGAACCAAAGTAAAGAAGTGTTGAGCTCAGAACACGAAGCTTGGAAAATGAAAGAAACAAAAACAAGGAGCTTCGAATTGAATAATGGAAAGAGAAAGAACAAGATTTTAGGGGTTTGAATCAGAAATCTAGGGTTTGGCGTTTTTGTGCGAAGAATCTTCTGGGGTTGGAAGTTAAAACCCCAGTAAAACCCTCTCTGGATCGAAAGAGAAACGGACAAGGAGAGACAGAGAGAGATCGGTGAGTCTGAGGGAGCGAGAAAAGGGGGAAGAAGGTGGTATTTATACAAGGGAAATAGAAGAAAGAAAACGTTAGGAACACATTGGGTGAGGTAAAGGAAACTGACAATTGCTGTCGATGCTTGACAGCTGTACCCCATTAGATGTGCAAATTATTTGAATCAAAATTTTGGACCAAATTTTGATTATTTATTTATTTATGGTGACGGACTAGCGTGAGTGCATTTCCCTCCGAGTCGTGTTCTAGGCGTGTTCGGGTTGTCGTCTTCTCCTCCTATACATTTTTTATTTTGCCAAAAGAAAGAGGACTAGCATCGATTAAGAAGTTATGCAGAGTTAGGGCAAAGACTCTCGTAATAAATATTGTCGTACTAAAACAAAAATGCAAATGTCCATATCATGACTATTAAAAACAACTATTTCTTTGGTTTTTATTATTTACTAGTGTGGAATTTCGTGCATATACAAATGATGTAAATTGAACTCTAATTGAAATTCAATTTAAAATCTAATTGGATTTGAATTTTTCAATTTTTACATTCAATAATTCACTTGGTATAAAAATTAAAAATTATATCTGGTGTAATTCTAAAGAGTTACATCTTTTCTACACAATTGAATTTAAGTAGATCTAACGGTAATAAAAAAAAAAAAAAAAACTCATTAATGCTGATTACAATAGCATTTATTCTGATTACCATTTCATTGATTATCCCTTATTTATTTATAAATTTCCATACTTATCTCTTCTCCCTAAAAACATTCTCTACATTCTTTATCTACCCTCCCTCGTTTGCCCTTTCCTCCTATTCAACTCTCTACCCTCATTTGCTCTCTCCTCCACTTCCATGGCCAAAAGGTTCCATTGTTTTCAGCCACCGACCACAGGATTCTACTACCACCGGCTACAAGGTTCCACTGTCGCTAGCCACCGACTTTCTGCCTTTAATTAAATTTGTGGGAAGTTTTTCTTAACTCGGAAAAATCTAAAATTAGTGATAGCCTTTTCCATTTGTAAGTGAATGATTGTATCACAATTGAACATACAAGGTATTTCTATAGGATCAAGTACTTAAACTTAACACGAAGTTTAGATATGTGAAACAATATGTGTGTATACACACAACAATAAGTAAAGTACATGGTACAATGGCTAACAATGTCTCCCTTAAGCTTTTCTTCTACTCGTCTACTCCTTAGTTCTAAGTGCACTAACAACATGATCATAGTGAAATTTAAAGTGTATTAAACTGAAAGCAACTAGATTTTAATAATCAAAAAGCTTGTAGTTAACATTTTTTTGGAATGGATAAGATGAGATTAATTAGCAAAAAAGAAAAGAAAAGAGCATATGAGGTAGGGTAGATAGAGAAACATAGTGAATGTTTTTGGGAATAAGAGATAAGTATGAAAATTTATAAATATCAAATAATAAATGAGATGGTAATCAGAATAAGTAATATTGTAATCAACATTAATGAGTTATTTTTTTTACTGTTAGATCTACTCAAATTCAAAGGTGTAGAAAAAGTGTAACTTGAACATATATATATATATATATATATATATATATATATTGTAGGGATGTTAGGCCCAGTAGAATATATTGGCTGAAAACCCAATCTGAGGACATGAAGTAGTCCGAGGAGGGGTGAACGTTATCAAAGGAGTCTGTGTTAGTAAGTGAATAGGTTAGTTTTAATCAAAAGAGTCCTTAAGGGTGATTCGAGGATTAATTACTCCTCGACTGTTTGGAGCCGAGGTCTAAATGGGTGGTCTATCATCTAGGGCAGCTTTCCAAGAGATTCTATTGCTATGGATAAGCATCACAGAAGCACAAGATAGAGGGAAGTCCTAAAATATCTAAAGAGAAAGCTGCTACCACCGCATTGAATGCTCTGCACCTAACCAATTGGCCGCATTAATGTGGAGGTGATACCTGAACAGTAATTTTCAGTCTTACAACTACTATCAAAGACTTTAGGAAGGTGCTGATGGGACAAGGATCAATACCAGCAATCTGCCCTACACGTGGAGGGTAAAGAGGAAAGAAAGAAGATAGTATAAAACAGAAAGAAGACCCTAAAGAAGAGGGATAAAAAAATTAAGTGAGAAACACTATAGCAATTAAGAGTTAAACTTGTAATCAAACTTAAGAAAAAATATAATAGAACTGATCTCCTCGAATTGTGCTGAAGACAATTTTCTTTTGATTAAACTAGTCTATCTTCATTTTCTTGTCATCTTGATTCACTTTACTTGTTTTCTGACTCATTAAAGCCCAGTTTTCCAACTCACTCTCTATAAATTCATTGTATTGGGCTCTTTGGGCCTAAGTTCATCCATTTGTTAGGCTTGGGAGCCAAATTGTGACCTTACAATTGGCACCATCTGTGGGGAATTCTGGTCTTAGGTGAGTTTAACGTTCAAATATGGTGGGTTCAGCTCCACACTAGGAGGAATCTATGGGGTCTCGATGTCAAGATCATTTCCTTCATCTTGAACGAAGAAGGAACTAGGAGGGAAGTGTGCATACCATCCATACTAGTAGAAGTCAATCTCGAACGGGGAGTCATACCTCTCATGAGGAAAATGCTAGGAACATGTAGCTGGAGATTAATCATTTGAAAAGGAAGTTGCCCCACGAACGGTGAAGCCGAACTCCCTCCAATTCTGACTTCTCTTTTAATGATGAAGAGGATGATAGTTATAGAACCAGATCAAGGACTCTTTCTAGTGAGTCTTTCTCGTATGATGAGGACTACCACCATAAGCGCAGAAGCAATAACTCATCTTCCAAAGGCTTGGGAAATGATGCGAAGAGCAGAGCGCTTAACCAAATTTCCAGATCACTTTTCATGCGCAAAATTAAAGGAGGGAGACTTCCTCGGTAGTTCACTCAGCCCACGTTCACCATGTATAATGGTTGAACAAATCCTGTGGAGCATGTAAGCCACTCCAAGAACGAGGCCTTGATGTGTAAGGTATTCCCATCTAGCTTGGGGCCTGTGACAATGAGGTGGTTTAATGACCTAGGTGCGGGTTCCATTGATTCCTTTAAGGAGCTCACCCGGGCATTTGGATCTCGTTTTATTATATGCAATAAGGTTCCTTGGCCCTTAGATTCTTGTTGTCCTTGTCCATGTCCATGCGAGAATGAGAGACCTTGAAAACATACTCAAACAGATACTGGGAGATGTTCAACGAGATTGATGGGGACTTTGATGTCGTGGCTATAAGGACTTTTAAAATTGGCCTGACTGCCAAGCATGATTTGAGAAAGTCCTTGACCAAGAAGCTGGTAAGGAATGTGCGTCAGCTTATGGATCGTATTGACGAATACAAGCGAATCAGGGAAGACCAGTAGCAGGGGAAGGGAAAAGCTAAGGTTATCCCTCAAGACAAGAGGGATTTCAGGTTGGACAGATATAACAATAACACGCCCCAAAGGGATTTTGCTAGGCAATTTGGGTCTACGGCTTTTCAGGTGGTTAACACGGTGTTTAGAGAGCTAGTACATCAAATCCTAGAGAAGATCAAGAATGAGCTATACTTCAAATAACCAAACAAGATGGGAGGAGACCCCATAAGGTGCAACCAAAGTCTTTAATACTAGTACCACCAAGAACGAAGGCATACCACCGAGGACTGTAGAACTCTGTAGAATCATTTGGAGCAACTGGTTAGAGATGAGAGGTTACAATTGTTTTTGTATCAGCCCATTGGGCAAGGAGACCAAGCAAGGTCAGGGGCTTAGGGGAACGCTTCTTTGAGGCCCCCTTTGGACATAATTAATGTCATCTTTGCTGCTCCTGAGAGAACTAGTTCTCATCCCTTCAAGGTGATGTCTGTGGCTCGGCCACCCGCTGAGGACTCTAATTTTGAGCCGAAGAGGGCTAGAGTGGAGATCCGACCGACGTTGAGTTTTTCGGACGAGGACAATATTGGAATCATATAGCCACACGATGATACTTTAGTGGTCACACTCCGGATAGGGGGGTATGATGTGAAGAGGATGTTAGTAGACTAAGGCAGTGGTGCAAAGATTATGTACCAAGACTTGTACAAATGGCTGAACTTGAAGCCCTATGATTTGACAGCCTATGATTCACCTTTGGTAAGTTTTGATGGGAAATTTGTCATTCTAAAGGGTTAGATTAGACTGCCTGTGCAAGTAAGTTCAAAAGTAGTAGAGGTAGACTTCATTATGGTGGATGCATATTCTCCTTACACGGCCATTATGGCTAGATCTTGGCTTCATGCCCTAGGGGCCATTTCTTCAACTCTGCATTTAAAGGTGAAATATCTATCGGGGGACTGAATTGAAGAGCTTGTTAGGAGTCAATCCATGGCTAGGTAGTGCTTGGTGGCTGCAATTATGCATCAGCCTGAAACTGAGTCCTCGTTCTCTACTGAGGTGGGCTCATAGCAATCAAGTGTTTTGGTCTTATCTACGGATGCGGGGTCGAAAGAGGCTAAGTGTGAAAGGTTGGATGAAATTATTATAGATGGTGATTCAGAGAAGTTTTTTCAAGTCGGAGCTCAGTTGCCTCATCGAGAGAAGGAAGAACTGTTAGCATTTCTAAAGAGGAATATTGATGTGTTCACATGGAATGCTTATGAAGCTCCTGGGGTGGATCCAGACTTCATTTGCCATCATTTGAATATCAATCCAATTGTCTTCCTTAGGAAGCAACCAACTTGGCGCTCATCTAAAGAGAATTCTAATGCCGTCAAGGAGGAGGTGAACAAACTTAAGCAAAATAGGGCTATTAAGGAAGTGTTCTACCTTGAATGATTGGCTAATATGGTGGTAATGAAGAAGAAGAATGGGAAGTGGCGGGTATGTGTAGACTTCATAGACTTGAACAAGGCCTGTGCAAAGGACCCCTTCCCCATGCCTAGGATTGATCAGTTAGTTGACGTGACTGTAGACCATCCTCAGATGAGCTTTTTAGATGTCTTTCAAGGATACCATCAAATACCTTTAACTTTGGATGATCAAGAAAAGGCAGCTTTTGTCACCTTTACCGGGAATTACCACTACAAGGTGATATCATTTGGTCTAAAAAATGCAAGGTCTACTTATCAGAGGATGATGACCAGAATGTTTGAGTTGCAGCTAGGAAAAAAACATTAAGATTTATATAGACGACATGGTGGTTAAGAGTAAGTTGGAATCCGAGCATGTTAACGACCTCGGGAATATATTTAAGATCTTGAGAAGACATAAGTAGCAACTTAATGCTTCTAAGTGCTCTTTTGGTATCAGATTAGGGAAGTTCGTGGGGTACATGTTTACTCACTATGGAATTGAAGTCAATCCTAACCAAATTAAGGAAATTAAAAATTTACAGCCACTTCAGAATCCCAAAGAGATCCAGAAGTTGACAAGGATGACTGCTGCTTTAAACCAATTCATTTATCGGTCAGCAAACATGTGTAGACCTTTCTTCCAGTTGTGAACAAGTGGAAGAGATTTGAATGGACCGAAAAGTGTGTCTTGGCCTTCCAATAGTTGAAGGAATACCTATCTCATCCATCCATTATGTCTAGACCCGAGGTAGATAAAGTTTTGTTTGCTTACATTGCTGTGACTTCCCATACGGTGAGCCTGGTGTTTGTACAGGTTAATAGTGGTGTATAGAGGCTAGTTTATTATATGAGCAAGTTGCTACATAAGGCTGAGGTCTGTTCTCTACCACTAGAAAAGGCCATTTTGGCAGTGGTGCATGCTATGCGTAAGCTCCTCCATTACTTCCAATCACACACAGTTGTTGTCCTAACCCAACTTCTACTTAGATATCTACTTCGGAGTGCTAATTTCACATGGAGGATTGCCAAGTGGGGTATGATCCTAAGGGCATTTGATATCAAGTACATGCCTCGCACCTCTGTTAAGGGTTAGGTCCTCGCTAATCTGATGGTCGAGTTTGCTAAAACCCCATTTGAAAAAAAAGTTAAGAAACAGAATATGGATGGAAAATCAGTTGGCATGGTCTCCCTGCAAGAGCCTATACCCTGGAGAGTACACGTTGATGGTGCAGCGAATCAAAGAGGATTTGGAGTGGTGTCAATTATAATTTCTCCTAAGAAGATCATTATTGAAAAATTCTTAAGGTTGAGCTTCTCGGCCACCGATAATGAGGCTGAATATAAGGCTCTATTGGTAGGTATGACTATGTTTCAGATAATGGGAGGAAAGACAGTGGAGATGTTTTCATATTCGAGATTGGTTGTAAGCCAGGTAGGGGGAGAAGTGGAAGCTAGAAATCTCAGAATGTAGGAATATTTGACCTAGGTTAGGCACTTATAATTAGGATTTGAGTCTTTTAATTTATCGCAAATCCTTAGAAGTAGAAATACAAATGCTGACTCTCTTGCCAAGCTTGCAACCTCCTCGGCACAAAGTTTACATTGAGTAATCCTTGTGGAAGACTTGTGTAAACCTACTGAAATAGGGAAAATGTGGTTCATATTCATCAGATTAGGGTGGGCCTAGCTGGATGGACTTTATTGTGCTACTCCTTAAGGAAGATATCTTGCCCAAGGGTAAGTCCAAGGCCTACAAGGTACGGAGAAAAGCTCCTCAGTTTTGACTGTCCAAGGACCAAAAGTTGTACAAACGCTCTTTTTCTGGACTATATTTGCTATGCATACACCCTGAAGCAGTTGAACTACTCCTAAAAGAATTATATGAAGGGATTTGTGAAAGCCACATAGGAGGTATATCTTTGTCTCACAGGGCCCTCACTTAGGGATATTAGTGGCCGAATATGCAGAGGGAAGCACAAGAGTATGTGAAGAAATGCGACCAATGCCAAAGATTTGCCCCAAATATTCACCAACCAGGAGGTGTCTTTAATCCTCTGTCCAACTCTTAGCCTTTTGCTCAATGGGATTTGGATATTGTAGGGCTCTTCCTTAAGGCAGCAGGGAATAAGAGATAGTTGCTGGTTGGCATGGATTACTTCACCAAATAGGTTGAAGTTGAACCACTAGCAAATATCAGAGATATGGATGCCAAGAAATTTATCTGAAAAAATATTGTTACTTGGTTTAGAATCCCTCGTACACTCATCTCGGACAATGGTCTTTAGTTTGATAGCAAAGCCTTTAGGAGGTATTGCTATAACCTGGGCATAACAAATAGATATTCCACCCCGGCATATCCACAAGGGAATGGATAGGCTGAGGCTGTCAATAAGGTCATAGTGAGTGGGCTCAAAAAGAGGTTGGATGACGCAAAAGAAAAATGGGTGGAAGAGTTGCCACACGTCCTTTGAACATATCAGACTACACCTCGTAGATCCACTAGGGAGACACCATTTTCAATGACTTATGAGGCTGAGGTGTGATTCCTCCGGAGATAGGATTTCCATCGCTGAGAACAAGCTCTTTTACTCTGAGCAACAATAAGCTCAAGTAGGGGTACGTGTTGACATCCCATTTTGCAACCCGCATTTAACCTCACATGGAGGGTAAAAGGGTACTTTCACATCAGAAATATGCATCTTGATTCTGTTCATTAGATCCTTAATCTCATTTCACCAAAATGATCTTGATGTTGTAACGATCAAATCAACTGGTCATAAGCCTTAATCGGATCACCAGATTGAAAGTTATCATCAAATTAAGTTTTAATGGCTGAGATGCACTATCACAAATTGAATCCGACTATATGTGATTATGAACAATTGATTTTAATTGGTTATAAGTGTAATCAATTGGAGATCAATGATGTGTCATAATTTAATTAGTTAGGACTACATTTTATGGTGAGGTTGCATACACCTAATTAATTAGATAGTTAAACATTAATTATTCAATGAGTAATTTGTGCAATTATCTTTTAATTAGTGTAAATTTGGAACTAATTAAGTCTGAAATTGGAGTGATTGGAGTCATTTAATGTTAATTGGGAGCTGATTTGGGACCTATTAATGTTAATTGTGCTGAAACCACTTTTAACAAATGACCTCTGCTCATCATTTCATTAATATCTCTCAGAATACTTTGAATCTGTGAATGAGGTTAATTTTTCCAGAAACTAGACATTCGGGGCTTCAATTTGAGTACAAGAAAGAGGCAATTTTGATCAGAATTGAGTTAGATATGGTTTTTCAAAGTTGGCTCTACAAGCTATTATAGCAACTACGAGAAAACCGAATTTTGGCTTGCTCTTCACTCCTACCAATCTTTCCATTTAATGCACCAGATTTTCCCTAAGGCTAAAATGAGGTCTAGGTTCATGATTCTTTGTCAACCCTCATTAAATGGCATTCCATTCATATTCCCTCTACTACTACTATATAAACCCTCCCCCTCCTTCATTCTAGAGCACACCAAAATCCCCTCTCTTCTCCTCTATTGAGTTCTAGTGAAGTTGAGTAGTTTTGTCATATCTTGGTCTTCCTGAAACTCAAGGTATTGAGTGAGACTCACTCTCCCTCTCCTAGTTCTTCTTTCTTCCTCCACTCTTAAGACCTCCACCAAGAGTCTCTTTCTCCACCGTATGCATCTTGCATGAAGGTATAATCTCTTTCCCTAACTTGTTTATTGTGTTGTCATGATGAGAATTTAAGATTAAAGTATGATAATAATCATTTAAATTCCTTTGAATATGTTTGAATGTTCTTAATTGTTCTTATATGTTCTTTACATGTTCTTGGTTGTTCATCACATATTCATACATAACATTAGTTTTAATCTTAAATCTACGTAAAAAATATGAAAAACATGTTTGTTTTATAATTCTTTCAAATCCTTGAATCTAGGATACTACCATCCACACACATTCACTAGAATTTTATTTTTCAATCCAAATGCAATGTTTAATCAATAGAATTAGGGTTTATCACATGCACACACATTAAATTCAACATGTAAATTGATTGACATATTGGATGATATGATATGATTGTTGGCCACCATAGTCTAGAAGACCGGTTTCACCGAGCAAGGTGGGTGCGTAACACCTTCCCACTTTGTAACATAGCTTCCGAACTTAGATCAAGGGTTAGTAGATCAAATACTTATCCTTGTAATTTTCAATTTCTAGATTATAACTAGGAAACAAAGCCATGTACTTTATTTTAGATTGTATCTAGGACCAAAGCCATGTAATTTCCTATGTTCAATGTAAATTCAATTTCCAATTAATAAAATGATGAATTTTTCAATTATGGTTTTCTTATTTATTCCAACAATTAAATAAGTTGCGACTCTATTGTAAAATTCTTAATCTAAAGGGGAAAATATAACTAGTCGAACCTCCATTTTGAGAGGCAATAACATGACTCCATCCATTCACATGGGTTTAGCCCAACAATCCATAAAAAAAGGGGCTGGGGGCGCGGTCTCTCACAGTGGCGACTCCACTGGGGATATTGAGGGCTAAGTTTTAATTAGGTTATGGTGGTCAACCATGTCATTGTTTGTTTATTACTTTTTGTATATAATATGTCATTATATTGCATGTCATGCATCATTTGCTTGAATGAAATTTATTTTATTTGTGTGCTAGCTCGAAAGCCCGGTAGTATTAGCCGTGGATTGTGGTCTTCCTGAGACTCACATACCCAGCGGTGAACCTACCACCCATCGCGACAAGGATCATCATGGTTATGCCATGGTGGTTTATAAGGACAAACTATACCGTTTGGACCAACGCGGCGCTCCTGGCGTCACAAGTTGGGAGGTACGATGTCCTAACTTATGGGGACCTTTAAACCTACCTTCTACCCATGTTGTAATGACTCATAGAACCTACCTTTAAGTCGATCCATGTAAATTGCATTTTATTATGCATTTGTTTGGCCGTCGTTTGAGCCATGATGACTCAAGTCCAACGCTTGAGCCCATTATGATTATTTGAACCTTATATGATGTGAATGAACTCAAGCTGAAAAGCCTATGATCGAACTCTACTTGGTATGGAAGCCCAAAATTGTTTCTTGAATGAGTCTAAGTCCAACACTTGATCCCATCAAAAGTGTATAGACATGATCAATATCAAAGGCCAAAAACTCACAAAATGCATGCCTTTCAAGTGCAAACCCAAGTCATTTCAAGCAAATACCAAAAGATCATAATCAAATTTCAAGTCTTCCAAGTGCAAGCCCAAGCCACTTCATCATAATCAAGGTTCAAGCACACCAAGCCTCAAGCATCCTAAATGGACCAAGAAGAAGCAAGTGGCCCAACTTTGTCTCACTTCACATTTGGTTTGCAACATTATGGTTAAAACTTAAAGTTTGTTTGTTTATTCCATGTTTCTATGTTTCTTTGAATTCAAAAATTTCATGTTGCATTTAATGAGTTTTGTTCATGTATATATATTAAGAAAAAAACAAAACAAAAAAAAAAATACAAAAATTTCAAGATTTCCAAATCTTTCCCAAAAAAAAAGAAAAAAAAAATTTCAAATGAAAAAAGTCTTTGGACTAAGGGCATTGAGCCCTTAAGTCATTTAAAAAAAAAATTTATTTGAACTAGGGGCATTGGACTTCATAGTGATTTTTTCAAAAAGACCCATTTTTTTCCTTCAAAGATTTCAAGATTCTTTAAAGTCTTCTTTTCAAAATGGTACATGAGGATCCCTTGGACAAAACTTTTTCTAAATTAAGATGTTTAAAGGCTTGAACAATCAACTTGTACTAAGAAAGGATTGATTTCATTTGATCCGTGTAAACACTTTTGCTAAATTACTTTGAATAAAAGAAGAAATGGTCTTACAAGGCAATCAAAGAAAATCTATCCATCAGAAAATTCAAAAGCTCATGCATTCATTCCAAATTTCTGAAAACTTTTGTGTCTCCAATAAAGCATTCATACTTTTGCTTTTAAGAGGAATTTATTAAAAGAGCTTAAGTCATTGTGCCTACAAGCAAGCATTGCTTGAGATAGGAGACCGTCTTTGGTAAAACAAGATTATACCTTAATACCTAGAATGATCATTAACCATTGCTAGCCCATTTGAGCCTTTAAATACATAGCCTCTTTTTCACATGAACCCACTAAAATCTAAACCTAGGGTGGGAAAATTCAAAGTATGCATGCTTAAATCTCATGTTAAGGAGACCTTGAGCATTGAAGCTAATTGATAAAGCTCTCCTAGAGGACATGAAAGACAAGTAGAGAATTTATTAAGTTAAAGATAAGAGATCATCAAAGAAAAATGAGCTTTCACTCAATCAAGGAAAGAGAAATGAAATTTCATCAATGTGAGAGTAAAAAAAAATGTGCATCAAGTTTGAAGAATCTAAAAATCATCATGCCAAGAAGAGTAGAAGGTTCATCCAAAAAAATTTCATCAAAAAAAAAAAAAGGAAAAAGATTCATCAAGCACAGAAAGGTGCAAGTGCATTGAGGCAAGAAAGAAGTCTAAAGAGTGAATCAAAATGACCAAAAATCTTTAAGCTGAGGAAAAAAATGAAGGCAAAAGATCCCGAAAAAAATTTCATTCAATCAAGAGATGAAAGATTAAAAAAAAAAAGAAAAAAAAAGAGCCTGCTAGGTTGAAAACCCAAAAGGGCGGTTTAGGCAAAAGTTAAGACAAAAAAAAAAAACCCGCTAGACTGAAAACCCCAAAGGGCAGTCTAGGCAAAAAGTTAGGGCCAAAGAAAAAAAAAAAGAAAATAAAAAAAAAACCCGCTAGGCTGAAAACCCAAAAGGGCGGTTTAGGCAAAAGTTAGGGCCAAAGAAAAGAAGAAAAGAAAAAAATTAGAAAATCCGACTAATTTGGAAACTTGAGGATGCAACCTAAAAAGAAAAGGATTTTACAAGATGAAAGTCTAGAGATATAAAAACAAATGTTGATACAAGTGATCAATGAAGACTAGTGAGAAGATGACAAAGAAGAAATAGGAAAACTCCTTCAATACTTGATTTTTGAGTAATGCATACTTGGGGGAACATAATAAGGAATTTTGAGCATTTTTATATCATTCATTTCATAACATAAACCTGGCCTACATTACAACCCATGAATAAGACCTCCTTGAAGTCTTGCTAATTCTAGGCCCATCTTAAACTCTAACAATATTTTTCTCTTGAATTGAAAAGAAAAAGTGCTTAAAATTGTCAAACCCCACAGGATGATATGTCCAAGGACAAAATTTCTCAAATTCTCAAATCCTCAAAATGACTCAAAATAACTTCCCAACCTGAAGCATTCTTCTTGTTTACACCCAACAATATGATTCATTTCATTTCTTGATTGCCTTTGGAGACTTAATCTGATGATGTTCAAAAGGATGAAGGAAATTTGATTACATGAATTTAATGATCTTGATCCTTCCCAATCAAAGAGATTTGTTTGATTCTTAAACACTTTGATTTGCTAAAATGGTTGTTCAAAGGATCACATCTTGTTCCAAAAAAAAAAAAAAATGGAAATTTGTTTTTTTTCAAAAAAAAAAAAAAAAAACATTCTTTTTCAAAATCCAGTTCTCTTGAACTACGTCTTGACCTGATCCTCTATGAGAGAGGTACATAGGCAGCCTTGTAGAGGCCCGATCCCGTTCACCTAAACAATCTTGGAAAACAAAAAACAATCTTGGAAAACAAAGTCAAAACAATGTGATAAAATTGTTTGGGTGCATGTTAGGTTAAGCCCATTTGTTTGCATGTTTAAACTTGGAGCATTGACCTATTTATATTGTGTGCAAGTTTTCACAATAATTGGTTTCTAACAAGCTAGAGAAAGAAAGTTTTTTTGCAGGAACCAAGGATGGCGAACCGTGATCTTCTTTCATGTACCCCAATGGTCACAACATCAAATAAATTCAGCTTCAATCTAAGCATGGAAAATGCCCCAAACTAGGGGCATTAGGTAAGTACTTCCAATTCATTTCAATGAATAAATTCATTGCTAAATTGAAACTATTTTTTTTGTAGGAATTAAGCAAGGACTTATCCAGCAATCCACATCAACTTCCAGCCAAAGTTGTTCTCATGCAAAGGATAGGTTTTTCAAAAAAAAAAAAAAAAAATCATCATGAATAAATCTTCATCATTTCTAGTCCATCTTCATCTTCTTCACTTTTTGATCATAAACAAATCTCCATATTTGAAGGAAAAATCTTCGTTTGTCAAAGGAAAAATCTCCATGAACAAATCTTCTTGAAAAGTTTCAAAAATTCAATGGAAAAATCTCCAGAATAAATTTTCAAGGAAAAAATCTTCACGAACAAATCTTCAGAAGGAAAAATCTCCATTTTTCAAAGGAAAAATCTCCAAAACCATATTCCAAAGGAAAAATCTCCATGAACAAATCTTCTTAAAAATTTTCAAAAATTCAATGGAAAAATCTCCAGAATAAATCTTCAAGGAAAAATCTCCACGAACAAATCTTTAAAAGGAAAAATCTCCACGAACAAATCTTTAAAAGGAAAAATCTCTAAAACCATATTCCAAAGGAAAAATCTCCATGAACAAATCTTCTTAAAAAATTTTCAAAAATCCAATGGAAAAATCTCTAGAATAAATCTTCAAGGAAAAATCTCTATGAACAAATCTTCAAAAGGAAAAATCTCCAATGAATAAATCTTCATTAAAAATTTTCAAATCATCAAAGGAAAAATCTCCAAAACTATTTTTTCAAGGAAAAATCTCCTATGAACAAATCTTCATTAGAGTTTTTCAAAATTACAATGGAAAAATTTCCAGAATGAATCTTCAAGGAAAAATCTCCATATTTCAAAGGAAAAATCTCCATGAATGAATCTTTTTTTTTAAAAATGTTCAAATGTTTAAAGGATAAATCTTCAAGATAACTCTTCAGAAAAAAAAAAAAAAAAAAATCTCAATTTTTCAAGGAAAAATCTCCAGAATAAATCTTCATAGGAAAAATCTCCAATGAACAAATCTTCATTAAAAATTTTGAAAACTTCAATGGAAAAATCTCCAGAGTCAAAGCTTCAAAGGATAAATCTCTTGAGCATAGCTTCAAATGAAATATTTCCAAAACAAATGGCAGATTGCGATCTCCTTCCATATTCTCCAGTGGTCACAACAGCAAGTTAGCTATCCACCCTCAGCATTCATCGAAGCATGAAATATGTCCCAAACTAGGGGCATTCGCCAGGTATGCCAAAGGCTTTTCAATGAATAACTCTGTTACTAATTAAAAATATTTATTTTACAGGTACTAGGGTAAAAGGCCCACACACATCGGCATGAGCTAAGATCCAAAAATTCTAGGTCTCTGAAAACATGAGCTAGGATCCAGAACCTTAGGTCCTCTGAAAACATGAGTCAGGATCCAGAACCTTTGGTCCTCTAAAAACATGAGCCAAGATCCTAGGTCCTCTGAAAACATGAGCTAGGATCCTTGATCCTCCATTTTTTTTCTTGACCTCTGGTAAGCGTGTTTTGTACTCATTCAAAAAAAAAAAAAAAAATTGCATGCATGAACTACGTTTGGACCTGATCCTTCCACCAAGAGGTATGTAGGCAATCTCCCTTGAGATTCGGTCCACAGCTTGATCCACAACATGACCATCTACACTTTTATCTACATGCATCATATATTCGCCACGGTTATATACTGATTGCAAAGTTAGGTGTCTCTTTCATACATTGACATTCGCTTTTCAAGCTCTACCAATGAGGGGTATTCTGTTGACACCCCATTTTGCAACCCGCATTTAACCTCACATGGAGGGTAAAAGAGTACTTTCACATCAGAAATATGCATCTTGATTCTGTTCATTAGATCCTTAATCTCATTTCACCAAAATGATCTTGATGTTATAACAATCAAATCAACTGGTCATAAGCCTTAATCGGATCATCAGATTGAAAGTTATCATCAAATCAAGTTTTAATGGCTGAGATGCACTATTACAAATTGAGTCCGACTATATGTGATTATGAACAATTGATTTTAATTGGTTATAAGTGTAATCAATTGGAGATCAATGATGTGTCATAATTTAATTGGTTAGGACTACATTTTATAGTGAGGTTGCATACACCTAATTAATTAGATAGTTAAATATTAATTATTCAATGAATAATTTGTGCAATTATCTTTTAATTAGTGTAAATTTGGAATCAATTAAGTCTGAAATTGGAGTGATTGGAGCCATTTAATGTTAATTGGGAGCTGATTTGGGACCTATTAATGTTAATTGTGCTGAAACCACTTTTAACAAATGACCTCTGCTCACCATTTCATCAATATCTCTCAAAATACATTGAATCTATGAATGAGGTTAATTTTTCCAGAAACTAAACATCTGGGGCTTCAATTTGAGCATAAGAACAAGGCAATTCCGATCAGAATTGAGTCAGATATGATTTTTCAAAATTGGCTCTACAAGCTGTTACAGCAACTACGGGAAAACCGAATTTTGGCTTGCTCCTCACTCCTATCAATCTTTCAATTTAATACACCAGATTTTCCCCAAGGCTAACATGAGATTTAGGTTCATGATTCTTTGTCAACCCTTATTAAATGGCATTCCATTCATATTCCCTCTACTACTACTATATAAACCCTCCCCCTCCTTCATTCCAGAGCACACCAAAATCCCCTCTCTTCTCCTCTATTGAGTTCTAGTGAAGTTGAGTAGTCTTGTCATATCTTGATCTTCCTGAAACTCAAGGTATTGAGTGAGACTCAGGCCTCGTTTTGTTTAGAGGTGACTCAATTCTTAGTTCTCAGTTTTCAATTCCCATAACTTAAACCCAAAACTCATATCTCAATTCTCAAACTCAGTATCCCTCAAAAATTGCAAAACACATGTTTGGATGAATTTTCAGTTACATATTTCTACCACTTTTCTCCAAACCCGTGGAGCCCACCACTGACACTACCCAGTGTTGCTGCTGTTGCTACCTGCGTCTCTCCATCTCTATCTCTCTATCTTCTCCCTCCTTTCCACCCACAGCCACTCACCGGCGCCATCAACCACTACCAATCCACCACCACTAACCCAGCCACTAGCCACCATCAACCACTACAAACCGATCCACCACTACAAACCCAACAACCATTAACAAAACCCATTCATTAACAAAACCCAGCAACCATCAACAAAATCAAAACCCATTCATCAAAATAAATTTCACATTACCAAAGAAAGTATTGCTCGAATCATCATCATCAACAACAACAACAACAATGGTCAAGAATGGTGTTGAGATCGAGGAAGATTATTAGAGCGGCGGTGGTGGAGGCGGTTGGACCATGCGGTGATGGGGAGGATATGGCTGCGGCGGCGAGGCCATGCGCGTATGCAGTAGAGAATTTGTCGTCTTCGACAACGGAGAAGGAGGAGAAGAGTGAGAGCGATTAGGATCCAACAGCGAAAATGGAATCAGAGAATGGAGAGAAGAAGAATAAGGGAATGGATTAGAGTCAACAGCGAGGACTAGCGAGATCGGCGGTGGTGCTGGTGAGACCAAAGGAGTAATCTGCGGCAAGTTCAGAGGAGAGATCGGACTTTAGGGGATGAGCAGGGAGGACGGTGGCCGAGCATGATCGGAAGCTGGCGTGGTTTTGGTTCTTGATTGTCGATGTCCGATTGGAAGGATTGATGGAGAAGATGAGAAAGTATTGCTCGAAAGAAAGAAGCAGACAACGAACCAGAGAAATGAAGAAAAAAGAAAAAGAAACTGGAGAAAGAAAGAAAAAGAAAAAAGTGGGAGAAGAAAGAGAGGATAAAGTAGCTCACATCATCACATTTGGGCCCCACATAGATCAAAAATTTACAATTCTGCCCCTAAGTGATGGATTTCAGAAACTGAAAACACCAATTTGGTGTTTTCAGTTTTCGGCACTGTAGCATCAGTCAAACTGAGTTTGAGAGATGAAAACAAAGACAGAAAATCAAGCCAAACACCAGATTTTTAGTGGGTCCCACGCCAATTCTTAGTTTGAGTGATGATAACTCAGTTTGAGTGATGAGAACTGGCAAATCCAAACAGGCTCTCACTCTCCTTCTCCTAGTTCTTCTTTCTTCCTCCACTCTTAGGACTTCCACCAAGAGTCTCCTTCTCCACCGTATGGATCTTGCATGAAGGTATAATCTCTTTCCCTAACTTGTTTATTGTGTTGCCATGATGAGAATTTAAGATTAAAGCATGATAATAATCATTTAAATTCCTTTGAATATGTTTGAATGTTCTTAATTGTTCTTATATGTTCTTCACATGTTCTTGGTTGTTCATCACATATTCATACATAACACTAGTTTTAATCTTAAATCTACATGAAAAATATAAAAAACATGTTTGTTTCATAATTCTTTCAAATCCTTGAATCTAGGATACCACTATCCACACACATTCACTAGAATTTTATTTTTCAATCCAAATGCAATGTTTAATCAATAGAATTAGGGTTTATCACATGCACACACATTAAATTCAACATGTAAATTGATTGACATATTGGATGATATGATATGAATGTTGGCCACCATAGTCTAGAAGACTGGTTTCACCGGGCAAGGTGGGTGCCTAATACCTTCCCACCTTGTAACATAACCTCCGAACTTAGATCAAGGGTTAGTAGATCAAATGCTTATCCTTGTAATTTTCAATTTCTAGATTGTAACTAGGAAACAAAGCCATGTACTTTATCTTAGATTGTATCTAGGACCAAAGCCATGTAATTTCCTATGTTCAATGTAAATTCAATTTCAAATTAATAAAATGATGAATTTTTCAATTATGGTTTTCTTATTTATTCCAACAATTAAATAAGTGGTGACTCCATTGTAAAACCGTTAATCTAAAGGGAAAAATATAACTAGTCGAACCTCCATTTTGAGAGGTAATAACACGACTCCACCCATTCACGTGGGTTTAGCCCAACAATCCATAAAAAAGGGGGCCAGGGGCGCGGTCTCTCACAGTACGACTCAAATGTAAGGTTAAGGCCATTAGCGCCAGGAGACTTGGAATTAAGAAAGGTTTTGGGTACTGTCAAGAACCCAGCCTGGGGAAAGTTAGGGTCTAATTAGGAAGGGCCATATCGCATCACTTTAGTGGCTAGAATAGGTGCATATTATCTTGAAGATCTAGATGAAAATGTTATACCACGCCCTTGGAATGTAAACAACATGAGAAGGTATTATTATTAATGAAAGCTTTCTTTACCATATTTTGGTTTATTACATTATGCGTCAGGCGTTCTACTATTTGTTTGAATATCAAACAGAAACTTGATCATGCCTGACTTCTCGGATCACATACTTTGGGTAAATTGATATTTTAAATTATCTACCTAAGTATTAAACAAAACCTTAGCTATGTCTAGCTCCTCGGACCACGTGTTTTGGGTAAATTAATACTTCTTGTTATTTTCCTAAGTATCAAACAGAACCTTAGTCATGCCTGGCTTATCGGACCACATACCTTAGGTAAATTGATATTTTAAGTTATCTATCAGAATATCAAACAGAACCTTGGTCATGCCTGGCTCCTCAGACCATTTATCTTGAGTAAATTGATGTTTTAAGTTATCTATCTAAAAATTAAACAGAACCTTAGTTATGCCTGGCTCATCGGAACACATGCTTTGGGTAAATTAATACTTCCTATTATTTTTCTAAGTATCAAACAGATCCTTGATCATGCTTGACTCCTCAAACCATATACCTTGGGTAAATTGATATTTTAAATTAGGTGTAAATGCATTTTTAGTCCTAACATTTTATTTTTTCCACTTTTAGTCTCTAAAACCAATTTACGCCCTTCACTTTAGTCCTTCAAGCCCCATTCTGTTACCAATTAACGGGGAAACTGACGGGATCTATAAAATATTATTATTTTTTTACACGCTGATGAATAAAATAAGGGAATAAGGAAGAAATCAGATGAAAGCTCATCAATAACTCACGTGAAGCACTTTTAGTGCACTTAACAACCCTCTGGCGCGTCCCACCCCACATAGGAAGCAATAACTCAAGAAATGAATCATACAGCAATTGACACGTCCCGCCCCACACGTGTGTACTCACTTACCTCTGGCGCGTAGGTAATGACCTTTCCCAAATTAGGCTTAATCCCCAGTGAAGCTCTCTGCCTCTGCCGAACAGCCATCAGAACATAACCTAAAGAAAAGAAAATCCCACTTCTCTTTCAAACCACCATCATCATCAACCTAAAGAAAAATCCCCACTTCTTTCTCAAAACCCATCTCTGAAAGACACTAGCTTGAAGCACCATCATCATCTCTGTCAATCTCTATCACTTGATACCCACACTTTTCATGGAGTGGAGAAAATGAAAGCTGGGAGACTTCTGTCTTTGTGAAAAGGTCTTCTCTCTCTTCTCTTTGTCCTTATTTATAGCTTTACAAGAAGCTTGTTGGCTTTTTCCTAGTAGGGCCACAATGTTTTTGTATATTTTGGCTTTTTGACTATTTGTTGGTCCTTATCTACATGTGTTTTTTTTGTGGTTTACATTGTGGTCCATGTGTTCCCCGTGTATGACAAAAGTACTTTCTTTGTTTCTTTTAGTATGACAAAACTATTGAAGTAAGTGTTGTATTCTTACTTAAATATTTGATTAAGTGTTGTGATCACCTAATACTTTATTAAGTGTTGTGTTGTCTGCATGCAGAATAGAATATTTTATTAGATATGAGTGTTGTTTTGTTAAATATAATATATATTTTGTTCTAAATAATATATATTTTGTTCTGTAGCTAGCATTGTTTAATTGGTTTTGGTGTTATGTTGCATGCAGAATGGATGAGCTATTTAGTGTATTTGTGCATCATGGTGGCCATTTTACTGAAAATGGCCGAAAATATATGGGAGGCGCAGTAGATATAGTTGATAATTGTGATCCTGACAAGTGGTTCAAGGTTAAGATAGAGAGTATTTGTAAGGATTTTGGGTACACATCTGTTAGCAGGTTGTGGTATAAAATGCCTGGGGTGGACCAAGAATCGGCAGACTTCCATTTGATTGTTGATGATAGTCATGCCATGTATCTAACAAAATTAGTGAGGGGTCATCAAGATATTCATGTGTATGTAGAGCACCCAATACATGACCCTATATTAGTTGATGAAGGACATGATGCTGGTGAGGGTGTGTAGCCATTGGCATTAGAGCAAGACTTTACAGGTTATTATGACCATGATGATGGCAGTGAACATGATGACCATGATGGGGATGATTTTTACAGTTTTTATGATAATGATGACATGTATGCTAATGATCAAACCTTTAACAATGAGGATGAGCTTAAGGTTAATGCTGATGTTCCTACTGAGGTGGCTGCTTCTTAAATGGGTTCAAGGAGAGTAGGTAAAGAACCTACCATTGAGCACCCACCTGAGGTCTTTCATATAAATGATAGCAGTGATAGTGTGGGAAGTGATGGTGGGGGAAGTGGCCTAGAAGATGATGTAGAGTTGAACCATGGTGTTAGGGACTTTGTTGAAGATAGTAGTGACAGTTGGGATGGTAAAGATGATGCTGAAGTTAATGAACCAGGCCAAATGGGTGCTGGTGTAATGAACTCTGATTATGAGAGTGAGGAATTGCACAGTCTTGTTGAATCATCATCTGATGATGAGCTTGGGTATGATAGTGATGATAAGTCCGAGAATGATAAAAAGACACATGTGGGAGATGAAAAGGAACTGGAAAAAGAGCAAGTGAGGAAGTTCCCTGTATTTAAACTAGTGGCTAAGGCTGAGCATATTTATTTTGAGAAAGATATGCTGTTTACTACACCTAAGCAATTCAAGGAAGCTATAACAGATTATGCAGTTTCTGGTGGATGGGGGATCAGATTTGTTAAAAATGATCTCCAAAGGGTAAGAGCTACCTGCCAAGAAGGGTGCAAGTTTGTTGCCTATCTAACAAATGTGTCAAGGGAGAAGAGCTACCAACTAAGGACATTGACATTGGAACACACCTGCTGTAGAAGTTATAGGAATCCTAGGTGTACTTCATCATACATTGGGAAGAAGTTGATGAAGAAGATGACAAGACAACCTAATATCAAGCTGAAACACATCCAAGAGGCTAGTCTTGGTAGTACCATACTTATGAAGGTACATACCTTCCATGATAGTGATTTAGCAGCTAAGATGGATTTGGTGTGTAGGGTGCCTTATTTTGAGAGGCTATACATATGTTTGGAGGGCTGTAAGAAAGGGTTTTTAGCTGGATGCAGGCCATTTATTGGTTTGGATGCCTGCCATTTGAAGAACAAGTCAGGGGGGCAATTGATTGTTGTAGTATGTAGAGATTCTAATGAGGAGTATTTCTCACTTGCATATGCAGTGGTAGAGGCTGAAACCAAGGATTCTTGGACTTAGTTCATCAATTTGTTACTTGCAGACATAGATCAGAATAAGAGATGAGTGTTTATGTCAGACCAGCAGAAGGTGTGTAGTTTATTCTCTATTTGGTTGTTTTTTTTCTTCATTTACTCATTGTATCTATCTCTAAGACATATTTTCCTTTGATACTGTTTGTGACAGGGGTTGGTGCAAACTTTAATTGATAATTGGCCACAGTATGAACATAGGATTTGCTGCAGGCACCTTTACAACAACTTCAGGAAGAACCATCTTGGTGTTCTGCTCAGAGAATTGTTTTGGAGGGCAGCCAAGGCAACTTATAAAGAAGAGTTTGATAGGGTGATGGATGAGTTGAAGGGCATTGATGCTGGTGCACACAGTTGGTTGGATGCTCATTCAACAACAAAATGGGCCAAACACCTGTTTAGTGAGGATGCCTTAACTGACACTATAGTAAACAACATATGTGAGAGTTTCAACAGTAGGATTCTTAAATTCAGGTCTAAGCCTAAAATTAGCATCGTATGAGTCTTTGTGATCACCTACAATTAATTAGGTTCATTGTTTGGTACTGTTTTTAGTAGGTTTTGCAATTAATATCTAATGTTTCATTGTATGTGCTTGCAGCTTTAGTGCATTAGGCTATATCTCATGACTAGGTTTCAAGACAACAGAGTGAAGATTTTGAGAGTAAAGTCAGATATTTGTGCCAAGGTTCTGAAGAGCTTGTACAAGGAAAAACTGGAAGCCAATAGGTGGTTAGCTTGTTGGGCAGGGCAGACCCAGTTTGAAGTAAAAAATGGTTTGCAAAGTTTCACTGTTGACTTGGCCACAACATACTGCAGTTGTAAGAAATGGGATATAAGTGGCATACCCTGTGCTCATGCAATCACCTGCATATTTTTCAACAGACAAGATGCTGAGCAGTATGTTAACCCATGTTACCATGTCTCTACATACAAGACTTGCTATGAACCAATCATAGCACCAATCAATGGACAGAATATGTGGAGACCAAGTGATGTGACCCTAGTTTAGTCTCGTATCAAAAGAAGACTACCTGGCAGACCTAAGAAGAAGAGGGCAAAGGAACCTAATGAGCTAACAAGGAGAGCTAGCATCTCTAAGCAATGCAAGACTTATGGTAAGTTAGGGCATAATAAAAGAAGTTGTAAGGGTGAGATTGGAGGGAACTCCTTATTGCCAGGCACCACAAACAGAACCAGTGCATCTACTAAGGTAATATATGGAGAATTAGATTTACATTTTCATTTCAATTTTACAGTAAACTCATGCTTAGGTGACCTGTTGTCTCTTTAGCTGGTTGGTTTCTCACCCAACCTTGGTTGATTACTTTACATGCATACCCTGAGACTTGTTCATAACACATCTGGTTAGCTTGTTAGAGAATGGCTTGCTTTGCTAGCCTTTTCTTAAGACAGATTTTTCTAATCTTATGAACACATATAGCATTAATCCAACTATTAGTTGCTTTCAAGTACACCTAATAATGTGCATGGATTTCTTGTTTATAGGCCAACATGCATAGCTTCAGCTCCACTCCAAGTGCACCACCTCAGTCTAGTATGCATAGCCGAGCCACTCCAAGTGCACCACCTCCAAGTGCACCACCTTAGTCCAGCAAGCATAGCCGAGCCACTCCAAGTGCACCATCTCAGGCCAAGACAAGCTCAGCCACTCAAGTTGCACCATCTTAGACCAGGATGCACCAATCCAGTCCAAATGTAACACCTCATGCCAAGACCAGAAGCACAATCAAACTTTCATATACACAGCAGTATAGCTCCACTCAAGCTGCACCACATCAGTCAGGCAACACCACACAGAATCTAAGTGCACATCAGAACTCCAGCAGCAACAACCCAAAGCCAAGGCAGAAAAAGAGAAGGGTGGTCACATTAAAGACTCTAAAGGCTTCTAAGAATGCATCCAGATACATGGAAGCAATCAGACATAATGGGAGTCAATTATCTGTGCATGATCCAAGGAAGTGAAGAGAGCACAAGTTCATCTGTGCATGGAACAATGCCCTTTGTTTTGTAGAAAGTGATAACTGTAACTGTTTTGTGTATTTATGGTGGTAGGGTTAATTATGGAACAATGCCCTTTGTTTTGTAGAACTGTGACTATGTTCTAGTTCCGATATTTGTAGAACTGTGATTGTGTTATGATATTTGTAGAACTGTGACTGTGTTATGATATTTGTACAATTGTGATTGTGTTTTAGTTCTGATATTTGTAGAATTGTGACTGTGTTCTGATATTTGTTGTTGAGTAACTCAACTAGTCAACTTAAATTTTGAGTCTATAATAAGTCTGACCATGTAGTGTTGCTGGAAGTGTTTGTATTGATTTGATATAAAGTTGAGTTATGACTCATCTTTTGTATTTTGACTATTTGACTAATTTTTGACTTGTGAGTGGTTTTTTAATTTTGCTGAATGTGACTTGTGACTTGTGAGCATATTTTATTTGCAGCAGAAATTTGTATTGCAGCTGCTAAGACCAGAAATTTCTATTGCAGCAGAAATTTGAAGCAGAAATTTTTATTGCAGAAATTTGTATTGTAGCAGAAATATTGCAGAAATTTGTAGTAGAAATTTGTATTGCAGCTGGCAGGACCAGAAATTTCTATTGCAGCAAGAATTTGAAGTAGAAATTTGTATTGTAGCAGAAATATTACAGAAATTTGCAGCAGAAATTTGTATTGCAGCTGCTAGGACCAGAAATTTGTATTGCAACAGAAATTTGAAGCAAAAATTTTTATTGCAGAAATTTGTATTGTAGCAGAAATATTGCAGAAATTTGTAGCAGAAATTTGTATTGCAGTTGCTAGGACCAAAAATTTGTATTGCAGCAGAAATTTTTATTGCAGAAATTTGTATGGCAGAAATATGTATTGTAGCAGAAATATTGCAAAAATTTGTAGCAGAAATTTGTATTGCAGCAGAAATATTGCAGAAATTTGTATTGCATCAGAAATTTGCAGCAGCAATTTGTATTGTAGAAATCTGGATTGCAGCATAAATTTGCAAAAATTTGTATTGCAGCAGAAATATGTATTGCAGTTGTATGTTGATGTAGAAATTTGTATTGCAGCAGATAGTGTGCCTTTGTCAATCTGTGCCTTTGTCAATCTGTCAATCAAACTCAAAAAGTTTGGTTCAAATTTGGTTTTTTGTTGACTAGGTTTTTTGTTGATTGAGATTTTTGTTGTCAATCTGTCAACATGCTGTAGATTGGCTAGTGTGTGTAAAGTTAGCTGCAAAGTTGACTCAATCATACCTAATAAATATTTTAAGTAGATCTTTTAAGTAAACCTCAGTTACATGCAAAGTTGGACAAGTTTAATAGATCTTTTTTAAGATGTGACTGAATTGTATAAGAGGGAATAATATGACTAAAAAGTCTACATAATTTTAGACCAGTTAGAAATTAGAAGTTTGTACACTGATAATAATACGACTATAGTACCTGGTTTAATAAGGTTTATATAAATTCGAATGCCAAGAAGGGTGCAGAAGACAATCATTTAACATTGGTAGCACATGGAAACTCACCTCTATGTCTAAAGGAATTTTTGAACTTTTAAGTAGCCTGTCTGTGCCAACATGCCCTAAATTGTCATCATTTACTCTCTTTGACTTTGAAATTGAGACTTACTATAAAATTTCATATTCACATCTCTTTTTTCAAATTGGTTATTTAACTTTTTATTTTTTATTAAACTGAAACTAGTATGAATACAGTTCATAAACACATTTCAGCAGCCCCACATTGATGAATACAAAACAAACGTTAAGCACACAAAAATTCCAAATCATTCAATTTGGCAACAAAGTTACAAAGGAGAGAATGGATCATTATTAATATTTTACCATTGAACAAAACAGTTAGAAAACAAGGGTATTCATTTCATTCCAGGAATGGTACAAAAAAAAAAAAAAAAAAAAAAAAACCAACAGGTGTTTCCATGCTAACTGCCTAACCAAAAAATGTACACACTGCCAGCCCTGTGCATTAGCAATTACAGGATATTGAAACTCCCCCATCTATGTAACATGCTAACCAAACATACACTTCCACCACCTACCTAACCAAACATACACACTTTCACACTTCCCAGCCTAATCAAACTTCCACTACCTGTCTAACTACCCATACAATTAACGAGACAAATCCCACATATCACCAATAAGAATGCCAAAGCCACATTGTAAAACTTCTCTCTCTTGTAGCATCTTGCAACCTCGGCCTCTAGTCTGATAATTCGTTGCCTTTGCTCTGGGATGAGCACCTTACCATGTTCACATATCTCATCATCACATCATTGGAAGAATTTACACTTTCGCCCAACTTGAAATGCAAACCAATTTCTTCATCTATCAAGCTACTTAATGACCAATAAGGACTATATAATTAACATGAAATTGAAAAAAACATTGTTGTTTATATATAACCACAACAATCCAATTTTTAAGAAAACATTAACATTGAAGATCAATAATCTAACCCAACCAACAAAAGGAAAATATTCCCCAATCAACAAATTGAGTTTTAATTTCGTAAACCCAAGCCATATGCATCCATAACAACTCACAAGTGAATGCAGTCAATAAACCAGAGACTTAACCTCATATGCTCACATAATGCATGTCACAGTTGAACAATACCCTTATGTGTTCATTTGTTCACCCTGCACTTAACATTCCTCTATTTGCATGCATCAATATATGCACAAATCCTACCTCTTGAGCAAGGTGTCAAAAACGACTAGCAGCATTTTTTACACCACCAAACAGCTTAGTAAAATAAGAAAAAAAAAACCCAAAATTATTGCTTCCAAACCCATGAAAACGAACTAAATGCAGAAAGTCCCTCCTCCCTTTCTCTTAACCCCAATGAAATAAAAATAAAATCACGAAAACCCCATGAATCAAAATCAATTTTCCTAGATTTTCCCTAGTTTTCTCAGAAAATAATAGACATTGGAAAAAAAAAACCAAAAACAAAAAAGAGGAAGAAAACCCCATCTCACTAAAACAGAATAACATCAATAACAAAGTTTGAACTACCTAGTAGAAAAAACATGATTAATTAAAAAAATACTCAAATATTGAAATACCCAGTAGTTTGGACAGCCATAAAACCTTCTGCCAGGGTTGTCCGGTGTCCACGAAACAACTAACACTAATTTTTCATCACAATAGCACCTAAATGGAGCTCTCCTCCTCAAGCTTGAACTGGTTGAAGAGCTTGCTTTCATCTAATCAGGGACTTCGAAATGGTTGAAGATCTTGAGATGGTTGATGATGATGGTGGCTTGAGAGAGAAGTGGAATTTTCTTTAGGTTGATAATGATGGCTGTTGGCTGTGAGGCAGAGGCAGAGAGCTAGGGATTTAAGTCTGATTTGGGAAAGGTCATTACCTGCGCGCTAGAGGTAGGTAAGTGCACTAAAAGTGCTTCACGTGAGTTATTGATAAGCTTTCATCTGATTTCTTCCTTATTCCCTTATTTTATTCACCAACGTGTAAAATGAAATAATATTTTATAGATCCCGTCAGTTTCCCCATTACTTGGTAACGGAATGAGGCTCGAAGGACTAAAGTGAAGGGCGTAAATTGGTTTTAGGGACTAAAAGTGGAAAAAATAAAATGTAGTGACTAAAATGGAAAAACTTCAAAATGTAGGGATTAAAAGTGCATTTACGCCTTTAAGTTATCTATTAGAATATCAAACAGAACATTGGTCATGCCTGACTCCTCGGACCACTTACCTTGGGTAAATTGATATTTTAAGTTATCTAAGTATTAAACAAAACTTTAACTATGCATGGCTCATCGGACCACATATTTTGGGTAAATTAATACTTCCTAACATCCATTTAAGTGTTAAACAAAACCTTAGTTATGCTTGGCTCCTCGGATCACATGTTTTGGGTAAATTAATGCTTCTTATTATTTTTCTAAGTATCAAACAAAACCTTGGCCATGCTTGGCTCCTCGGACCACATACCTTGAGTAAATTGATATTCTTAAATCATTTTTCTAAGTGTTAAACAAAATCTTAGTTATGTCTGGTTCATTAGACCACATACTTTGGATAAATTAATACTTCATATCATTTTTTCTAAATATCAAATGGAACCTTGGTCATATCTGGTCCTCGGACCACATGCCTTGGCAAATTCATACTTTATATTATTTATCTAAATATCAAGTAGAATTAGCCATGCTAAGTAGCAAAGATCTTCATGGTAGTAAATTGAGCAAATGGGCATTTATGAGCATTACTTAAAGCATTTGAAAGAACACCAAGTTTATCTATTGTCTATTTGAGAGTTGATTATCTCTCCAGTCCTTTAGATTTATTGATAAGTAGGGGATTAAGTGGGATCAAACATGTGAGGGTACTTTGCCATTATATCTGTTTTTGAAGTTAAGGTTATACCTTGCCAAGGTCATGTACTTAGTAGGTTTGGCCCATCTTGTAGCTGATCATATGAGGTGTGATAACTATGCTACCTCTTTTTGCAGATAAATAAATGGGGTTGTATCTCATTGTCATGGTCATTAAGTGTTAAATAAGATAGAAACTATATCAACACTTGTATGAGAATCACAAGAAGAAAGAAAATGTTCATAACTTTCATTAATTAAAGTCTTAGAAAAAGGCAGATTGGATACAAAAGAGCAACTTAATTACAAACTTTGAAAATAAAAACAGCAGTTAAAAAAAAAGGCTACTCTAAACTACTTTATTACAATCTTTTCCTTTGGTGGAGCCTTGGTAGATTGAGGGAGGGCTGCTTTCGAGGATCCTTGGTCTTTACCCTTGGGGTCACCTTTAGCAGGCAATGGAAGAGTTGCAAGAACAATCTCCATCCCGGGAGGTGCCTCTTTCTCTTTGGAGGGATTCGAAGGAGTAGTTGGGGGCTTGGTGGCATTAGGAGCCACTCCCTTAGTCATGTTTACCTCTTTTTCAGTAACCCCAAATTGTTCGACCTCTTTTGAAGGAATATCAGAGGGGAGAAGGATCTTTCTTAATTTGTTCTTCTCAAGCTCTGCCACCTCAAAAGGAGTGTCTGCCTTAGAGCTAGCAGAGGCTGGTGGCCGAATAGCAGGGGGTAGTATACACTCTCTGCCCTCCTAAATATAGAAGAGGCCTCAACCCCAGCTTGGTTAAAGGCCTCATTCCACACTTGGAGACAGTAGTTTCTACATATCCTCAAGATCTTAGCCCTGAGGGCCTTCTTGGTCTTTGCCACCCCCACATCATAACCGTCTTGGTCGGCTTGATCTCTAGCCTTCTCAGCCTCCTTCAATTTCTTCTTTAGGGCTATAATTTGTTCTTTGGAGGCGGATAGCTAGTCTTCGGCCTGGCGAATGAGCACTCGCTGACTTCCAGCTTGCCTTTCAGCACTGTCCAAGGCAGCTTCAACACTTTTTCTGTCCCTCTCCGCTTTTGTCAACTTGCTCTTAAGCTCTTGATTACTTTTTTCGACCACGTGAAAGGCCTCCACAACTGCTATACGTCTCCTTTCTTCCTTCTTCATTTTCCGGTGAGAGTAGTTTACCATCTCCTCGGCCCTGTATGTGGCTTGAACAACCTGCGAAGGAGAGAAGCATATAACAAAGGAAGAAAAAGAAGTAATAATAAATATATATATATATATATATATATATATATATATATAATAAGTAAAAAAGAGAAGGGGTTAAAGGACTTACCATTGCAAGGTCCCTTTTTAGGCTAATGAACATCTCATGTTTCCTTATGGATATGAGATCAGCCATATCCTTGGGCAGCAACAGAGCCTGCTCCACTGCGTTGGCCATATAGCCTACCTTGCCCCCCTGGAAATCTCTTATAGAAGCATCACTTGGCAGAGGAGCACCATCTAGCACCAAGGATGGGGCCCAGGCTGGTGTTGCAACTTGCTAGTCACCCCTCCTCTCACTCTCACTGGATGACCTCGTCTGCATGCCTCTGGCCTGTTTGGCCCTCCTCTGGGGCTCATCCTCCTGGGAGGGGTAGGTTCTTCCTATCTCTACCACCTTCTTGCCCTTTTGCTCCCTCTTCCTCTTATGGTCGGTGGGATCAGATCGGAGGGGTTGGGAAGGTAGAGGGGTGGAAAGCCCGGTCTGGGCTGCCTTCCCTAACGCATTCCTTTAAGTTGGGACTCCAGCAACTCTTGGAGGGTTGACCTTGGTTTATGCTGTATTCCCACGGCGTCTGATATGTTGGTAACTTCTTGATTATGGTTGGCTTAAGTTGGAAAAGGATGGCTGAGGTCACCAGTTGGGATTTCTGGGGACAAAGGCTGGTTAAAGACTTTGAAATCGTCTTCTGAGTCAAAAACTTCAACAACCTCTCCCTCTTCCTTAATCATGGGCTGGGACGGGGTTGCCTCTTCCTTGGTAGTGCGTTGGAATGGCAATGCTACCTTTGGTATGCCCTCTGGGATGGGATTGGTGGTGAAAGTGCCTTCTGGGATAGGACCTGTGGTGAGAAAACCTGGAGCGACAACACTTATCCGATGTAGGCGAGGGTCTTTTGCTTTGATTACACACTTCGGCGCTTGGTAGCTTTTAGAGATAGGGGTGTAGTCGAGGATTAGATGTGCTGCTCTGAGCTGACCGTCATTATGGATGAACACCACGGCCTTTAATATCTTGTCTAAGCTCAGCTGGTTGACAAGGCTGAAGTTGGGTACAGTTGCATTCTTATTTGCAAAACCGTTAGGAAAAAAAAAATATTGTCAGCAAAAAACAAAGCGAGTCAAAGGAAAAATCATATACAAATATAAACAAAAGAAAAGGGGAAAGAGATGACTTTGAAATAATCAACCTAGACCTAATGCCCCATCTGGTGTCCCCTTTCTCGTCGGTCAGGGGAGGTTATCGTGCCACTCCCCTGAAACGATAAAGAAGTCATTGTTTAGGCCTTTTTTGGAATTAAGGAGGCATTGGATAAACCTAACCTCAGGGTACCTAGACTTTATGTAATACCCTTTCCCCTTTAGGTGGTGGAGGTTTTAAACCTGGTTAACATCATCGTGGGTAAGCTCTAATCCCATTTTCTCATTAAGGGCATCTATACTCCCCAAAATCTTAAACATGTTTGGGGCACATTGGGTGGGAGCTAATCTGTGAGCCCTAAGGTAATCCCTGATGACGATGCCCATAGGGATTCTCATCCCTCCCTCTATAAAGGCTATCATCGAGATTACCACTTCTCCTTCTTGCCTTTTCTCGTGCCATTTCCCTTCCTTACAATACCTAATTGACACTCTTGATGAAATCCTATACTGAGTTCTAAAATTCTTTATATTCTCTGCAGAGTCTACCAAGTAAGCAAATCTACCCATATTTAGAGAAGGGATGGAGACACTAAGATAGTAAGGGAGAAACTAAGAAGGTCGATAAGGAATAGACACGAAAAAAAAAAGTAGTTGGAAAAAATAAATGGAAAAATTTATGAAGACTTATACGAAGAAGAAAACTCTCCTCAGACTGGCACTTGGTAGGTGTGAGGGCACAAGTAAATTGGGTAAGTTTGCAGGTTTAGTGTGTGAGCACTAAAGAAAGGTGAATGATTGATTCGGGTAGTATTTATATCAAAAACAGAGTTACAAGTGGAAAAATCTCCAGCCGTTGGATCCACATTGCGCTGTAAAACATAGGGAATATAGAGTTGCCGAAATTTAATGAAGATGCGTCTCAGATGCCGAAGCGTCAGGAGCGTGCGTTTGACAATTAAAAAGGTATTTTCTTAGACAGAGGTGATGAATGGTAAGGGCAGAGTGGTTGTAGCAATATCAAAATCCTCCTTTTTGCCTGAGGAGCAAAAGATGGGAATTTTGAGGGGCTATTGTAGGGATGTTAGGCATAGTAGAATATATTGGGTCGGGGGCCCAATCCGATGACATGAAGTAGTCCGAGGAAGGGTGAACATTATTAGAGGAGTTCGTGTTAGTAAGTGATAGGTTAGTTTTGATCATAAGAGTCCATAAGGGTGATCCGAGGATGAATTACTCCTTGGCTGATCGGAGTTGAGGTCTAAAGGGTTGGTCTACTATCCAGGGCAGTGTTCCAAGAGATTCTATTGATATGGATAAGCATCACGGAAGCACAGGATAGAGGGAAGTCCTAAAATATCTAAAGAGAAAGCCGCTACCACCGTATTGAATGCTCTATACCTAACCACCTGGCCATATTAATGTGAAGATGGTACCTGAACAGTAATTTTAAGTCTTGCAGCTAATATTAGAGATTTTAGGAAGGTGCTGATGAGATAAGAATTAATACTAGTAATTTGCTCTACACGTGGAGGGTAAAGAGGAAAGAAGGAAGATAGTATAAAACAAAAAGAAGACCCTGAAGAAGAGGGATTGGAAAATTAAGAGAGAAATACTGTAGCAATCAAGAGTTAAGCTTGTAATCAAACTTGAGAAAAAATATATAAAAACTAACCTCCTCGGACTGTGCCGATGACGATTTTCTTTAGATTAAACTAGTTTATCTTCATTTTCTTGTCATTTGGATTCACTTTACTTGTTGTTTGACTCATTAAAACCCAATTTTTCAACTCACTCTCTACAAATTCATTGTATTAGGCTCTTTGGTCCTAAGTTCATCCATCCTTTGGGCTTGAGAGCCAAATTGTGACCTTACATATATATATATATATATATATATATATATATATATATATATATGATTTAGAATTTAATAGGATTTAGATTTTTCAATTTTTGCACCCAATAATTCACTTACCAAAAAAATTAAAAAATTAGATGGATACATGACGTAAAATTAGATTCAAATTGAAATCTAATTTAGAATTTAATTGGATTTGGATTCTTAGATTTTTACATTTAATAATTCACTTAACACAAAAATTATAAATTAAATGAAACACGTGGTATAAAATTGAGAATCCAATTAAAATCTAATTAAATTTTCTCTGAACTTTGGTTTTAAACACACACACACACACATATGAGAGAGAGAGAGAGAGAGAGAGAGGGAGAGATTATGTTTTTTATTTCAAAATTATGCTATTGGTAGAATGAAAAATGTATAATACTAGGATCACAACAAATTACATAATTTTTGTCACAATTTACCACGTAGGATCACAACATTGTTTAGGAAGAATATAAAGAATAGAAAAGTAGTAATAAAGGAAAATAAAATTATTTGTATGTATTTAAAATATAGATGAAAAATGTAGAGAATTTATTTTTTTAGTTGAGAGGAAAAATGGAACTTAAAAAATAAAAGTTGATATTAGTTATTATCGTACTCTAGAACCTAAGAAATAGTTTTTTTTTTCCCCTAAGACTTAAAAATTTTATTTTAAAGATAAGCTGTATGAACAAATAAATATTAGGATGAATGCTCAAAATTCATTATCAAATTAATCTGTGTACAAAGAAATATGTTGCATTCGCAAATAAGAAGCTTAAAATTGCCAATTTATTATATTAACGTGGATCATGTGCAATATATTATTGCACGCACAAATGAATTTTAAAATTATGATTAAATTTATTTTTTACTTTTTGTAATATTCATTTGTGGATTTTATTGAAATGTAATATATATGAATCCAACTACTAAGTATTTTATGTACAAACTGGAGTATTGGACCTCCGAAAAAAGAACTTGATATCATTTTCCTATTATTTTGAATTATTGTAGTGAAGGAAAGAAGGCAATTGGTAATGATGTAATTGATCTTGCGATTATTTCAATGGCAAAGGCTGGTTTCCAGCCCCCCTATCGTAATTAATTGTATTATTTGGAACTGTCATGGGGTAGGGAACCAGGCATAGTTCGTGAACTCACCAATATGGTGCATAGTAAAGACCCCAAATTTATTATGTTATTAATTGAAACTTTGGCAAAACAAGGCTCAACTAGAATGGTTGAGAGTGTGTTTAAATTTCCAGAGTAAATTGGTGGTGTCTAAACGAGGATCGGGGGGGGGGGGGGGGGGGGGGGGGGGGGGGGGTGGGGGGGTCCTTGTTCTGTTTTGGAAGGCCGAAGATTAATGTAAAGATGAAGAGTTATTCATTACACCACATAGATGTTGTAGTTGAACGGAAATCAGAGAGTGCTTAGTGCTTTACTGGATTCTATCATCTATGGAAACCCCGAAATGTGAAGACGCTGAAGATCAGAAACCTGAGACTTGTTACGGTTTCTTAACAGCCAGTGACAATTACCTTGGCTTTGAGTTGGAGATTTTAAAGAGATTGTGTGAGTGGAAGAGAAAGAAGGCATGGGTTATGTCGTGCCGAATCGCAAATGCAGTATAAAGGCCACACACCTTTCCAAAATATTTTTCAAAATCTAAAACAGTCTGCACCGAAGGCTTATGCTGATATCTATATTTTATCTGCCATTAGCCAAAACTGAGGAACAAATTAAAATAAAGTGTCAAGTGATAGGCGTCGTAAGGTGTCTAATACCCTCTCCATGTATAACAAAAACTCCAAAATCCAAGAATCTAACTTCAGATTTTCTACCATTGTTTAGATTAGAAATTGCGACATTTCTGCAATAGGCTTGGTAATAAAATTAACTAGACATAGATACCAATCACACCTTAACAATCCCAATGATTGATGGTGACTCCCAAACTTAAACAAATCACTAATAACCCTACCCACAGTGCATACATAGGGTTCACTCACTTATCATGCACCTATTCCACATCGCCTTATTTCGCCACAATAAGAGAGAAAGGGAAGGGGAGGTTGTTGTTGTCTTCCTTCGCCCCACAATTTCCACACCTAGTTGTCATAGGTAGTCAAACCATCTTCCCACCGATGGGAGGGCATCAACACTCATGATGAGTCATTGAATGAGCAAATGGCTATAGTTTTAAGATTGACAAAGATGACTTTGTGCAAGAATGGGCTTGTTCATGTTGACAACACCGAGGCATTAACCATAAAAATATTAATATATTCTTTATTAGATCTCAAAATATTCGAAGGTAAGGATAAGATAATGCAAGAAGAGTGGAATAGATTATAAACTTTGATTTTAAATGATTGTCCATATGTATAGTACAACCACTATTTCACACATTATTTGTAATTGACATTAGTAGCAGCATCAAAAGAAAAGTTTCATGTTTATCAAATTTTTTACTAAATTGACTTTGATTGTTAATATTATTGGTGCTTTATGCAAGTGTAACTGGAAATTGAAAGTTGTCAAAATTGCTGAAATTGCCCATATGATTGTTATTGATTAGTTTAAGACTAGAAGTGGACTTGATCTGATGGGCAGTTTGCAATGACCTAGAGATACTCGTTGGAGTTCTCACTTTAGATCGATTTTCTAGCTTGATAAATGAATGAACTATTTATACTTAGCTTATGAGATACTAACTTTATTTGAATTTGTCTTTATCTTTCATCTTGTGAAAGAAATTATGATTATCATTGATTTATTTTGTTAAGCTTTCCAATGTCAAGCTCAAGACATTTTAAATCTCATGGGAATTGTTTCATCTACTAAAGTAATTGTCCACAAATTTTGAGATGATGGGTGAGATGCTTACTATTGTGATATCAGTTTGTAAAGAGCATAGCATAGATGTCCCATATATTAATGGTTATTATGTTGAGAGACGAGGTTGAGCTTGTCATCAGAGAGAAGATGTTATAATTGAGATTCATTATCAAGTAAATACTTTTTTATGTTACATTTATTCTCAATTGCATGAACTAAATAATCATCAGTTTTGTGAGCATACAGTGGAGTTACTTATACTTACTTCAGCTCTAAATCCTTGAGGGACACATTAATCTTTTAAAATAGATGATATTTGTTTGTTAGTAAAATTCTTTTATCCACTAGACTTCATAGATTATGAAAAATAAATGTTGGAAGGGGGAATTTGATCTTATGAGCATAATTTATATAGTTTGACGCCTAAACTTCAAAATTTTGTATTTATGAATTGTGTCAATGGCTAGTGAGGACCCTATATCAAAAGCCTACCAAGTTATTTATAGAGGGGTTATACTAGTGCTTACTCTTTTGGTTTTTTTTTTTTTTTTTTTAGTTTTTTTTTTTTGAGAAAATTAACTACTAAACATACACACATACACTTAATTACACTCTCTCATCAAACTTACACATATTACTTAACCCAAAATATCACTACAAAAGGACCTAACTCTTGTAGTAGTAGAGTGGGGCTTTGAGCAATGGGAAAGAGTTACACTCAAAATGTGGGACAACACCCCTACTTTTATTTTTTTTGAGACTAACTGCTAAACAAACACACACACGTATACATTTAATTACACTCTCTCACTAAACTCAAACACATTACTTAACTTAAACTACCACTACAAAATGGTCTAACTCTTGTAGTAGTAAAGTTGTGCTTCAAGTAATAAGAAATAGTTACACTCAAGCGTTGTGAAACAATACCCACTTATAGTTTCTAATACAACTACAAAGCGAGCATTTTTAGATATGAACGTCGTCAAAACTAAGCTTTGCAACAAAAGGAAATATTTTTTTAATAGTCCCCTTAATTTTATACATTAAAAGGGAAATTAATATTACATTTACTAAGAAATCAATCACAAATGATATTTGAGATTTAAAAGAATGTTGAGTTCTATTTTGATAGATAATTACAATGTAACATATTAAGAAACAATTATTATTATTATTATTATTATTATTATTATTTCATTTGTTAATATCATGTTAGTACTAAATGGATGCAATTTGGATTTTCATGAAAATTTGTTGGTTCATACTTTGACCCTTAAATGAAATTTTGACTTCATCCTAGATTCCTGCCCTACCCGATCATCCCCTATGTCTAATAGATAAATATAATCTAAACTACCAGAGCTACGAAGAAATATGCTGAGTTTCCTTTTCTTCTTCTTAAGTTAGTGAGGTCCTAACTCCTAACATTAAAGTGTGTGGGCCCATCTCTTACACAAACAAATGAACAATAAACCACAACTGATCCATATATAATTCCGCCAAACCCTCATTTTCGAACAGCTTTTTTGTTTTTCATTCATTTATTTTATTTTGGAAAAAAAAAAAAAAAACCTTGTACATTTTTTTGTCTTCTGTTTCTTCTGAATAAACCTTTATATTTCAAACAATAGGAGAAACAAAGCTAGAGGAACTATCTCCACCTATTTATAAACCCGGCCTGTAGCTGTATTCATAATTCATGTCCATCTTCATCTCCTTTTCTAGTGTTTTGCAGCTTTTGCTGAGGAGACGACAACTTATCTTTTCATCTGAGGCTGCATTGGAAGGCTCTTTTACTGTACTCTATACATATTCTTACCCTGCATCGTTTTGTTGGATCTTGTGCACTCTGCACTGTTGACACTTGACACTCCTTTTCAAATCTTTCATATTTGTCTTAACGCAGCAAAAGCATTGTCTCCCTTCTTTCTTTTTCCCCTTCTTAGCAGTTTTTAAAGGCTCTTTTAGTTTTCGGATTGATCTTTCATATTTGAGTAGTTTTGGGTCTTAAGGTCGGCTCCTTTACAAGGTCACAGCTTACTAGTCTATCTTTGATTAAGTTTATACTTTTGAGTTTTGAGAGTTTATTTGCTTACTTTGTTTTTAATGGTACTTTATTAACTTTATTTTCTTATATATATAACTTTTTAAAATACCACTTTTTTTTTTAAGTACAATTCTACTTTCATCCATTTATAACAAATCAACAAAAAAAGTTAAACCAAATGCACATTGCAATATTAATTACCTCTCAAAATTATTTATAACAACATCGAGTAAATTATATATCATATCCATCGATTTTGTTCTTCTTTCCTTTTTGGAAAGTGCAAGGTCTATGTCTCACCATTCTTTCTTGGGACTGTTGAATTAAGTTAAGGAAAATATGAGGCGACCTCTAATTAAAAATTGAATAACAAAAAAAAAAAAAAAAAAATCTATATATACCTTTTCTTTTCTCTATTTAAAAAAAGAAATAAAACTTTTTCCATCTTCTCGTCAATTTTCTCTCTTTCTCTCCCTTTAAAAAAAAAAAAAATCTCCTAATCTCAAGAGCTTTGTACATGTTTTCCCTCCTTAGGACAACCATAGTTCAAATTTCCCTATCCTCTTGTTGTAATTATCAAATTATCAAAATATAATAATAATAAATCTATTAACAATCAGTCACAATCAAACCATATTGTTTTTTTTGTTGATTATCTCTTAACTTATTCTTATGGGTCAACTTTAAGGGAAAAAAAAATTTTATGACTCTCCAAAAAAAAAAAAAAAAAATTATTATAAATCTTGCTTTATAGTACAACTGATGCAAAAGTTTTATTGTTCATTTGATATTAGGTGAAATATATGTTGAGACTATTAGGTGATTTTTGGTTAAGCGAAGCTACTATAATAGTGGATTTGATAACTTTTAACTCCATTTTTTCTGTACTTAATTTTTTTTTTATTGTAATCATATTTAAAATTTTATAGTGTACGAGTTTTTTTAAATACAATTTTTTATTAGAAAATATTAATTAGGATATGAAAACTTAAAAGAAAAGAGAATAATAGAAAAATTATTGGTTGTCAACAAAGATTTCTTGATAAATTTTTCAATAGCAATAAACACAAAATAATAAAACATTATTTAGGTGAAAATCACACTAATGAATAAGAAATTTATCAAAAAGAGTTGGGAGATAATAAAATAATGTAATAGAGAGATAATAATGAAAATAATCATAATAATTTACAAATGTGAATATATAAAACAATTCTTGATGAACACACTCTCACACACGCACACACATATATATATTTTAAAAGAAAAATGCTAATGATGCATCTAATAAATATCTACAAGGAAAATTAAACATTTGAAATTGGTGCTTTAAGCGTCAAACCTTATCGAATCCTCCTAGCTAGCAAAGTTTTAGAAAACTTCTACTCCTACAATGTTTTTGGCCCCCCAAGCTAGGGTTTTAAAATTTAAGTGCTGCTATTTTCCTTGGGAGAGAGAGAGAGAGAGAGAGAACCTTGCTATGAGATTGCAAACATGAAACTGAGTCCTCAAAAACATGTAGCAAAATTTTGAAAGACATAATATTATATATTATTTACCAATGATGAGATAGAGTCCTGTTTCTTTCACTTAAATCTTGATTAATTTATGACAATGTGTTTTTAACATAAAGTGTACAATTTCAGATTCAACATCATATTTTCTAGTTTCATGCACACATAACCTCGTATGTGGTCAATGAATGAAAAATACAAACGGTGGCCACTTCACTATGGTGTCTCACCAATATCAAACTCTTCCTTCATACGGCAGCAAATACATTGAATTCTTTGTTTACTATTGAAATTGAATTCAATTGCATATTTGAATACTAATTACCACCATGAGGCAAAACTAGGTAGGAAATCAAACATGAATTCATAATAAGAAATATATCCACACTAGATAAGTATAATGTCTTTAAAGTAATGCACCTTGCCTTCCTTACTGTTTAAGAAGATCTGAGGACTGCTTGTTTCTTGAAACGAAACGCATCTTTCGATGACCCTTTATTGTTTCTGTATCATTTTGAAGGAAACTCTTGGTCATTATTTGGCTGACATCCACTGCTGGTTGGAGAATGAAGAGGCTTAGGAGGAGTCACATTGGAATTGAACGATCTTATTGTTTGGCTTGTAGGGTATACAGGTGGTGTAAGAGAATTTGGCAAATGGGTTTGTGAACTTGAGCTCAACATTTGAAAATGGTTCACTTGTCTCATATCAGTCTCCCCTGAAGCCATGGCATGGGAAGGGAAGAAAGGCTGTGTTGTTCCTGGAGGACATACCAAAATTTGAGGCCCACCAGTTGATAAAGACAACGTGGAAGGCAATGACATGACACTATAGCTGGGCTGATCTTCTGTTTGGGAGGAGAATCCATGGCTTCCATAATGTGTTGGTGGAAAATTTGAAGGATCCCATTGATAAGTATATGGTATGGCAGTATTCAACAAACCTGCAGGTAAGGAAGGGTGACTAGCTCTTGGCAAGAAATTATTAGATGAAACTTGTGCACCATGACTTTCATTACCTTCAACTTCATTCCTCTTTGTCCAATTTTCTTTTGGATTTGTTCCCCTTGCAGCTTCTTTTGATTTAGCCCTCCAAAAAGCATCTGAACTCCAAAGGTTTGATTTGGATAATGCACTCGAACCTTCCCATTCAAAATTGCCATTCATCTTAAACCCCTCATTACATTGGGAAACACCAGCTTCAATGTTAGAAGGATCTAGGCTGAAGTTCCCAGGGGGTATTGGCAGCGGTGGAAGCTCATTGATCTCCTGCTTTGCTGCATTGAGTAACCAATCAACAACTTTGCTTGGCTGATTGAGCCCAAGCCTATCTTGAAGATCATACAATTGAATTGCAGTGGGTACCGAAAGCCTCACTCGCCTGTCTCTCAATCCTCTTATGGTGCAAACTTTGCTATGCCTGTCTTTTCCTCCAAAAGCACGCGACACCCGGACTATCCTTGGATCCTTCAGTCTCAACCATGGTGTTGAACTAGAGGAATCCCTAGTGATTTTGTCATCAATTGAATTGCCTTCCTGTTTATCTGAAAAATCTGCTTCCTTTGACCTTGATATCATCTTATGTCTCTCATCATTGATTAACCAGGATATACTTAGATTTCCTTACTATTCCCTTAGAAGATGCCTGCTGCCTCATAAAGTTTCATGTGGTTTTTTGTGACCATCTGCGTTCAGATCCATGAAGAAGAATTGTTAGATGCAAGAGGATTCAGTAGAAGAAAATGTTTTCCAACATGAATACTATATATATATTCCTTCTAATGAAAAAAGTGGTAGACAAGGTAGATCCCCTCCTCCAAATTCTTCCCAAAAAAAAAGCACAAAACCATTTTTTTTTTTTTTAAATTGCTACAAGCATGATGGATATGTACTGAATTGCATGTGGGGTAACTCTAAAAGTTTATATATCTGACAAAAATTTCAATCGGAAATGAGATTCGTGAGACTGTTATAGCTTCCAGTGAAGTCAAAATAAAAACAACACAGCTACCTAATCCTTAATAATATTTACACAAAAAAAAAAAAAAAAAAAAAAAAAACATTCCATGTTAAACAAGAACTTGAAGTAGTGAGAACTAAACATATATCACAAAAGTATAAAATATCATGCTCTAGTCAATTGTAAAGTTTCAAAGAACCCTAGGTTAAATAGATCTTGTACCAAGTGAACACTTACATGTATGAACTCAAGCTAATTCAAATTTTCTGCTTCTTGAGTGTGGCTTTTCAATCTGACAATGAACTAAGACCAAGCAAAGTAGTAGAGGTACCAAAGTTAGAATTTTGCTTTAATGAAGAGATAGAAGAAGGAACAAACGTGTAGAAGAAGTTCAGCCGCGGATGAGAAAAATAAAAAAGAAGATGCCGGAATTCAACCGACCATGCTCCATGAAAAGATAAAGCAAAGGCACATACACAGCCACGTGGCACATCTCACCATCCATTAAATAAATGTTCTTACTTTCATTACATATATCTTATCATTTTTTTTTCTTTGTCATGCACAGTTATAAGCATTTAATCATTGCTTCAGTGAATTACAAAATTAGGGCTAATCCTGTACGGGCCAACGTCACAACAGGACATTTTAGTTATTAAGGAACATATATAATTGTATATGTTAATATTTGCTTCTTTATATAAAGTGTCTCACACACACATATTTATTTATTTTTATTTATTTTTAAACTTGGGGACCAGGCTGCACGTTTTTAAAAGTGGTGTGTGATGCTTTATCGACGACTACAAAAGGTAATGTGTCTGAATCTCTATCACGTGGGTTGATGAATGCACGCTTAGTACACCAAGGAAGAGTTGATTTGAAGAAAACTTTTGCAGCCGAAGTTTGCATCTTCACTCTTTAAATTCTGTGGCCCAATTCTCTTATTGTAGCATAATTAACATATGTGACATTGAATTTATGTTTCTTGGCATTCTTATTGACTTGTTTATTTATAAGAAGTAGTATAAGTTGCTTAATAATTAATCACTTTCTAATGAACTATTAATTAACATATTTTTTTTAGTATACTAAGTATTTTAACACACACAGAGAGAATGGGAGAAAGCAGGGACGTGGCTAGCTTTGGACTGGAGGGCAATGGCCCCCCCCTAATTTTTTTAAAAAAATTATTATATATATGTGTGTACTAATTTTAGCAATTTTGTTCTATAAAATTACATTTCTTTTCCCTTAAACAATATCATTGGTTCTTTTAAGAATAATGTTATACTCAAAAATTTTTTTACAGCATTTTTACAAACTTTTTTGATAGCAAATTCTTATAGGTTTGCACATGGACCCACCACTCACATCATTTTTTCATTTACTAGTAACTACTTACTGCATCAATAATTTATAAAAAAAAAAAAATTTGCAGTGCTAGTATTTTCCTCATTTTAGTGACTAAAAAAAATTTATAGATTTAAAATCTAAAACAAAATATATAAGCCCAAAAAAATAGCTCAACAACAAAAATTACCAATAGTAAAACTAAAAAAAAAAAAATTAAGCTCAACTAACCAATTTTATTTTAAAATAAACAACCCTGTCATTTAAAAAAAAATTCTAAACAAAAATAATATTGTTCTTACCAACGCAAAAAAAAAAAAAAAAAAAAAAAAAAAAAAAAAACCAAAAACAAAAAACAAAAAAATCTCAGTAGCTAAGTAGTAGCAGAGTCAAATGTTAAAACCGCTGCATACAGTCAACATTAAAGTTGTCTCTCTTAACTCAAAACTCTGGCTCCATCCCTAGGCGAAAGTCTTAACATGTTTACAATATAGAAAAGGCGTGAAATTAGAGAGTTGATGATTTTATGGTTATGATTATATATTACAAATTTAAAGATGTATTATTCAATATCATGTCATTAAAAATTTTAAATGACATGATATTTTGTACACAATTAGATTCAAAAAAATAAAGTCCTATGATTTTTTTTTTTCTAAACTGGTTTAAAGAAATCTCCTCTAAACTAGTTCTAAAAAAAAGTGATAATTAATAAAACCATTAAAGTTGATTAATTAAATAAGTTACATGGCTCATTAAAAAGTAAATGTGAAATTGTTTTATCAATTGTTATGTAGTGAATTGAAGGAATTTTCTTTCAAACATGATTAGAGGTTTTTTTTTTTTGCAATATTAACAATCTTCATTTTATTTCACCTAAAATTGAGAGGATTCAATTCCTTATAATCAATTCTTTTATGGCATTTGATATCATGCCTTGCAGGTTTGTTTTTAAAGTAATCATGAATCGAACTGTGGTGCTCCCAATAATCCCCCTCACGATGAGTCTCTCATGACTCAAACCTATGATCTTGACTCTAATATCACTTATTGGACTGTGATTTGTGCTACTCCACTTCAAAACTAATTGATAATGAGAAAAATATATTCAAATCTTTTATGACATTCGACATCGCATCTTGCAAATTTGTTTTTAGAGTGATTGTAAGGAGCTGAATTATGGTCCTCTCATTAATACTACAAAATTAAGCTAGAAGGGAGAAAAGATCGAAATGTTGGAAAAGTAACATAAATTATAGAGTGGATAATGTATAGTAAGATTTCACATGGGAGAAGATATTAAAGACAAGAAAGTAATTATCTTTGACAAGTCTATTCATGGCCTACAAAAGTTGTGGTCTACACCGTAAGTGCATTGCCATCTTGATGTGTATGACAGCTACTTGGAACAATAAGAAGCTACCTATAGGTGAGGGACCAATATATTTTCTTTTAAAAGACCCCACTGGAATAGATAGAGGACCACACAACTTTTCCTGCAGAGAGATATGCATGGAGCAAGTTGAAGTTCAGAACCTAATTGCTTAGTACTCGCAAATGGATTAGTCAAAAGAAGTCATTAAAACTATTTGAGAGACACAGAGACGTACACCAGCTTCTTTCTCATCTTTGGGAATTTGGAAATGTGCATAATTCTCACCCGTAAAAATGATTAGGTTTTCACGCTTTGGGCGGTGGATATCAACTTCAAAACCCTAGCATTTGTCTGAGGACACCTTGGCTTCTGAGTCAAGTGCAGATATATTCATCCTATCAACAAAAAAATAGTGCAGATATTCATCAGAAGTCTGCTTCCTTATTTTTTTTTTTTTATTATTATTATTTTTTTTTTGATGAGAAATAAAACTTCATTGAACTGAAAAGGAGTACAACAGAAACTCAAATAAGTTACAATGCTCTAGGAGCGGTCAAGTATGCTTCCTTATTTACTATTGGTGTTAGTAATTAGTGCATTCTACTAAACAAGCAAAACCCTTATTTTAATTTACATAGAGTTCATGATTTCTAATCTAGCCCCTATGAGCTTTACCTAGTACATTTGTCCTGCAATGGCAAAAAATATAAAGAGAGACAGTTTCCCTAGCATTTTATACACAGACATAAACAATTAATTACTCCATCTCTGTAATGACTTCATAATTTTTTTTATTATAAAAAAAATAACTTTTGAATTCCTCCCGCATTTTACACACACAGACACACACAAAATGACTTTCAAAGAGAACATAGAGCAAGATTGAAAACCCTAAAACATATTATTTTTTATTTCTTCCTCAAGGAAGGTAAGGAGTTAGCTTTCATGGAACCATGTGAAGTTGCACCAATCTATCAGATACAGATCTATATACAGCATACAGAAGCAAGAATTCTGAAACCTCAAACCTTAATTTCCTCTAAAGCCAAAAAAAAAAAAAAAAAAAAAAAAAGAAGAAGAAGAAAAAAACCTTAATTTTACAGAATAATATAAGATATTATTTATTTTTTTGATGAAGCAGAAGAAAAAAAAATGTGTTGCTTATATCTAGTAGGACTTTGCAGTAAAAAAAAAATAATAATAATAATCTAATTAGTGTAAATATATTTTTTTATTCCACACTTCTTTGAAGGGGAAAAAAACAAGGGAAGAAGAAGAAAGAAAGGGCAAAAAAACAAGGGAAGCAGAAGAAGAAGAAGAAGAAAGAATGAGAGAAAAGCCTAAGATCTCTATCACTGCTTTTTGAAAGAAGTTATTATAAAGAATTTTCAAGAAGCTATGAACCATGAGTGGTCAGGGGTTCTTCAATTTTTCTTGAATGACAGCTTAATTGATTCATAGAGACGGAGAGAAGGAGAAGACAATTCACTGGTTTAATTATTAGAAGGAAGTAAAGGGATGGGAGGGAAAATCGTTAGGGTTCTCATCTCTCTGTCTAAACAAGCAGTGGCGGGCATCCCTAGAAGGACACAGTGAGGTTCAGACACTGGCCTGAGTGACTGACTACAAAAGAGGCACCATTATTGTCTAATAAATGGTCCCTAGATTCCAGACACAAAGCCTTTGATCACCTTATGACTAATCCTTCTCAACTTTCTGAATACTAGCAGACATGAGCAGGAGCAGAAGAAACAGCCCATTAGGGTCGTCTATATTGGACTATCTAACAAATGAATGAACTCTAAGTTAATTAGCTTTAGGGTTAGACTCATAATAAACAATAAGCAAAACTTAGATATAGTATTTAGGTGTAATTTCTTAAATTTTTCTCTTAAAACTAAGTCAGATGGCTAAATTTAACTTAAAATACACTTTTATCCCATGAGAGAAAAATCACATAATTGAATCTTAAAAAGAAAAAACTTCAGAGCCTGTTTGGATGAAGGGGGGGAGGAGGAGAAGTGGAGGGGAGTAGAGTAGAGCTGACAAAAAATAAGATAATTTTGTACTAAATCTACTTTACTCTCTCTCCCTCTCCTTCAATTCAAATGGACCATAAGGAATAACAACTAAGTATTGTATATATACCTAAGTTTTGTCCCAAAAAAAATGTATGTTTGACATGAAATTATTGTTTTAAATTTATTAGTAATATGCATAGTCCATTTCGTTGTAAAACATTATATCTTATTTAATTATTACAAATATTAATTTTTATTAGTTTGTAAATGAAAATTGGCATTTCTAATTAACTCATAAAATTAATCTAACTACTGTAATAGTGTAATTAAGTAACTACTAATTATCATGGGTTTATGAAAGGGGTACAAAATTTTAGTTATAGTATTTATTTTATTCAAGGAAATAATATATTAATTAAGTTACTAGTTAGCGAGTTTAACTTGTTTGGAATCTAAATCAACAAAGATTAAACATTATATCTGGCTAAGTGATTGGCTCAAGTTAATAAGTTCCAAACAAATTTTAGTTGGAATTATATCTAGATTAAACATGTATCTAGTTGGTAAATTTAATTTTAGTTATGGCTGAGTTTTTCATAGTCTTCTCATTTATTTTTGCCTCACTTGCACCATTCTGTTTCTACTTCATTCGGTAATTTTCTTCAGTTTGAAGTAGAAGTTAGACTTAAAAATATGTCTGCGCGTGAGAACCATATATGCATCCAAAAATAGGCACTCTCTCTCTCTCTCTCTCTCCCCATTAGTCCGCTCAAATTAACTTGGGTTACATCTCTCTCTCTCTCTCTCTCTCCCCCCATCAGTCTGCTCAAATTAACTTGGGTTACAATTGCTTTTGGCAAGCTAAACCAAAGGGAGAAAAACTGCTGTAAATGGTAAGAATCAATTTGTGAGTATTTTTAACGTGATCATGTGATGGTCATGCATTTTTCCGTTAATTATAAGAGCTAACGGAAGTAAATGCCAAGGATCATCTTGGCAAATATGAAAATCTTAGAGAATTATAAGGAAGAATTGAAATTCCAAGGGAGTTTTCGCAACTGACCCATACCTCAAAGGATTTTATTATCTATATATATATATATATATAACTGAAGCCTTTGCTAGCACTACAATTTTCCACATCAGCACAACACAATATTTAAAAAATAAAAAATAAAATTAAAAACAGTATTTTTCTCCCCATCCTCTCTCTTCTCTAACTTTTCCTCCTCCATCCTTACAAAACTTCTATGACTTACTTTGTACTGAACTGAAAAAGGGGACTACGTGCAACAATCTTCAAAGTAAAGTAACTTTTCTTTTTATTCTCAAAAAATTACAATGTCGCACATCTGCAATCAGCTCTACCCATCTATGACTCTATTCTCAATTTCTTCCTCTCTCTGCGTTCCAACTTCAAACTCCCTAATCACTATGTTAAAGTTAAGTTTGATTTACTATTCCTTTTCCCCTTTTCTTTACTCATTATCCGTTTATGAAGCAGACAATTGGTTTGCATTGCTCCAATTTCCAAGAGAACATGCACCACATGTGTGGTTAAAATTTGATGTTTTCATCAATTAAAGTGGTGGCCAGGTATGACTCCTCTTTCTTCTTTAATTCTTATTAAAATAATATATATTATACTACATAACTTTATAATATATATATATATATATATAACTATTACTAAACTATTATACATATATAATATAAAAAAAATAGAAATATAACATGATTTTTTGGGCTAAGCAAAACAAGTGATAATTTTTTTTTTTATAGTAATTGATTATTTGATTAGATTTTTCATATATTGAGATTTGTTTACTTTCTAGCTAGCAAATCTTTAATTTATTATTATTATTTTATAAATGAATAATTTGTTATCCCCTTCTTTGTCACCCTTATATTTTCTTCTCCTTTACTTTGATATATAAAAAAAAAATTATTTTATGGTTTTTTATGTATTTTTTAAATAGTTATTTTCATACATGAACCACCAAACCCTACATTTGTGACTCTGTATGATTTTGTTTAATGTTTAAACCTGTTAAAATTTAAAACTTACTACTTTATAGGTTTATGTACTTTTTTCTTTTTCTTTTTCTTATAGTTCTCTTTTGAATAGTCATATATTTTTTGAATTGTTTCAATAACTTATTATTTAATTATATATATTTTTTGGCATTTTGGAAGTTTTAACATTTGAATTTGTGTTAGTTTTGCAATATTTGTACATGTTTAGCAGATTTCAATGACTATACCATGTATTATTCTTTTGGAGGTCATCAATTTTTCCTTTATATTTCTCTATTGTGTAATCATATACATTTTGTTTTGTTTCAAAATTTTGTAGGAAATAAATCTTATGATTCTTTAATATTTTTTGGCCTTTCAAAATTTTTAACATCTGAATTATTCTTTTGATGGTAACACATCTTTTCTTATATTTCTTAGTTGTGTAGTCACACACACACACACACATACACACACACATATATATATATATATATATATATATATATATATATATATATATTATCAAATTTGTAGGCTCTAAATCTTTTGATTCCTTTCAATAGTTATAGCCATGAATTATTTTTTTGAATGTAACCCATCTTTCATATTTTTCTATTATTTAGTCATATATATTTTGTTTTGTTTCGATAATTTCTAAGGCATAAATCATTTGATTTTTTAATATTTTTTGGTCTTTCAGAATTTTTAATATTTGAAATTTCATCATTGAAAATAACAAAATCCATGCAAACATTAAAATAAAATTTAATGTTATATAATTAAAAATTTATAAATTAGAATAGTATTCTTGAATACGGATTTACTTTATGTGAATAAAATATAGGATATTTTTTTCTCTTAATGTTTAAATTTGCAGTTTTATATATACAATATTCTTGAGTAATTAATGTAAATCCGTGCAATATATTAAAATCTCTATGCTATTTTAGAGATTTCTTGTAAGTCATTGCACGTTCAAATAATGACTTCTTCCTCAAATTGTAATACAAATTAAAGTCATATAAGAGCAAGTCATACAATGGTGTAGTTTTTCAATCAACTTAGGATTTTATAAAATTATTTTTGTCTACCTCACAAATAGATAAGTTCTCATGCATTGCACGAGTTAGCGACTAGTTATTATTATTATTATTATTATTATTATTATTTATTTTTTTTACCTCGATTTTTAAATACCACATTTCTTACATCTAAATAAAAATTGGAGTACTCAATCAGGCAGCTTTTGGTGGGCTTTCAATCCTATTCAATATGCTAACATATATACATCAAGGTTCCATTGGGATATGTTACTACTTTTAAGTAAAGATGTTTACTGCTTGATCCCCATTGCCACCCTAAAATTCCCTGTATCCATAAAATTTCTTATGTCAATTACAATTACGGAAAAACTCAATTAAACAAATACATGAACAATCAAATAGATCTGGTAACTGTTAGAATAATCAACCAATACTAAGAATCCAAAAACAAAATTGAGGTAGTTCTAAATTAATTCCTAAATTAATTCCAAACAAATAATCTATAGCATTGATATTAGTTTATTGCGACTTTGATATAGTGTAAAAGTGTTTAATCATAATGGGTTTATACAAAATAAAAATAGAATAATTGAACACATAATCACACACGTAACATAAGGACTTGCAAGGTTTGGTCTTGAACATAAGATTATGGTGTTATTGAGAAAAAAGTTTCACTAACATAATAAGGAAATTGCAACAATAGCACTAAACTTTTAGAAAACTGAAATATATATAAGGTATATCCAAAAAGTTCTCTCTCACAAATAGCACATATTATATGTTAAGGAGAAAATAAGGAGCTAGACGTATCTCTAATCTATATAAAATCAAAGACATCTAATTTTTATTGATCTTATAATATTTTTTTTCCTTAAGCTTTTGTTGCCTCTCAATTTTATATGTCATTATTTTAAGGACAAAATTTAGTTACAAAATTGGTTGTAGCCTTAGATTACAATCTTACTCAATAAAATAAAAATTATTATATATTTTGAAAATCTAATTGTTAAATTGTATGTTCATTACACTTTTAATACACATATCAAATTTTGTGTCAATCGGATATTATTTGCTATATGATCTATAAGCTTATATTTTATGCATAATTTTAAACTACAAAAACTTGCAATTTAAACAATTTATTGATGACATAGCTATTGATCTTTAATTTTCTAAAAATTTTGCAAGCATGGAGGATACAAGAAGATATAATCCAATTGTGGATTTGTCAAAATTCACTTCTAATAAAAAGATATTAAGTAAGGTTGTAGCCTAAAGCTGCAACTAATTTTGTAGCTAAAATTTATCGTTATTTTAATAACTATTTTTTAATTGAGAGTAAATTCCTAATAAAACATACTATATTTACACCATTTTTTAGAATTTTTTCATATTGGAATTTTTAAAGATAAGTGTTACGTTTACAATATTTTAACAACACTTTCACAACAATAAATAGTTTCATATATATATATATATATACAATTATAATACATAATGAGATTAAATTATACAAGGATGTGGTGTAAAATCCAAGTTTTACCCCTCTAATCTCAACATGCCACATCATCATATTACATAATATTATAGAATAGGTACAACCACACTCAATCAATTCTAATATCCATTTGAAAATTCAACTTAATTGTGATTTTATTAAGAAGTTATTATGTGTGGTAGAATGTATTGAAGTTTGAGTCCAAATTTTGTAAGAATGTGATTTGAAAATTAATATTGTGAGAATTTGAAAATCTAAATTAATTATCATAACTTATGGATCTAACATCTTACTTAAAAATCATAGTTATTAAAACCGAACAAAGAATTAAACCATCAAGAAGATGGTATGATGGTTCAATTTTCTGGTCATTGGTTCAACCGCTGAATGAATATTTGAGTTACTCTAAAAAAAAAATATTTGTAAAGAAGTTAAACAATTTCATAAAAAAAAAAAAAAAAAATTGAGATGACATTAAATTTAAATATAAATATGCAAGCATACCAAAAATAAAAATTAATAGAATATTATTGTTTAGAAAATTTATTCAAATATATAATTGTTAGTTTTAATAATTTTGTATATAAAAATGACTAAAAATAAGAAATATGAATTGATCAGTTGACTCCTTTCCTCAATTTCTAAAGCAAAAGACTTAAAGAGAGAAAAGTTCAAATTGAAGGAAAGTGTGATTGGTTCAAATAATAAGACTGTTCACCAATTTACCTGGTTTAGTACAAACTTTTTTTTTTTTTTACAAAATAGAATTTCTACTCTAATCTAATTTAAGTGTGAAACTCTTTTCTAGAGATTTGAACATCGGCCCTTACTCCCCACACCCCACAAGCATTTATACTTGTGGAGTGACCATCGTACCAAGAGTGCGCGGTGGTGATTTAGTATAAATCTAAATTGCTTATAACTATCCTGAAAACTATATATAAATTTTAATATCAATGTCTTGCATTTAATTAAAATTGTAATAAGTCATGGCTAAAACTAATAAATGATCCTTACTAGATTTCATCACCAACCATAATGGCCATCATGAGTTGCTCTCTATTCCCATTAAACGTACATTCAAATCTAGGGAACGCTGAAATCCAATTTATCAAGAATATATACAAGAGTAAGAGTCTGTTTGGAAACAACTTATTTAGTTGACATTGATTTTTTTTTTGCTGAAAGTATAGTAAATAAAGTTAAAAGGTAACTGAAATAGTACAGTAAGACTCATGAATAGTATCAAAAAGTGTAATAGGACCTATGAATAGTAGCAAAAATTAGCTAAATAATAATAAAAAAAAAAAAAAAAAGGCTTTTTAAACCAATGTCAAACGTAATCTAAGTATATCATCCTTATATGTAATGGAACCAAGTGCATTCACTATATAGTTAAGAGTTTCTGATGATAGAATAAGAGATCTATGATTCAATTCTCGTTTATATGTAATGGAACCAAGTGCATTAATTCACTATATAGTTAAGAGTTTCTGATGGTAGAATAAGAGATTTGTGATTCAATTCTCGTTTATAGCAGAAATTAATTGGTGTCTTAGTGTTCGTTTGGCATGATTAATTTTCCAACTTATTTTACTATTCAGTTTATTTTTGCTACTATTCATGGGTCTCACTGCACTTTTTGGTATTATTCATGGGTCCCACTATACTATTTTGACTAATTTTTACTTTTATCTATAGTACTTTTAGTAAAAAAATTTCAATTTCAGTAAAATAAGTGGATCCCAAATAGACCCTTGGTCCGATAATAAAAAACAAAATCATAAATCGAAACTCTATAAAATAAAATAAAAAACTATATAGTCTATCTTGGAAATTTATTTAATAGTTCGGAAGCCATACTTATTTCTCTCAAGTCATTCTTAACATGAATTTAATTAATAGGCTTACTTGTGGATTACTGGATAATTACTCTATAATCTTTTACTTTCAGCCTTTCAGGCAATGGGTTGGGGACATGCATATATGTTGGCACACTGAACAAACGACTTGCAAAAGCTGCATCCTTTCCGCTGAGACAACAAATGATACATGCAAAAAGAGCTTTACTTTTATTTATATTAAATTTCTTATGGGAAAAATTTTCCCTTCACTTTCCCTGCATGGATGCATTATTCACTGCACGCATTTATTTTTTCTCAGTCACCTGCTTTTAACATTTCCTTCTTTTCTTTAAAGTTTTTATTTATATTTTTTTAGAGTTGTGTTAACGGGTAAGGTGCAACTTTTTTACTTTTTTATTTTATTTTTTTAAATAGTTTATTGTCTTTTTCTATAGCTTAATCATTTCTTCAGTGTAAAGTCAATTTTATAGGGAGAAAAAAAATATAAATCATGCTATTCTTAGGACAATAGTAAATAATTTATTTTAAGAAAGTTTTGTCACTATTTCTATGAGAAATAGAAAAATTTTCAAAAATTAATTATTTTTTTAATATAAAAATTTTCTTTAAATGAATCGTTAACCATTACTCTTTAAGGATATCCGTTAGTATTTTTCAAAATGTTATTAAAATAATTACCAGTTTAATGTCTTTTTCTTTTATTTATTTAATTTTTTTATTAAATGAAACCCAACTTAATACAACTTTAACAAACACCGGTGCAGTGCAATGCTTGTTAACCTTTGTTTATTATTATTATTCTTCTTCTTCCTCTTCTTTTACATGGTCTAAGTACTGCTGCTCCAACAGAACAGAAGAGACGCGGAAAGAAAGCTGCAGTTAATAGAAAGAATGCAGAAAAAAATAATAAATAAAAACCCAGTGTAACTATTTCTACACTATTTTTCATAATTTGTTGACTAGTGTATTGTGATTAATATGAAGCGTTGAGTTACACTAAATAAAAAATATCGATCACTCACAGTCAAAAATAGAAAATATCAATCACTCACTGTCATGCAAGTCGGCAAATTGTGAAATTGTATCTATAATTGATTGTGTCTCTAGAAATACTCAAATTTTTACTGTTACAACTGCAGAAGATGAATCTCTTTCTCTCTCTCTGCCATAAATTGGGCTTGATGATCATGTTTTTTTACTTTTCTTCCTATTTCGTTCATGTCATGATGGTAATGATAGACATTGTAAGACTGATGGTGACAGTAAGTTGGCAGAATGATAGATGCATTTGTTGGGGCTGCTTGATGGAGTACCGCAATCAATTTTATGGAGCAACTCAAATGTAATTTGGATTTCATGGAAGTCTGTGTACTATATATATAATATATGCATTCTCCTTGATTGTGAAGGGAAAAAAAATTTCAAACTTTTGCTTGATAGAGATCGTAATACTACTTTAAATACTACCCTTAAGTGTTTTTAAAAAAAAAGAAAAGGAAACCATTAAGTGTGTCTTTCCCATATTTGCAAGTGCAAATTTCTCAATGATATGTATTACTGTATTAGCATCAACCAGGAGAAAATGTGACATCTTTTGCTATATCCTTTCACTTCAAGAGCAACAATATGGGTTGTACTGACAAAGCGATGAGAAATCAGTAATCTCACAGCTGAAAAGAGTGGACATAACAAAGTGCATATGCATGTGAAAATGCCAAAGCAGCTTATATAAAGAATTGGTTTGGTAAAAAAGGGCATATAGATACGACATGACTACATGATTGCACAAGACTCAGCGCGTGCTAGAGGACAGTATATGTCGATCATTGCCACCAATCAGTATATATACGGATGATGTCTTCCGTGCCTTTTCTCCAACTTTTTGTCATCATATATTGGTATGTAGTTTTATTGCTATATATCAAACTAGCAGTGATCAATTAACCAATTAATACACCAAACTCCACACCTAGCACTAAGAATACTTCTACATATCTTCCTAATCCTGTGAAACAATTTCTCCCCAAGGTCATAAAATTATAGTTGCTTGGACACCACATTGATGGAAGTGTATTTGGAAATCCTGGTAAGGCTAGAGGAGGGGGTTTCGTTAGAGATAGGTATTGGGTAATAGAATTTTTGTTGAATATTGGTATTACAAGGAATAATCTGACTGAATTATGGGTTGTCAAATATGGATTAAGCTTAATTAGCATGGAGATTAGGCTATAAACTTATTATATTAGAAGTGGATTCAAAGCTTGTGATTAATTGACTAACAACCAACAGTATGTTGGCCTCGCTGGTTTATGATTGCGGGTTTTTGTTGGAACGGGACTGGACCATTTATCCACATCATGTATGCCGGGAAACTAAAGAATTTGCAAATGGACTAGTGAAAAGAGAAAGAAAGCAATTAAACAACGTGAAAGAATTTGATAGTTGCACATCTTTTATTTATCACTATTATGTATGAGAGGGAATCCTAGGGAGTGCCCAAAAGACTGCTAATTCTGTTTAGACTCTCTAATATTTATAAATGATTCCCCCCTTTCTATAAAATAAAAAATTATTTCCATCAAGTTTGAAGAAAAAAAATGTTTGTTGGTATGAATTAATGTATTGGTATGATGCTATACGAAGATAATGTAATTCAACAGTTGATTTGTTAAAATTCACATCCAATTAAAAAAAATTAAGTAATATAACTTGAAGTTATGTTACATCACTTAATATTTATTCATTGGAGGCACATTTTAACAAATCCACCGTTGGATTAAATTCTATTTTTATACTCCACATACTTGCAAATTTTCAAGATAATTTGAGATCAATAACTATATCATCAATCATGTGTTTAAATCTTAAGATTATTTAAAGTTACACCTGATGTAACTCTAAATTATATTACATCACTTAATATTTCTTCATTGAATACGAATTTTAACAAATCTACCGTTGGATTAAATTCTATTTTTATACTCTATATACTTGCAAAATTTCAAGATAATCTGAGATCAATAACTATATCATCAATCATGTGTTTAAATCCTAAAATTTTGCATTTTAAATTGTGCATAAAATATGGGCTTCTAGATCAAATGATAAATGACATTTGATTGACATGGAACTTAGTGTACGTGTTAAGAACATATTGAACATATAATTCAACGATTTAATTTTTTAAACATTAATCCAATAAAAAGTTATTATGTGGTGTAACACTATTTAGAATTACACCAAGTAAAACTCTCTCTCTCTCTCTATATATATATATATATATATTGAATGGCCCTCATGCTTTGCTCTATATATATATTGAATGGCCCTCATGCTTTGCTTAACAATACCATATGCTTAGACGTTTAAGGTTTTTGCATAATTTGAAAAGAGTAAAATGCAATGATGAAGCGAATGATGGCATGAAGTTTTGGCTGCCCTTCTCTTGGAAGTTGGTTGTGTAATAAGGAAGAGACCACTTTACTTTATTTCTCTTCGTTGCTTACAAATGAGAAATGCATGATGTCTGTGGGGGGCCTTTTTTGCTATGTTGGGCTGGGCTGGTCCTTTGTGAATGTAGGCCCAAGTGTTCTGGGTTGCAGGAGTTGAGACCGGGCCAATTGGAACTCAACTTGGCCGATTTGTGCACAAACTATGTCTCGTCTGCCAGGAGGGTACTTACCGCAGACAGGGTTGTTCAAGCTAGCGAAGAGCTTGCGGCAGGCAGATATAATTGATAAAGCAAACTCATGTGTTCTGGAATGACCAGATAGTTCTTCTAATAAGAAATGACCAAACTACAATAACATTTAGCAACTTTTTTGACAAATAAATAGTAAGGGCAAATGGTGACGAAGATTTAATCCACAGTTTATGTAAATAAATTCAGTTTGGCCTGCAGGAGTAAGGCCAAAAAGAAAGAATGCCCCTTCTCAACGCAATTAACCTCCGAGGAAAGGAAAACGGGATTCCTGCCGTGGAAGTTAATAGGTTTGAGGGAGGCAGACCTGAATGGACACTTCTCAAAATAACTGTAGAAGAGAGCAGTGATTCGAGAGGGAGAGAAGGGAAGGGGCCTATCGGTGCATGCCACTCTCACTCACTCTGTTTTTTCTCTCTTTCTCTCTTTCTTTTTTAGTCCTTTCTTAGTAATTTCCACTTTGGTCGTTTATTAGTATTATCTTCCTCTGTTTTTCTAAGCAAGTTACAGAGTATTCTCTTTTTAAGTTGCGTTGTATTGCTCTCGTGCCTCCCCTTCCTTTTTTGCACATGGCAGAGGCGCCCTTTTATAGAGCCTGCTGAGATCGATTCTTTACTATTCTACCCTCTAACCTTTTTTCGTCTGGTCTGGGCGCACTCGCAGACCCTTACTGCTGTCTGCGAGCCCCTCTGCCACAGACACAGACAACGTTTTGTCTGTTAGTCAGCCGCGGCACCTTGTCCTGCCGCGGTGATGTTTCTCTCTCCTATCCCTCATGGCATGCACCTATTGGTCCCCACTCAGTCTTGTCTCTTTTGGGTGATATGCCATCCCAGCAGGACGTATTCCCCAAAAGAGTCTGAGCAGGGACCTCAAAACAGGTATTCCCCTCTCCCCACCTCCAAACCATGCCCTCTTACCTCTGACCCATGACCCTACCATGCCCTGTATTGGCTGGGTACATGTTGGTGGTGTCTGGGCCTTGCGCGTGGTTTATGTCTGAAGGCTGCCTGCTGTTCATGCATCTGCCGTGGGCTGGAGACATTGCTTGCATCGCCTGCTGTCTGTTTTTGGCTTCACGCGAGTTGCTGCTCTGATTTCCTGTCCCCATAGGGCCTGGGCTTTGCCGAGTACTGGGCCTTGTGTTCTTTTCAACCCAATTCTTTTCGCACCATGTTGTTTGGCCTTTCCTGCCGTGGCAATTTGTTCCTGCTAGACCTCTTTTCAGGCCTGCCATTCCTTTCTTTCCCCCAGTGGCTTAATATGGCCACTGGTGTTCTTGCTCGTAGGCTCCAATGTCCCTCTCTTTTCACTTGGGCTTATCCGGCCCATTTACTTCTTTTGGACTTCCTTGGTCCATTTACTAACTTTGTATCCCATGGGCATTTACTAACTCAATTGGGCTTCCTCGGCCCAATTTCCTCATTCTCATCCTTGAGGTTCATGGGTTTGCCATTATCCTCTACTTTCTTTGTTTACATTGCCGCGGCCCATTCTTGCTTTTTCATAACATACATTGCCCATGGGTGTCATTTCTTTCTTTCCGGGCCTATTGGGCCCACTTTACTTCCTCAAGACTCATTTATTCATGTTATGGGCCTGTGTCCTACTTTTTTTGCCGCTTGGGTCTAACAGTCTTATTTCATGCCTGCCACTCTTATTGTCTGCTTCGCTGGGTTGGGCTAGCTTTACAGAAATGACCCTCAACAATGTCATATATAGCCCCTTTTTTTTGAGATAGATAAAATTTTACTTTAACTTAATTTAAGTGTATATGTATGTGAAACTTTCTCCTAAAGACTTGAACCTCGACCCTTACCTTCCACATCTCACAAACACTTAAATATACAGTATACTTATAGAGTGATTATCACGCCAAGGGTAAGTAGTGGTGTCATATATAGCCCTTAAGTAGTCTCATAACGTTCATTATATTTATTACATTTATTATATAACTTAATTGATTTAATTTAACTTGGGGTTTTAGCCTCTTTAGTTCATAAACTTCTCCTATGAATAACGAGAAAGGTATTACCACACACCCTTGGTGCGATGGTCACTCTACAAGTATAAGTGCTTATGGGGTGTGAGAGGGTAAGGGCGGGGGTTCAAGTCTCTAGAAGAGAGTTTCATATACATATATATTTAGATTTGGCAAGAGTAAAATTGATTTCTTGTATAAAAATAATAATAATAATAATAACAACAAGAAAGGTGAAGAATAGGGGTGGAAGGAGAGGAGGAGAGGCGGCAATTGCCTCAGACACACCTAAACCATTCTAACAAATCAATTTCTCAAATTCTTTTAAAGAAAATATTATATAATTTCTTGCAACTCTCTTAATATAGTTATTATTAAGAAGATAAAAAACTTATACATCCCCTAACCAATGTGTCAAATTGCATATAATAAATTCTTCTACAATGTTGTATACTTTTAAAGGATTTATATATACAATAGTCCCACCTTTTTGATAGTTGGAAACAAAATCTAAGATAAAAACAATAAACATTGATACTAAGTGTTAGGAAATATGTCACTATTTTATGTAATTGGCTAATCCTTTGATAAAACACACTTTACTTATATTTGGGTAGATTTAGGATGTGTTTAATACTCCAAAGAATAAGAGTTCAAGTTTAATATTGAAACCATGCAAGTCTGTCCAAGAAACAAGTGAAGAAGTGCTAATTCATTAAAACTCGACAGCTGCTCGACAGATAGCTATTGAGGTATCTATCGAGGTTACGAGAATTCAGATTTTCAGATTTGATTTTCGGCCCATGTTTATGTATCTGTGTAGGGTTTTTTTTTCTCACAACTCTAGACATATACAAGGCTTATTTTAGAGGCTGTCACATAAGAGAATACAAGGACAATATATGCAAAAAGGTGACCGATGCCTTATTCTCTTTGAAAGAAGCTACTGCGTCTTTGCGCCTTAGGATTTTGTAACCAAGTGCTTCTTAATCTTCATTGTTGATGGAGTGAAGAATTTTGCAGCCAACGATCTTCTTCAAGTTGGTGAGTGAGTCACGTATTGTGATTCATGCAAAGGAGATAGTCACGTACTAGGATCTGTGCATAAAAAAGGGTGGCGTTCATATATTGAAGAGTTTAGAGATTTTAAAGCGGTAAGAGATTTCTGCTGTAAGTTCATTTACGGGAATTGTAGAGTCTAGGGACAAAAGTTTTATATTAGATCTGAAATTTTTCTTTACTATAGTGGATTGTTTTTAGGGAAGAATTTCCTTTAGGTTTTTTATTATGAAATTAGTTTGTTTCATTGGTTTTCCTGGGTCATTATATCTTTTTTTTTTTACTGCATTATTTTGACATGATATTGATGTTTGTTTGTTTGTTTTAACAAGTTTTATTCATAATAAATCTAATTAATAACTTGGGTTTAAAATTTGTTAATTTTATCAACCAGGGTCTAAACTTCCCAACAAGTGGTATCAGAGCGGGTACACTCTGATTGTATTAATTTCCTGAGTGTGATCCTTGACCCCTGTTGTCATGGATCATGGACAATCTCTTTTAATTTCTCCTTTATTTGACGAAACTAATTATGCGCATTGGAAAGTTCGTATGAAAGTTTTTTTGCAAGCTCTAAGTGAACAGGTATGGCAAGCTGTTGAAGTTGGCTAGATTAAGCCAAATGAAGCACCGGTGGATTAGGATGATGCAACAGTCATAGCGGCAATTTTCAACATTAGGGCCTTAAATGCTTTATTTTGTGGGGTGACCAATGAGAAATTCAAGAAAATATCATCTACAAAAGTTGCCAAGGAAGCATGAACCATTCTTGAGACCGCCTATAAAGGTACCAAGGCAGTAAAAACTATGAAATTTCAAAGACTCAATAGTACTTTTAAAGAAATAAGGATGGAGGAGGATGAAACCTTTAATGAGTTCTATACTAAACTCAAGGATATTGTGAATTTTACTTCCAATCTTGGAGAATCTATTGCAGAATCTAAAATTGTTAGGAAAATCCTTAAGTCCTTACTTGAAAGATTCCATACTAAAATCATTGTTATTGAAGAAACAAAGGACATTGATCAAATTCCTTTGATTGAGCTTGTAGGGAACCTTCAAACCTATGAGATGGGATTAGGTTTAATGGGAAAAAGTGAAAAGAGTAGAAACTTAGCTCTTAAAGGTATAGAGGAAGAGACTGAGGACTCTGAAAATGAAGATGAAAGTGAAGATGATGATCTAACTTTCATAACTGATAAGATTATCAAGCTTCTTCAATTTAGGAAAAAGGATAAGGGCAAACCTCCTAGAAAACCTAAATCCTCAAGGAAGGGCAAAAATGAGAAACCCCTTATCCAATGCCATAAGTGCAAAGGTTTTGGTCATATAAAGATAGAGTGTCTAAACTACCTCATAAAGGAAAGGCTAAGGAGTCACATTATGGATCTTAGCATGGAGTGATACTGAAAATGACTCTTCTGATGAGTATAGATGAATGTAGTCACGTTATGGCCTTTGCTGCCACAATCGATAAGGTGATTGTGGAGAATGCTAGCGATAGTAAGGATTCTTCTAATAATGAAGTACCCAAGAAGATGACCCTTCAAGAAGCCTATGACAAGTTATGCATTGAATTCATAAAATCTAAAAAGGCTTCTCATCTTTGTATAAAAGAGCTTAATGAGGTAAAAATTGAAAAAGCTGATTTGTTAGTCAAACTAAATAAGATTACAAGGTTAGTTGAGACTCTTGTTATAAAGAACACCTCATTAGAAGAGAAGGTCATGAATTTTGAGGTTGAGCATAGTCAAGCTAGAAATCAAATAGAAAAGATGTCTAGTACAAAGCTTGAAGATGTATTGAGTACTGAAAAGCCTAGTTTTGATAAGACTAGTTAAGGATATGTTGTTTCCTCCAGCCCCTCCTCTTCCACGACTTCTAGATCAAAAATTGTTTTTGTGCTCCAATTTGAGAAATGTGATAAAGGTATGAAATCTAAAACTAATTTGGTTAATTCTAAATCATTTGTTAAACCTCATGTTTGTCACCATTGCGGTGTTTCTGGACACATTCGTCCTAATTGCTTTAAGTTGTATTTTCATAAGCAATTGTCCAAATGATCACAGGTTTCCTCTCAAGGATCTACACCTTTTTTTGGAGAGTTATTAAAAGTCTTGAGCTTTTTAACTCAATTTTAGGAGAATTTTAATTCTTCTATGTCCTTTAGTAGACATATTAGAACACGTGCTTTTTCATCTTCACAACCAAAGACTCGTGCTGTGTGGGTGAGAAAGGAGCCTAAAACTTAATTGTTCTTTCTGTTTGTCCTCTACTATAATTTTTTCCATCTAAAGTAGGACTCTTTTTGCTTGATTTTTTATTTGCTTTTAGAATCATGCTTTCATGCATCTGCATCTTTCTATCATGCCTTCATGCATATGCATATTTCTTTCATGCTTTCATGTTGTTTGTATGTTTTTGTTTAGTTGTTTAGTTTTTATTTTATTTTGTTTTGAAAATAAAAAATAAAAATAAAAAATTAGAAAAATACAAAAACAGTGTGTGTTTGTGTACATTGGTACTTGTGTACCTTGGATGGCCATTGAAACAAAATTTTCTAAACTTTATATCTTTTGTAACTTAGATGAACATCTCTATACACAACTAAACAAATGAGTTTTATGGCTCTTATTTGTGATGAGTAAAATTAAGTTATCTCTTATACTCAATACTCATATCACTCTTTTTGACGAGAAAGACTAGAAAATCCTAAGAGAAATGTATAAATAATCATCTCACCACTGTTGCCCGCCAATTATAAATGACATCTGTATGCTTCGACATAGCAAAAGTGCAATGTTAATGACATTTGTGTGCTTTAGCATAGCAAAATTGGAATGTCAAATGCTTAACATAATTGAGTATTTCTTTTCTATCTCTTATATGCCTATGTATGGTTTACTTGAAAGAAAAATATGCAAAGAAAAATTAAAAAGCAAAAAGATAAAAAATGCTTTTAAATATGATTGCAAGCATTTATTTTAGGAGATGTAGGAGTTATAGAATGTACCTCGAATGTGATAGTCTCCATCAAACAGTTATGATTGTGTGTGAGTTAAAGTGATTTTCTCATATCTCAAATCGTTATAACATGTATACACTTATGCAATCTTGCGATATTTTTCACACACAACATGCAATATTCTTTGCTACTCTTGACACATGTGCAGGTACAATATGATTTGGCCATCACAAGGTCTTACATGTGTTAATGTATACTCACTAAACTGTCTTGACTTATTTTTGAAATATAAAATTGGTTAGACTTGTTTAGTATGTATGTGTGTTTTTGGGATCTATGTGCTTAAAATTGTTGTTGAGAGATGATTTTGAGAGTTTAAAATATTGATTGGATCATTGGTTGAGTTGCATACTTGATTGCATTCATATCTGTGTTTTTTCCATCTTGAAAAACTATTTTTAAGTAATCTCGACAGATTCTCGACACCTTCTCGACACTTGGCTTATCTATCGAGATCTTCAGCTAATTTTTATCACAATCTCGACACCTATCAACAGCTAGGTGGATCGATCGAGAAATCTTCTGTCCCCTCGATAGCTTCTCGATAGCTGTTCAATCCATCAAGGTCTGTTCGATAGCTTCTTGATTGATTGAGATCCTCTTGCATGAATTATTTTTCACATGTTTTGTATCTTTCTTTTATCTTTTCATTCATAACATTTTATTTCATTACATTCATACATTTTTATGGATTCTTTGTGCCCCTTTGATCATCTTTTTATTTCTCAAATGAAGCGTTCTAGTTTCTTGTACCATTTGTCAATCATGACAAAAAGTGGGAGAAATTGTGGAGAATATGTGGTTTCTTTTTTAGATTCTACATGTTAGGAGGAAAAATACATTCCTTTGTAAGGGGGAAGATGTGTTTCATCTTGTTAGGGGGAGTGTTTACTTCCTTCTTCTTGTACACCGGTCTTGTGACCATATTTACATACATTGTGCTTATCTTTAATATATATATATATATATATATATATGATGTATGTTTCTTTCACCTACCCTTACATGTGTTGTTTCTTTTCTCTCTTTATGCACATGCTTCTTATTACGTGTATGCAATCTATTATTTCCGTTTCACACTAAGATGCCTTGATGAGTTTTGTTTAAAGTGTTTCAAAAATACAAGTTGTCAAAGTCTACTTGCCATAAACTCTCTTCTTACAAAATTTTTCAAGAGTTTGTATTAGGATAGATTTTATTGTATTTAACAAGTGAATATGAGTTGAGTGATTTATGACTTTTCTCATATGTTCATTTATTTGTTGTGATTTTGTCACGGATTTCCAAATGGGGAGACTGTTAGGATATATGTGATTCACTTGTTAGAAACATATGTTACTATTTTATGTAATTGGCTAATCCTTTGACAAAACGCACTTTACTGGTATTTGGGTAAATCTAGGATGTGTTTGATACTCCAAAGAACAAGAGTTCAAGTATAATATTGAAGCCATGCAAGTCTGTCCAAGAAACAAGTGAAGAAGTGTTGATTCATTAAAACTCGACAGCTGCTCGATAGATAGTTATCGAGGTATCTATCGAGGTTCAGGAATTTAGATTTTTCAGATTTGATTTTCGGGCCATGTTTATGTATTCGTGTATGGTTTCTTTTCTCACAATCCTAAACATATATAAGGCTTATTTTAGAGACCGTCATATAAGAGAATACAATGAGAACATATGCAAAAAGGTAACCAATGCCTTATTCTCTCTGAAAGAAGCTATTGCGTCTTTGCGCCTTAGGATTTTGTAACCAAGTGCTTCTTGATCTTCATTGTTGATGAAGTGAAGAACTTTGCAGCCAACAATCTTCTTTATGTTGATGATTGAGTCACGTATTGAGATTCGTGCAAAAGAGTTAGTCACATACTAGGATCCGTGCATAAAAAAGGATGGCGTTCATATATTGAAGAGTTTAAAGGTTTTGAAGCGGTAGAAGGTTTCTGTTGTAAGTTCATCTACGGGGATTGTAGAGTCTAGGGACAAAAGTTTTGTATTAGATCTGAAACTTCTCTTTACTATAGTAGATTGATTTTCAGGAAGGTTTCCCCCTAGGTTTTTTACTATGAAACTAGTTTATTTTATTGGTTTTCCTAGGTCATCATATCTTGTCTTATTATTTATTTTTTCCACTACATTATTTTGACATGATATTGATATTTTTTTGTTTTAACAAGTTTTATTCATAATAAATCTAATTAATAGCTTGGGTTTAAAACTTGTTAATTCTATCAACCGGGGTCTACATTTCCTAACTCTAAGTTAATTAAAAAAATAAAACATTATATAATCAAAATCAAGATACACTTAAAACCTTTTTTTAAACTCATAAGTATCATCGTACTTCTATGCTTAATTATGTGTTATTTTCATTTTACTTCTAAGTAAACAAATGACTTGTTGGAATATCTTATACTTAGATTATTCTTTTAACTTCATATACTAATGACTATATATTAATTATTTTTATTTTTATTTAAAAATATATATTGATTTTTTATTTTAAATTATCAAGTACCTTAAAATAAACAATAATTATACTAAAAATACTAGACACATAAAAAATAATAATAAATAAATGAAATAAGTTAAAAATAAGAAGTGGCACATTTTAAGAAGTTGTACATAAACAAAATAAGCTAAAAATTAAACACAAAAAAAAAAAAAAAAAAAAAATCATGACAAAAAATATTTTATATGTTGTGGGGGATTTTTTTTTCCCGCTGCAAGCTCTTTGTCTGCTTTGGGGAGCCAAGTTCGCACAGTTTTGTTCTCAAGCGACGTGAGAGGTCAGGATTTTCACCTTTGAGGCTTGACACCTTAGTCCCACATCAGCAAGAGAAGCGCCCCACTCATACTTTATATGTGCTTGGCACTTGCATGAGTGTACCACTACTACACATGTGTAGTAGTGGTAGAGGCATGCCTTGCACTTCGGTGTTGGCAACAAAACCGTGCAGGTGCAAAAGGATGTCAAGCCTCAAAGAGGTGAAAATCCCGAACTCCCCCCAAAGCGGACAATATTGGAGATGGGCACTGCCCTCAAAAGCACCCTTTTTGGGGGGATTTTTTCCCGCCGCAAGCTCTTTGTCCACTTTGGGGAGCCAAGCGTGCACAATTTTGTTCTCAAGCGACGTGGGAAGTCAGGATTTTCATCTTTGAGGCTTAACACCTTGGTCCCACATCGGCAAGAGAAGCGCCCCACTCATGCTTTATATGTGCTTGGCACTTGCATGAGTATACCACTACTACATTAATTAATTAATAATTACTTATATTAAATAATATTTTTAGCAATAATTTTGTCTTCAATCTTTGATTTAATCTTGTTCTTGTTAATCAAAATCTTGAGTTTGTACTGATCACTATTGTAAAATAAAAGGAAATAGTTAGACAAGAAAGAAATATGAAGATGAAATAATATATAAACTTCTATATCCAAGTGAGCATCCTATATATGAATATGATACTGAATGTATGTAATTGTATTATTTTACAACTGATCACTTTTATATGTACATACATCTCAAAGTCGGTTTAGGGAAGAAAATTAGAAAAACCTCACTATAATAGATGATTGGCTAGTTGACTGCCGTATAAGACAAAGGACACCGCCGATAATATTGTAAGTTTGTAACGTTCATAATGGCCAAATTGGGATATACTCCTTTTGCTTAAACTTTCCAGCAAAATGTCCATTATTTAAAACTATTTATGGATATGTCACTGTTTTAAACTCGATTTTCTAAAAATCGAGTTTCAATGAAAAACTCAATTTGGCGAAAATCAAGTTATAGGCAATTAGAATTTTTCAAGAAATTCAATTTTCGGCAAATTGAGTTTTTCATTGAAACTCAATTTTCTAAAAATCGAGTTTCAAAACAGGAGCATATCCTTAAATAGTTTCAAATATGGGGCATTTTACTGGAAAGTTTCAACGAAAATGGTATTTTGCCATTTTGACCCGTTCATAACTCGTGTCAAATGTGGCATGAATCATTGAAGGTCAAGTGCATCACAATAGTTTTGCTTGTTTAGCATGCTTATGTTGTTAATTCCTATGTCACCAACATATACAAATTTCCAGCCTAAGAATTCTATCAAATTAAATTATTTTTTTAGAGGACTATCAAAATTAATTAGATTCATCAATCCGTGAAAACTGAAAAGATGTTAGAATACTGTTTTTCTATCCATTCTTCAAGCTAGTATATATATAATCTGACCACCCCCCCCCCCCCCCCCCCCCATCAAAAAAAAAAATCATCAACTTTAAACATGGTAGATGCAGATGCATAAAGGTTGTACATCTGATGGAAACGAAGATTATTGCTGTAAACATATATTTTTAAAGAAATTCAAAAAAATTGAAAAGCTAAAAGAAAAACGCATAATGGTTAAAAAGTTTTGGTAGGACCACCACCATATCTAACACATTTAAATCAGCGTCACCACTCATATCTATATTTCCAACAAACCCGTAAACACAACAACAACCTCATTATAATAAAATAAATAAAGTGGAAGAATGTGACAGCACTTAACCATATACCATAAACACTAAATAAGAATACAAAATAGATGGAAAGAGTTATTAGAATAAATGATTATTACCTAGCATATATTTGGGTGAACAATGTATTGAACAATTTTTTTTTTTAGAGTTTTAATTTATGGCGTCCATTTTTAATGATAACATTTTATTATCAAATTAAAACACCAATTGGTTTTTGGTGTAGGCAGGGATTCAAACCCAAATCTCTTATTCAACCATCAAAAACTTTACTAATTGAGCTAACTTGTACTTATAGACTTTCTCAAAAAAAAAAAAAAAAAAACTTATAGTATTAATGGTTATATTAGTTTGTATTAGACTACTTGCAATAAAGGAAAGAAAAAAAAGCCCATATCTAGTGCCCATAGTTGAATCTTGGTTCGAGTTCATAAGCAATATAAACAAACATTGGATGCCCACCAGAACAAAAGGCCCGGCCCATAATAAGACAAACAATTTAGGTAGCTATGGACAGGCGTGATTAAAAAGAAGCCCAAATTATAGGCTCCCAAAAGTAAGCTAGCCACCTAAAAAAAAGAAAAATAAGGTAAGCCAGAAATTTGCTAGTATTTAGTGTGGGGTTGTTTTGCGCTGGGGTGTTAGTTGCAATGTGTGGCCAACTTTTAAGGAAACAGAAATTTGCTGATACTGTTTTTGTATATTAAATTGCATATGCTTTCAAAATCGCTCTGGGTTGTTACATTTTTGTAATTTTAGTTCAAAATTAAATATACAGACGAGTGATTAATACAAAAGATGTAAATAGATGAGCTAGCATGTACATCAAATCTTTTGAAATTTTGAGCAAATGTTAAAGAACCATATAATGGTAGAAAGAAAGCACTACCTTGGAATTGAGCTTAGAATATTAACTCACACACTTACAAAGAACTATTGGCAAAGCTTGGTATTAGTATTTTACGAGAGTAATTATTAGTGCACACTTTATTGCACATACCGCACACTCTATTTATTTTTTTAGTAAAATTGTGCTTTCAAGTCATGAATTTTAGTGGGAACAATGTCTAATAGACGGTGTTTAATAAACGTTGCATTTTGTACAAACCATTTAATATTCATCTCAATTACATTATAAAAGATTCACAGAGGCATCACTGATCTTACCTCCCTCTCTCTTTCTCTCATGGCAACATAAAATACGATGAAACTATTGGAAGTTTGTAGAGTCTCTCCGCTCTTTGACTCCCCAAACACAGCGACTGAGTTCTCACTCCCACTCACTTTCTTTGACCTCTTTTTCTTCAAATCCACACCAATTGAGTTTCTTTCCTTCTACACACATACTCACTTAGACGACTGTCTTTGCTTTGACTCAATCCTCTCCAAACTCAAGCACTCACTCTCCCTCACTCTCCCACACTTTCTCCCACTTGTTGGGAAACTAATATGGCCTCCTAATTCTCAAAAGCCCATAATCCATTACACTCCTGGTGATTCCATTTCACTCACTATAGCCGAATCTGATGCTAACTTTGACAATCTATCTGGACACCACGTAACTGAAGCTAGAGACTTTTGTCCTCTCATACCCCACTTGGAAACATCAGACTCAGAAGCTTCAATTTTGACATTGCAAGTCACTCTCTTTCCAAGCAAAGGGTTTTGCCTTGGCATTGTTGCGGACCATGCGGTTCTTGATGGGAAAGCCATGTCATTGTTCTTGGACTCATGGGTTTATATAAGCAAACTCGAAAAACTGATCACCAAGAACAATGCAACTTTACTACCAGAACTAACACCATTCTTTGACAGATCCGTTGTCAAATACCCAGCTACACTCGACTCGATGTTCTCAAACCGTTTGTTAGCAATGAATAGCCGTCGAAGCCTGAAGTCATTCAATTTTGAGGTTCCAGCAGACATTGTTCGAGCCACATTCGAGTTAAGCCGTACAGATATAGAAAAAATCAGGAAAAGGGTTTTGTCATGGGGTGATAAGAATGGTGAAACTAAAACAAACACATCGGAACCACTCCATTTATCAACCTTTGTCCTCACATTTGCATATACAATGGTTTGTGTGGCAAAAGCCAAAGAAGTAGAAATTAACAAAATGATCTACCTATATATCATAGCTAATTTCCGGTCTCGTTTAGACCCTCCGATTCCAGCCAATTATTTTGGTAACTGTGTTGGAGTAGGTGGTATAGGTGCCGAAGCAAGAGAGTTAATGGAGGAATCTGGGCTGGCCATTGCTGCTTATAGGATCATTGATGGCATCAAAAAGATGAAGGGATTTCTTAATGAAGCAGATAAATTTATTGAAATGGTGACGAGAGAGAAGGAAGTTGAAGGAACCCAAACCCAACCGGAAGTGATTTCGGTTGCCTGGTCGAACAAATTCAGGGATTATGAGAGGGATTTTGGGTGGGGAAGACCTAAGAAAGTGGAGCTCACGAACATACACAGAACTAAAGCAACTTCTATGGTGGATAGCAAAAATGGGAATGGAGGAGTTGAAGTTGGTATAGTCTTAAAGAAGCATGAAATGGACCGATTTGCTTCTCTCTTTGTTACTGGCTTACAAAGCCTTTAAGACCATCTTCATGTTTTTACAAGGTGCTTTAGAGAGAGAAAAATAAGAACTTAGTTTTCATTACTCACTAAATTATGAAATAAAGACGACTTATATTATACTTGTCTCAAGTGGTATCACTCAATTTTATTTAGAAAAATAAATTAAAATGATTACTTTTTCTATATTTATTTTAGTTTATATGTGTCTATATTTATTTTATGTGTGTATAGAGTTGGGTTCAACTTATACCTAATGTAATTCTAAGCAATGTTACACCACCCAATAACTTGATATTGAATTAATATTTTGAAAATATAACTATTGAATTACATAATTTATATGTTCTTAATATGCATGCCAATTTTCATATCAATCGGATGGTATTTACCATTTGATACATAAACTCATATTTTAGGCATTATTTTAAACTACAAAAATTTGAATTTTAACAATTGATTGATAATATGGATATTAATTTTTGATCACCTTGAAATTTTGTAAATATAAAGAATATTCAAAGATATCGTAATCTAACGGTAGATTTGTCAATATTTGCATCTAATTAAAAAATATTGAGTGATGAAATATTACTTAGAGTTACATTAAGTGTAACTTGAACCCAACCCATATATATATATATGAGATAGGTTTAAGTTACATATTTTTTAAGCCATAGATTTTCAAAAGATCTAACGGTAAAAAAAATAGAATTAAATGCTAATTGATTTACACATTATTCACTTAATTAATAGAAGTTTTGTTTCTCTTTCCATACTTATTGTTTAAGGGTTTGACTTACCTCCAGTACTTTTTTAACTGAAATTTGTTTTTATTTTAATGAGAATTGCTACATCACCCACTAACTAAATAAAATGTGGAGATTAAAACCCACAACCACTTATCAATGTATATTTAAAACAACAAGAGATGTCCAATTAAAAATTTACTAGAAGTAAGCCAAACCCATTGTTTAAAACCTTATATATATATATATATATATATATATATTCTTTTTTTGGCCAAATGACTTTACAATTATATTTACATTAATCTTTTACCCTACATCTTCTTCTACCAGACTACCACTACTACTCTCTCTTTCCTTGTACATGTCTGCCATATCTTTCTTTGTTTTCCTTTTTCTTTCTAAGTCTTTGTTCCTCCTCTCTATTCTCTTGCGCCACTTTCAAATTGGACCTATTATCTTCCACACCCTACTTTTTTTTTTAAAAAAAATTTATTATCTCAAGTAGTTTCATCAAGAGCTTCTTTTTTCTTTTTTCCGCTAGGTATATTTGACACCCATATCTCTTGAAACCCAAAGAAGAAAAAAATGGAAGAGAAAATTTGAAAACAAAATTTGAATTAGAAAAGTAATAGAAAATTAATTGTAATTGTGTTGTTATTCCTGAGTTTCAATTTGTAAAGTGAATTAGTTTTAATGGGCAAATAGATCTAATGGAGATTACTGGTTCAGAAAGTGTTGGTGCCCCTCCAAAGCCATAGTTTGTGGTAGTTCTTAACTTTGTGAGACTTACTCTCTCATTCAAGAAGAATAAAAGAGATTAAAATTACAATCAAATTGATGATATGGCAATAATTATCTGATGCTTATAATTACTGCTCCTGGTATTAATGTTTTTGCTTGAACATTTTATGAAAATGGACGAGGAAAGTGATAGAGGAAAAATGAATTACAATGAAACAAAGAGAGACAAGAAGTAATTAATTAGGAGAAAGTTAATAAGGATATTATTAATTAAATAAGTATTTAATGATGAGATGAAAAAATTGTGTTTTCTTTTTTACCGTTAGATCTTTTGGAAATCTATGGCTTAAAATAGGTGTAACTCTACAAGAGTTACGCCACATGTAAATTGAACTCACCTCTCTCTCTCTCTCTCTCTCTCTCTCTCTCTCTCTCTCTATATATATATATATATATGAGGATTTATTTATTTATTTATTTGTTTTTTGGGTATAGTATCATAATGTTTAAAACAATTGTGCATATTTTTTTTTTTTTTAAAAAGAAAAAGATAAGGTAACTTGAAATAATATTTAAAAGTGAGATAGAAATAGTACCCTAATTTTTAGGCAAAAAAAAAAACACACTAAAACTTTGGAACAGTAAGGGGGTGTTTGGTACACCCACTCAAACACACATTTTCATTTTTTAAACAACATTACACATATTTCTACATACTTTTTCATCACCATGTATTTCCACACATATTTTCAAACAACAAAACACATGTTTTTAAGTGCATGTACCAAACACTCCCTAAATTGCTCTTTTATTCAGCCTAAAACTTAAAAACAGTAAATTACTCTTTTGACCTCTTTTTTTCTTTAAATTATTTAACTAAAAAATAGGGGTATTTTAGAAAGTTTGAGAATTTGTATGAGGATATTTTAGTATGCAAAATGATGAAACCTAAAAGGAATCCTGTTATTAGTATTTAGTAGTATAAATATGTATAAGCTATAGATAAATTAAAAATATTAATCATGTGTTACACATCTAAAATATGGAGCTAATATGTGCTTTATTTTTGGGCACCTACCTTCTTTGAAATTAGTGTTGTGGAAATTTTAAAGTGCATGAACCATGCCGAAGTATAGTTTGACAAGAACGAAGTCAAACTCATAGGGACTTGTATGAATGGAAGAAAATTAATCAAACCTTACAACTTAATCCTAATCTGGTTTATAAAAATTGGTTTTTTGAAATTAAATAAACTAGGCAAGAAATTAATCGAAGCAAAAGATATAAAATAAAATAGTAAAAAGAATAAACAATCTATTGAAAATAATTAAGATTTTGGAATCTACCTTGTTAATTCTATCAGCGAATAGTCATTATCATTAATTTTACATAGATAAAGAACTCATCTAGAATCCAAGATCTAAGCCTAGATGCTATGTTGCAAAATCAGAATTTATTAATCATACATGTTATAGACAAACATATATTCAATCCAAAAACATGTCATCATCATTCAACCATATTATGCATCATACTCAAAGAAAATTTTAACACTTTTCAAATAAGAATCATGGGTGTGGAGTGATTACTCCACTATATATATATATATATATATATATATGTTACCCCTTAGATTGAGAGTATTGAGTTAAGATAGTTTGACCCCAGTTAATTAATTCAATTACTCAAGTTAATTAATTAGGTTCAATTGCATGCAAATCATGAAGATACCAACAAATCACCAAATAAACTAAATGCAGCGGAAATTAAATTGATACGGTAATTTGTTGATAAATGGGAAAACCTTTCACAAAGAAAAAACCCTACCAGGTGAATTAAGGTCACTACTCCCAAGAATTCACTAATTAATAATCAAGCGATTACAAATATAATGAATTTTACCACTACCCTGTCCTATCCCAAAATACCAACCTTCAGTTAAAATTTTGCTCCAATACTCAATTGGACTTGATCTTGTTGTAACCTTCTTTCCTTTGTTACACAAATTTCTAATCTATGATTAACTAATTTGCATAGATTCTAGTACGTGACTAACTCCACAACAACCCTTTGATTGTTATAGTTGATTTGCAACAGTTTCACATAGAAACACTAATAAGATTTTCAATGTTGGTGGTAGAGAATTTGCTTGATTACAGAACCCAAAAGCATACAAGAAATGCAGCAAAAACTCTTTCTTCTGTAGGAGGAGGCTAGGGTTTCAAAAAGAAAACCTTATGAAACTTTTTAAGGTTAGGGTTTTCTTTCTCCACCTCCTTATTTAAATAGGAGTTTAATGGGCCTTTTGAATAGGCTTTCCTATTCCAATTAGGTTTACACAAACCTTGGGCTTTCCTAATCCTATAAGGGTTATGCAAACTCATAAACAAATAGCCTTCAAAAATCAAAACGTTGCAGGCTATATCAGAAATCTTGTAAGCTCGATAGATCGAGACAAGTGTCGAGCTTCAGTAAACCTCGATAGATCAACAGGTATTGAGGAGGAATCGAAACCTGCAGATTCAACTTTTCTTAAGCAGTTCTTGAGTAATATTCATGTCTTCAATATAACTACTTGTAATGATCATCTTGAACCTACTTAAATTTACCCAAATATAAGTAAAGTGCATTTTGTTATAGGATATGCCAATGACATAAAAATATAAACCTAACAGAGAGTTTTACAATTGAGTTGCCACTTATTTTATTTAGAAGGTAAAAATAATAAAACCTTCATGAAATAAATCTTTATTGAATAACTTTGAAATTACATCACAAAGAAGAAAAGTTACATGACATTGGTTCTAGTTAAAATCTTGGAAATAAAAAGTGCATTGTTTTGGTCCTATATATAATATAAGAATCAAACAGTACATTGCTTTGGTGCTAAATACATCTAACAATAAAAAGAACATTACTTTGGTTTCTGGTTATAATATGGAGAAAAAGAAAATTATATTGGTAAAGAATGGTTTACGAGCTCAAGATCTAAGTTTAGAGGCTGGGTGACGAAAATGGGAAGGTGTTAGCTGGGACTGACCCATGATTTCAAGTTAGGAGAGCTAGAGTATAAGTGAAAAAAAATGTGGGCAAGTCCAAATTGTATTTTGTTAAATTTGTGTGACATTTTAATTATAAGGAAAATTACAGTAAACCTATAGTTTTTAAAAATCAATACAGTCAAAGAATTGAAAAAGGAATTGGTTATCAGTTTTATGGTCTAGCTGATGTCATAAATAATTTAATTAGTAATTTTTAAATTATGAAAATAAATAATAAGTTTTTTTTTCATATACTAATAAACTAATAGTAATAAATATGTATGCTTAAATATATATAAAATTTTTAAAAAGAATTTATGTAATTTTTTATCATTTTACATCTTATATTTAGAAAGTAAAAAAAACCAAAATATAACAAAGAGGATCTTATTTCTAGAAAAGTAAAATAACAAATCCATATACATAATAATAAATTTGTACTAAAATTAATTATTATTTAATATTCTAAAATTATATATTAAATATTATTGTACATTTCTTATATATAACTATGTAACTATGTAACTATGTAAGTCATGTAACTATGTAAGTCCTTCTCCAAAAAAAAAAAGTATGTCATGTAAGACTTTAATGTGGCTCTCTACTCCTAGTACCTAAAAGGCTCTACAAGACTGAAAACTTATATTATATTTCGGGTGTATATGCCATCTCTCTCACAGCAGCTGGGTCCCACAACTGTGTGGGACCCAACTGCTATGAGAGAGATGGCATATACACCCGAAACATGATATACTATTGTAGGATCTGTTTTTGTAGCCCAAGCCCAAAAGGTATGGGTTAAATGCCCAACGAATCAGAACAATGAATTTGTAGAGAGTGGGTAAAAGAGCTGGGCTGGCTATGAATTAAACAATGGTTGGCTAGGGTACTTGAGGTGGTGATAACATGAAATAATGCTTGAACAACTCCATGAATGAATGTCCGAAGAGATGTTTTATTGAGTGAACAGTAATTACAACATTCAGAGCTACAGTAAAGTTTTTCTTTCTTCTCTCTCGTCTTTTTTCTCTCTCCCTCTTATCAGGGACCCTTCTTCTTTATATAGCACCCTTTCCCATCATCTCCATCGTCCACCTGTTCTTCATCTGTGTATCTACTTAAGTACATGTCACGTCGTGTGTCTACTTTAGTTCTTTATGAGTGGCGGTAGTTGAGGTTACACTGTTCAGGGGTTTTCTCCACATAAATGCGGCCAGAAAAGCTGTTGCAGTGCATTAAATACGGTGGTAGCAGCTTTTCCTTTAGATATTTCTTCGTTCTGATCATCTCCAAACCTACCCAGAACTTATCATTATCATTGGGATTGCTAGGAAGATCATTCGGACCTTCCATACGTCTGATTGGCCAAGGCTATTTGTGACCGAGGAGTAAGACATCTTCGGGCCAGTAGTGACCTCTTCGGACGGTACTCCCCCTCTACTTCTGGGCTTCCTGCCTTCAGATGGGCTGTCCCAACCAATTATTACTCCTTGGAAATATAATACTCCTCAACATGGTGCCCCAAGCCCATTAAGTAGCTCTGGGTTTTTACCCCCCACAACTATCTCACTACAACTACATAATAATAAATAATAAATAAAGAACTCCATTAACCAGTGGCAAATAATTAAATACCTACCTATCTCCACTTAACCACTTATATCCATTTTTACCGCCCTTTCTTATTCCAAAGTTCCAAACTTGTCCAGTTCATGTACTCAGCTGCCCTATTTTCAATTAATATAATGGTGGTTAGGATGTTGATCAGAGTACCACAGTGTTCCACTTGATTCCTTGGGTTCCATATAGATTCTAAAGTAAAAGCTATGTAAGTAGAGGATTGATATTTTCTTATACTTGTAAACGTCTGTAAGGGCATTTAAAGAATGATGTTAAAAATACTTTGAGGAAAAACACAATTATTAACCAAACAATCACCCATAGTTTCCCCCATACACAAAATTCTCATTGAAACCCAGCATCAAAATCCTCACAGGCACTATAGAGACTCTTGTTATCATTTTGTCAAATAAAGAGTAATCTCCAGTAATTGAATAAAAAAATTAACCCTAATTTTGAACTCAACATATTAATTTTTTTTGAGGGGGGGGGGGGGGGGAGGGAAAATCTTAAAAAAAAAAAAAAAAAAAAAAAAAACTCAACGCTCAAAACTCAAAATTGAAATTTTTAGTTTTGATTGCCACAACTACCATTCAATTTCAATAGCCAAATGGGTCTTTTTAATCAAAACCGAATAGTTGTAATCTGTAGAAATCAAAAGGCTACAATATGATTAGAATACCTCACATGTGTGAACGGGGGGCTAGAGCGATACATCTGTCACTTGGGCAGATGTCTTGTGTGAAGGCTATGGTGGGTGAATTTAGCGATGGTAGTGGTGGAGTCATTTATAGTGTATCTCGGTCATGGCTGGGAGAGAGAAGGAAATTGAGGAGGAAGTTCTTGCATTTCTTTATGGGTTTTGGGGAGATTTCGCTTTAGGGTTTAACTGTTTAAGAAAGGTCAAGATTAGGATGTAGTCGTTGAACAATTAAAAAAAAAAAAATTGTGATGTGGATAATTGTGGGAGTAGCAAAGCTTACGTGGTACACTCACAAAATGTCAACAAAAAGTCAAAAGTTTCAGTTATATAGTATTTATAGATTATAGATATGCCACAAATGCATATAACATCATTATGTGAGGTTCTTTTCCTACATAATTTACTAGGATTTTTTACTTGTAGATAATTATCTATATTTTTATTTTTTTAATAAAGATAATTATCAATTAATTCTGAATAGAAAATTTATCTTTATTTTGTGGACCCAAATAATATGTGGCAAACTTTAATCCACCAACATGACGTGACATTATTTGATCTAATTAATTTAATGACACATAAATTTGGAAATTGTCACTAAATTTTGACATGACATAAATGGGTTAATTAATTTTTTGCCTCCTACAGACACTTAAAAATAATTTTATGGTTTACCACTTCAAATCATGTTCAAGTGGGCACTTTAGGAGTTAATTTCGTATTCACTCTTTAATTGGTTTTGGGCAAGTGACCACTATTGTTATTTTGTTTTCATTTTGAAACTCAAAACTGAGAAAAGCATGAAAATGAAGAAAACCCTAATTTCACACAAATGACTCATGCCTAAAACCCGCTCAAAACACTCACATTCAAACTACTTAGACCAAATACAGCAATCCCGGAACCATTTTTTGAAGTTCAACCAAGTTTGTATTTTTACTGAGTTTTACCAACTTTGACTAATTTTCACAAACTTTGGCCACTCTGTTCTCTCAATCCAACTAACCAGTCAAACTCAAATTCCACCAAAACTAACGTCTCACCACATTATTCAAATACTATAGTCAAATTTTGATCTAAGTATGCCATGTGTGCATCACATTTTGTGTTCCCACCCTCAAGGAAACCTTGTATAACCATATTCTCATAATCCAACTATCTGATTGACCTCAAATTTTATTAGCACCCACATTTTACCTCACTCTTTTAATCCAATGGATAAATTTTGTATCTAAGTCTAATGCTTGAAGGAAATGTGTTGTGTACCCACTTATTTTTGTTACCTCTATCTAATCTTCTATAAGTTTGATATGTGTCAACCCAATATAACCTGCAATCTTTTTAACCAAAAAAAAAAAAAAAAAAACTTTAAAAAAAAAAAAAAAAAACATCTTAGGCCACAAGATTCATTTCCTATCTAAGATTTATCTTTTTATTGACCCCTCTAAAAAAATCCTAGAGCTGCCACTAGATGTGAAACATCCTTATTGAATTCACTCTCTAATAATATATAGGTATGAATAGAATAAAAATCTGATGATGCTGCACATCCTTATTGAATTCACTCTCTAATCATAAATATTTATGAATAAAACAAAAGAGGGGCTTCTATAACTTTGTATAACCTTTTATATAATGCCACCCCTATTATATATATATATATATATATATATATATATATATATCAAAGTCAATTTAGGGAAGAAAAACTTCACTATGAACCCAAAAGATGATTGGCTAGATGAATGGAATGTTCTCATAATCCAACTATCTGATTGACCTCAAATTTCATCAACACCCACATTTTACCTCACTCTTTTAATCCAATTGTTAAATTTTGTATCTAAGTCTAATGCTTGAAGGAAATGTGTTGTGTACCCACTTGTTTTTATTACCTATATCGGATTTTCTATAGGTTTGATCCATGTCAACCCAATATAGTCTGTAATTATTTTTTTTGCCAAAAAAAGTGTTTTTTTATGGGGGAAAAAAAACTTTAAAATAATGAAACATCTTAGACCACAAGATTCATTTCTTATCTAACATTTATCTTTTTATTGACCCTTCTAAAAAAAATCCTAGAGCCACCATTGGATGAGGAACATCCTTATTGAATTCACTCTCTAATAATATATAGGCATGCATAGAATTAAAATCTAATGATGCGGCACATCCTTATTGAATTCACTCTCTAATAATAAATATGTATGAATAAAACAAAAGAGGGGTTTCTATAACTTTGTATAACATTTTATATAATACCACCCCTATATTATTACTCTATATATATTTAAAAGTCAGTCAGTTTAGGGAAGAAAAACTTCACTACGAGCCCAATAGATGATTGGCTAGATGAATGGAATGGCAATTGATAGCCGTATAAGATAGATCATGATACCGCCAATAATAATAATAATAATAATATATATATATATATATATGATAAAATCCAATAATAATATTATAACCTTCATAACTCAAGTCAAACCTCGCTTGAATCATTGAAGGTCAAGTGTATCACAGGTGTGCCTTTGTATTAGAATCTATTTCCCTATCCCTTATGTGTGTGTTTGTTTCTCCAAAAAAAAAAAATGCATCACAATAGTTTTGCTTGTAAAGCATGCTTATTTTGTTAATATCTATGTCACCAACATATACATTAGAGGACTATCCGATTTAATTAGATTCATCAATGCGTGAAAACTGAAAAGATGTTAGAATTCTGTTTTCTCTCTCTCTCTCTCTCTCTCTCTCTCTCTCTCTCTTTTTCTTTTTTTTTCTTTTTTCAGAACTATTTTTATATCCATCATTCAAGTATATAATCTGACCCAATGAATCAACAACTTTAAATATAGTAGATGCAAATGCATGAAGGTTAGATGAATGGAATGTTCTCATAATCCAACTATATATATGATTGACCTCAAATTTCATCAGCACCCACATTTTACCTCACTCTTTTAATCCAATGGTTAAATTTTGCATTTAAGTCTAAAACTTGAAGGAAATGTGTTGTGTGCCCACTTGTTTTTATTACTTCTATCTGATCTTCTATAGTTTTGATTTGTGTCAACCCAATATCAACTGTAATTTTTTTCACCAAAAAAGTGTTTTTTTTTTTTTTATAAAAAAATTTAAAAAAAAAAAAAAAAAAAAACTTTAAAATAACAAAACATCATAGACCACAAGATTCATTTCCTGTCTAAGATTTATCTTTTTATTGACCCCCTAAAAAAATCCTAGAGCCACCACTGGATGTAACACATCCTTATTGAATTCGCTCTAATAATATATAGGTAAGAATACATCCTTATTAAATTCACTCTCTATTAATAAATATGCATGAATAAAACACAAGGAGGGCTTCTATAACTTCGCATAACCTTTTATATAATGCCAACCCTCTTATTACTATATATATCAAAGTCAGTTTAGGGAAGAAAAACTTCACTATGAACCCAATAGATGATTGGCTAGATGAATGGAATGGCAATTGATTGCCGTATAAGACATTAAGACAGATGATTCCGCCAATAATATATATATATATATATATATATATATATGATAAAATCCAATAATAATATTATAATGTTCATAACTCAAGTCAAACGTCACTTGAATCATTGAAGGTCAAGTGTATCACATGTGTATCTTTGTATTAGAATCTCTTTTCCTCTGTCTTGTGTATGTGTTTGTTTCTTAAAAAAAAAGTGCATCACAATAGTTTTGCTTGTAAAGCATGCTTATAATGTCTATGTCACCAATGTATACAAATTTCCAAGCTAAGAATTCTATCAAATTAAAAATAAAATAATAATAATAATAATAATAAAATAGAGGACTATCAAATTTAATTAGATTCATCAGTTGTACTCTAACCTGGTACTTTATCAAGTTAGAGTACAACTGATTTTTTTTTTATATAGATAATATGGATAGAAGACACGGGATAGGGAAGGAAGGAGTGGAAATAGAAGACCTACAACACAAGCACTTACAAAAGGGTCTAATCTTTGTAAGTACTAGTGAGGCTTTTAAACAAAAAGCCCATTCATTAACTAACCGATGTGGTATTTTAAATTTTTTTTTTTTTTTTTTTTTTGAGATAATATAGATATAAGACACAGGAGGCAGAGAAGGAGGGAATAATAGTACAACTGATTGAAACGAAGATTATTGCTGTAAACATATATTTCCAAAGAAATCAAAAGAAATTGAAAGCTAAAAGAAAAGTATACCATGGATTCTTTTATAAAAGAGAAAAGACAAAGCATATCTACTCTCCATTGCAATGTATCACTGGTTACAAAGGACCAAAACTTATGTAATTATGTATCCCTCTAGGATGCCTCCACATGTTCCTATCAGTTGTATCAAACATGACTACCATATATTTCTTGAATTCCTTTAATTGAATTCTAATTCACAGTCTTGCAAGCTTAGTTTACTTTGTTAATTAAGCGAACATTCATTCTTTCTTTCCTATTCTTCATCATTTACAAAAATCAAATTCTTGATATAAACCTTCAATGATATTTTGCACTTTCTAAAAAATTTTCACATCTTTCTCATCAAATTCTATTAGTACCATGTCTACCCCATGTAATTGGCTTCACCACCCATATCTATATTTCCAATAATCCTGTAAACACAACAAAAACAACCTCATTATAATAAAAACTAAAAATAAATAATAAAAAAAGTGGAAGAATCTGACAACACTTATGGTCCGTTTGGATTGAGGAAGAGAGAGAGGGAGTGAAGTAGAGTAGAGTAGATTTAGCATAAAATTAGCTTATTTTTAGTCAACTCTACTCTACTTCCCTTTACTCTCCCTCCTTCCATCCAAATAGGCCATTAAATATAGAATGGAAGATTATTGTCTCCATCATAGTGCACGGCTCACCTTCTTGTGCAAGTAATGATAAAAGTAAATAGCATAGAAAATTGGGTTAACAATGAATTTAATAACTTGTATAAAAAAGAACGAAAAGCCCTATATCTAGTGCCAATATATATAGTAGAATCAAGGTTCAAGTACATAAGCAATACAAACAAATATTGGATGCCCAGCCACCTCTGCAGTATACTTCAATGAGGCCATTTTTGAGAATGACTCCAATCACCTCTACAGTATACTTCAAGGTTCTTCGATAGCTGACTTCTTCGTGGAGACGATCTGTGAAAGCATTATTCTACAAGCAAAAAGTTTTTGATTTGTAGGTTTTGTTAGGACATATGTGATTTGATGTTAAGAACATATGTCAATATTTTATGTAATTGGCTAATCATTTGACAAAACGCACTTTACTTGTAATTGAATAAATCTAGGATGTGTTTAATACTTCAAGAAACAAGGCTTCAAGTTCAAGTGTTAAATTCATGCAAGTCTATCCAAGAAACAAGTGAAAATGTACTAGATTTTAAAGCTTGACAGCTAACTCAATAGCTAGTATCTATTGAGGTTTAAAAAATTGCTGAAACCCGAAGCTCGACAACCATCTCGATAGATACCCTATCTGTCGAGGTTTATGAAAAAACAGATTTTCAGTTCTGTTTTGCATCTAATCCATGAGTACATGTTTAGGCTTTCTTTTCTCACAACACTAAACTTATATAAGGATTTTTTTAAGCGCCGTCAAAGGTTGTGCAAGTGTGAAGCAAAGTTTTGTTCATGCAAATTGTGACTGGAGATAGAATTTGCCCTAGTTCATATTTCTATTGAAGAAGCTATTGTGTTTGTATACCGTAGGGTTTTGTGACCAATGAATTTCGTGATTTTTATCGTGTGATGAGCTAAAGAACTTTGCAGTCAACATCTTTCTCAAGTTGGTGATTAAGTCGCATACTAGAATCTGTGTACAGATTGGTTAGTCACGTACTGGGAGCCGTGTATTGAAAATGAGAGATTATCACTTGTTTACTTGTAACCGCTTGTTTTGATAATAGTAGATTTTCGGGAGTAGTGATCTTAAAATCACCCGATGGGGTTTTTACCATGTAGGTTTTCCCCATTCGTAAATAAATCACAGTGTCAATTTAATTTCCGCTGCATTTAGTTAATTGGTGATTTGTTTGTGCTACTACACGTTTTGCATGTTAATTGAATTAATTAACTTGGCTAAATCAATTGGTTAATTTATCACAATGGGTCAATACATTTTTAGCCTATCAATTGGTATCATAGCAAACACACTCTGATTAGGGTTTAATCTTTACTGTGTGATCCATTGACCCCTGTTGTCATGGCTGTAACCAACTTGAAGAGATCTTTGTTTTCAAATACATCTTGTTTTTCTAATCTCTACTTGTTTGAGTATTGAAAGTTCAATATGGGTATGAAACACCCTTGAACGTTTAGATCCCAAAATATAAAAATACCAATTCAAGCTTTATATCAAACAGTTAATGTGCGGAACATGATAATGAGCCAATAACAGAATTGATAGACAATCTAAGCCAAATATAAACACATCCACAACAGTAAATATAAGGCAAAGATAAAGAGAAGAACGATGCAAACACACGGACAACACATGATGTGTTATCGAAGAGGAAACCGAAGTCCTCGGTGTAAAACCTCTCCACCGCCCTCCAAGCGGTAAATAATCCACTAAAGAATGTAGTTGGGATACATGAACAGCAGAAGACCCTCCAAGCCTAATCTACCCAAGTACCTAAACCCTCCAAGCTTCTTGATCCAACGAGGTTACACCGAACCTATTTCTTCTTTAACTTCTCGGATTCCGCTACTTGACCATAGCATCAACCAATGTATATTGGTTCCTTCCAAATTGCTTCCCTTTGTACCAAATAAACTTTCTCACAGACGTGGGTGTGGTGAGATAAGGATTTGGTAAAAGACCTCTCAAGGGTATAACAATGGAAAGGAAGAGAGTAGAGGAATTTGTAGAGTTTCTTAGATGAAGATTGGGGATGAGGTAATCTTGTTTTTCTATAGGGTTTTCTCTCATAAAATTCTTTCTAGAAGCTCTACACATTTAGTGGGTATAAGGGTCTATATATAGTAAGGTGGTATGAGAATACGAAGAGACACATTTTTGCCAAACAGGGTAAATTGGTGGCTTGGTCTCGCGACTTGTCCAAGTCGCGAAATCAAGTCGCGACGTAACGACCTGGCCAGCCTGGGACTTTTGTCCTATAGTGCGATAGCTGGTGCGACCCTTCAGCTTCCCTGCGTGCATCTCACGTGCCTGAAGTTGGCGGCTTGCAGCCGCGAGCCACCTACGAGTTCTAGCCACAAAGTTCTGCTTCTTTGCACATACTTGAGCTTTTCTTCACAACTTCTCACACACTACCCTTACAATAATCCCACCTAAATACAGGGTTACTAAGTGCTTAATTTACAAGCAAATTGGCACGGAATAAAGCCAACACAATGGTTGATAATTTTCAACCTTACAATCTCCCCCTTTGGTTATTCCGTGACAAAACCCTAAAACAAACTATAGACTTAATGCGTGAGTTGGGAACAGTTGGAAAACTCACTCACACCTAACTCTAGAATTTGCGAAGCTTTAGAACCATAAGAACAAGTAACTCCCGAAACACAACACAATAAGTTCATTGTATACAAAAACTTGTAATGCATATGGAGCAAGCACAATGCGATCATGCACAATGGAATAAAGCAATAAATCATGGCAAGACCAAAACAAGTAATCACTATAGCCAAGTGATCACAATGCTCATTTACACTTGGAATGAACATCTGGACATTCAAGACAATAAACGCAAGGTAAAATTGCTTGAATGACCAACACTCAACCAATGCACAGTACATGAAGTATGTGCATCTAGGAACAATCCTACAACGGGCACAAGAGTAACAGTACTTAAAAGAAAATGCAAGACATTTAGTTAGAAGTACCGATTTAACAAAGCACAAAGGCTGCGTAAAACATGGCACAAACCACAAAGGCCTACAAAATGTGCTTAAACAAACCCTTAAAGCTTACAGAAGCAACATGGGTACAAAACAACAAAAACATAAAATGCTGAATGATATGAGATGGATACAAAAATATGGTAACTACTAAAGATAGACAAAAATTGTAAACAAAGAAACTGTTAGCTGAAATCTCCCCCTGCCAACAGCATCTCCCCCTTTTTGTCATGGAATAGCTAGTCATCATTATCTTCTAGCTTTCTTTGAATTTCATCCAATTGAATTTGAATCGAAGTGAACTTCGTATCCCATCGAATGTTGAGATGATTCAAAGTGGAAGTAAGGTTGGATATATTGGAACTCAGTTCATGAACAGAAGCTACAATAGAGTCTAGCTTCTCGTCAGCGGGAAGCGAACTGGAACGCAAGCCACTGTAGGGCGCGGAAGCTTCTGTTTTGATTCTCTTCTTGCTATGACCAATGCTAGCGTTGAATGTGCGCATTGATTAGGCATAGTTTTGCACAGGGAAATTCATTCTCAGACGGATGGAGCCCTTTACGCTTCAGAATCCGTGAGATGAGATAGCAAAATGGGATGCACATCCTTGATTCGGTTCGTAGAACAGTTTTACGAAGGATATGAAAGATATGAGCACAGATGTCAATCTCGACATCAGAAATCAGATCATGAAGAAACAGTGCACGCCCGAGATTCATATACCCTATGCTGGATAGGGGATACAAATTGTGAAACATGACGATCGTGAGCACCCTCAATTTTGGAGGAAAAGATGAAACACTGACTGAGTTCCCATTTGAGGAAAATTCCAGATTTTCTCCAAGAGCTACTTTAAGTAGTTCTTCATCCGGATGTAGATCATCATAGACCGGTGGGACCCCAAGAATTGGTATGTTGATGTGCAAAATCTTTGCTAGGTATGCGGGAGAGACCGAGAAACTTTTTCCTCTAACCCAGCACTTAAGTTCATCTCCTTCAACAATTGCATTGGCATAAAACTCTTTGACCAGATCTTCATATGCATCATCAAGGTCAGAGAGGAGATAATTCCAATCCTTGTGTGCAAACAATTGAGGAATGTTGGTGTCAAACAGAGAATGTTGGTCAAAGACCCTTTCAATCAAAGGTGTAGCCTTTTTGAAGTAATTGTCATGAGTCTGAAAAGCAGCATATGATCGAAACCTATTAGGATCGAACACACCAGATGGGGAACGAGCCCGCTTTGGTGTAGGAGAAAAGTCATCAATGACAATAACATGTTCCATTCCTTTGCTGTTGCCTCCTTTTACAGCTGGTCTCTTGAATGGAGACATTTTAACTCTGCACCATGAATTAACACACACAAGAAACACCAAACAGGACAACAAACATTATTAGTAATGTGTCAGTGTCATTCCATGTGTAAAGAAGGAAACCCTAAATACTTGACATTTTGGTTCAAAACATGGCAATGAGTGTGTGTAACCAATCAATACCACAGTAGGTACACAAGATTGAGAAGATCAGTGTAAGAACCAGCATAAACAAGCCAAATATCCCAAAAATCGAAAACCCATGTACAAACATGGTAAGTCACAACCCACAGCAACATCTTCACAAATTTTAAAAAATGTTCAAACCAGTAAGTATGAAGGGAAAAGAAGAACGCCCATACCTTTTTGTGGAAGATTTGAGAGAAGATGATGCAGAAATGGAGAATTTTCACAGAAAAGCTCAGAGTGTTTGTGAGAGTAAAATGAAGAAGACAATGAACAGTCACAAATGGTACGAGGGAAAGAAAAAATTGTCTAGAAAACGCAAAATACGCATTTTTCGCGACTAGATCAAGTCACTAGTAAGTCGCCAGGTTAAGCCGTGAAACACTGTGAAGAGACAAAACTTGAGGAATTTCTCTAAGTGTTTTTCGCGACTGGAAGGTCTACTTGCGAGATAGCCGCGATATGAGCCGCGAAATTCTTTGAGTATTTCTCGCGACTGGACCTTCCACCCGTGAACCAGTCGCCACACTGTCCTGCGAAAACAGGAAAATTCAAATTTTGAAAAACTTTTCTAAGTGTTTTTCGCGATTAGGGCATTTACTCGCCAGTTAACCGCGAAAAGTCTCTAAGTGATCTCGCAACTAGGACATGCGACTGGGCTAACCCGCGACATAGTCGCCAAAACAGGGCAACACTGTTTTTGAAATTTTTGACCTTTTTGTAAAAACAAAGTACTTTCCAAAAACAAATCAAAACACTCAAAAATCTTTTTGTGTTTGACCAACAACGATTGAGCATGTGAGAACAAATTTAATCAAGTACAATCACACAAACGATTAAGACATTCATTGAACATAGACTTGTGTGATGTGTGTGGATATCAAAAATGAGATAGTCCTTAGTCCAATGTGAAGCTTCAATGATCAATTCAATCAAGGCATACACAACTAGTACTAGATAATGTGATCTATCTCAATCATAGAAACATGCATATACGACCTCCCACAAGTACTTGATAATAATTCTTTGAAACTTTACATTTGGCTCCATATTTAACATATCATTTGCAATTTTTGAGCAAAGAAGATCTTATTAAGAGAGAGATGCCTGAAATTTTTGATATTTCAATTGATGTATTAGCCTTTGGCTTTTTGGGTATCATTCATACATTTTATTTTGGTCGCTTTCCCTTTTTCCTAGTCGAATACTAGTTTGTGCAACAGGCTTTTGCAGCTCTATATCTCTTTTTATTTGGAGATTTACATTTAGAGAGCTCTTTTAAGCAAAAAATAAAAAGTGGGAAGATATATAAGCATAAGTCTATGCATGTGTCAAGATCAACAAAATCATTCACTAATCATTCATGACAAGGTTGAAGATCTATTTACAATAATCACATAGATTTCAGAATTTCTTCCACAATGATATGAGTGCATGAGAGACAAGCTAAGCTCGTTGAATGCACAAAACCATAAGTACAAAAGTACAAGGCAAAACATGCTTTGAGACAGAAACTCAATCAAAATGATCAAACTTTTTAGATTTTCTATTTTTATGTGTTTTTGGATTTTTGACACAAAACATTAAAAACAAAAAAAAAAAAACAAAAAAAAAAATCAGACAAACAAAAGACCCACTCAACAAACCAAAAAAAATGTCATGGAAGATTGAGTTTAAGGAATGATACCGACACCAATTGTCTTGCGCAAGAATTCAAACCTAGGGCCATCAAGAGGTTTGGTGAATATGTCTGCCTTTTGATTGTCAGTGTTGATGAATTCTAGACATACTATCTTGTTCTCTACCAAGTCCCAAATGAAGTGATAGCGGATCTCGATATGCTTTGATTTGGAGTGCTGAACTGGATTCTTTGACAAATTTATGGCACTAGTGTTATCACAGAACACATACATAGTGTCTTGAGAAATTCCATAGTCATGCAATAGCTTTCTCATCCATAACAATTGTGCATAACAACTTCCTGCTGCAATGTATTCAGCTTCTGCCATTGACAGAGATACTGAATTTTGCTTTTTGCTCATCCATGAAACCAAATTATTTTCAAGATAGAAGCACCCACCAGAAGTACTCTTTTTATCATCAATGCACCATGCCCAGTCAGCATCTGAATATCCCGCCAAACACTCATTCGAATCTTTTGTATACCAAATTCCATAGTCAAATGTGCCATTTACATAACGAATGATTCGCTTAACTGCTGTTAAATGGGATTCTTTAGGAGTAGCTTGAAACCTTGCACATACTCCAACATTGAATGCAATATCTGGCCTACTTGCTGTGAGATAGAGAAGACTGTCAATTATACTCCGATAAAGGGTTGGATCAACGTCAACACCGGCTGCATCTATGCTCAACTTTGCCGAGGAACTCATGGGAATAGAGGTGTGTTTCTTGGAGTCCAGACCAAATCTTTTGACAAGATTTTTGGCATACTTCTCTTGAGAAATAAATATACCATCTCTCAGTTGTTTCACTTGAAGCCTAAGGAAGTAGTTCAACTCTCCCACCATGCTCATTTCAAATTCCCTCTTCATTTCTTCCGAGAACTCGTAAGCAAGTTGATCAATTGTGAATCCAAAAACAATATCATCCACATACACTTGAGCGATAAGAAAGGATTTTTCATCTCTTTTAACAAACAATGTGCGATCTACTTGACCTCTCTTGAACCCACGATCGAATAGGTAAGTAGTGAGACGATCATACCATGCTCTTGGCGCCTGTTTCAACCCATACAAAGCTTTCTTCAATCTTAGTACATGACCCGGAAAGTAAGGATCTTCAAACCCCTCTGGTTGTTCAACAAAAACTTCTTCATTAAGAAGGCCGTTTAAGAAGGCACTTTTTACATCCATTTGATACAACTTGAAATCCATAATGCATGCTATGGATAAGAGAATCCGAATGGACTCTAATCTTGCTACCGGAGCAAATGATTCATCAAAATCTATGCCTTCCACTTGAGTATAGCCTTGAGCCACCAATCTAGACTTATTTCTGATGACTTCACCATCTTCATCTGTTTTGTTCTTAAAAATCCACTTGGTGCCAATCACATATGTATCTTCAAGCCTTGGAACCAATTCCCACACATCATTTCTAACAAATTGGTGTAGTTCCTGGTACATAGACTCTACCCAATTCTCATCTTTCAGTGCTTCTTCTACCTTTTTAGGTTCAAATTGAGCAAGATAGCAGTTGTATGTTACATGGTTAGCAGTATACTTTAGCCCTTTTCTCAAACGAAGTCCCTCGTTCACATCCCCAATAATATTACTTGATGGGTGATTAAGAATCACTCTTGATGAAGGTTTCTTGGTAGTTGAGAGTTCCTCATCACGAGAAATTGGGATTTAAACTTCTGGAGGAGTGAGAGAACTTGAGATTTCTTGTGTTGATCTAGTCTCTCTTCTTGATATAGAAGGTGTGGACTCCTTTTCAGGTGTTACTTTCTCAGCATCATCACTTAGAAGCATGTCATCAACATCCTCATTTTTCTTGAGGTTGAGCCCCTTTCCATCATCTTCAATATCCTTTTCAGATATAGTGTCATCTATGACGACATTGATTGACTCCATTATCGTCTTAGTGCGCTTGTTGTACACTCTATAAGCTCGGCTATTTGTGGAGTATCCTAAGAATATTCCCTCATCACTCTTAGCATCAAATTTTTCTGAATTTTCCCTATCATTTAGAATGTAGTATATGCTCCCAAATACTCTGAAATACTTCACCTTGGGTTTCTTTTCTCTCCATATTTTGTATGATGTCTTCTTTGTCCCTGCTCGAAAATAAATTCTGTTACAAATGTGACAAGATATGTTCACAGCTTCAGCCCAGAACCTTTGAGGTATGTTTTTGTTGAGTAGCATGACTCTAGCCATCTCTTAGATCACCTAGTTCTTTCTTTCAACCACCCCATTTTGTTGTGGAATCTTTGGAGTAGAAAATTTCTTCTTGATACCGTGCTCTTCACAAAACGACTCAAATTTAGCATTCTCGAATTCCTTCCCATGATCACTTCTGATTTTGACTATGGGAACTCCTTTTTCATTTTGCAGTCGTTTGCATAATCTTTGCATTTTATCACATGTTTCGGATTTCTCTCTAAGGAATTCCACCCAAGAGTAACTTGAGAAATCATCAACTACCACCATAATGTATCTCTTTCCTCCTAGGCTTTCAGTTCTTGTAGGCCCCATTAGATCAACGTGAAGAAGTTCCAAACACCGTGAGGTAGCAATCACATTCACCTTGTGATGGTTTGCTTTTGTTTGTTTCCCCATTTGACATGCTCCACATATAGTCTTTTCCACCTTTCCAAACTTTGGAAGTCCTTTAACTGCCTCAAGTTTGGAGACTTTACATACTTGTTTGAAGTTTGCATGTCCAAACCTGTGATGCCAAAGTTTCAGCATATCAACACGAGCACTTCTACATGAGATGGGTGCCGTAGGAAATACTCCATAGCAGTTATCAGTAGTTCTATTTCCCTCTAAGACTTGAATCCTTTTCTCATCAATGATTATGCACCCCTTCTTTGAGAATTGGACAAGGAACTCTTCATCACATATTTAAGTAATGCTTAAGAGATTTGCTTTCAATCCTTTGATGTATAGCACTTCTTTCAGTAAAGGTAATCCCGGTATTTCAACTGTTCCTTTCCCAAGAACTTGAGCATGACTCCCATCACCAAAAGTCACATAATCACATGCTTTCTCTTTGAGAGTCTTAAACAGTGATTTATCTCCTGTCATATGATGAGAACATCCACTATCAAGATACCATAAGCACGAGTTAAATACCTTCAATGAGGTGTGCACAAACATATAAGCATGAGACAGGCATTCTTGACCATCAAACAAAAATTCATTGTTACTTTCCATGCTTTTTCCAGATTGAATTATCTTTTTCAAATTATCAACCTTTTCATGCAATGATCTATTTCTTCTTTTGTATTTCTCAATCAAAGAATTAGACTCACATAGACTATTGTGTAGAATGTGACTCTTATTTTCAAAGTATTTTAGCAAGTGAATGAACATCCTAGCATGTTTTTTGGATTTAATTAGCTCTAAAAGTTCATTTTTAGAATATCCTTCAAACATACTCATAGAGTCATTATCACAAACACTTAAACCACAATTCAGAATGACTCTTTTAACAGCAATATCCATAGCCAAGGGGTCTAGGATCGTACTCAGGTAATCAAACCACAAAGAATGCACCCGCTTTGATACCAATTGAAAGTTCAATATGGGTATGAAACACCCTTGAACGTTTAGACCCCAAAATATAAAAATACCAATTCAAGCTTTATATCAAACAGTTAATGTGCGGAACATAATAATGAGCCAATAACAGAATTGATAGATAATCTAAGCCAAATATAAACACATTCACAGCAGTAAATATAAGGCAAAGATAAAGGGAAGAATGATGCAAACACACGAACAACACACGATGTGTTATCGAAAAGGAAACCGAAGTCCTCAACGTAAAACCTCTCCACCACCCTCCAAACGGTAAATAATCCATTAAAGAATGTAGTTGGGATACATGAACAGTAAAAGACCATCCAAGCCTCATCTACCCAAGTACCTAAGCCCTCCAAGCTTCTTGCTCTAACGAGGTTACGCCGAACCTATTTCTTCTTTAGCTTCTCAGATTCCGCTACTTGACCATAGCATCAACTAATGTATATTGGTTCCTTCCAAACTGCTTCCTTCAGCACCAAATAAACCTTCTCACAAACGTAGGTGTAGTGAGATAAGGATTTGGTAAAAGACCTCTTAAAGGTATAACAATGGAGAGGAAGAGAGTAGAGGAATTTGTAGAGTTTCTTAGATGAAGATTGGGGATAAGGCAATCTTGTTTTTCTCTAGGATTTTCTCTTACAAAATTCTCTCTAGAAGCTCTACACATTTAGTGGGTATAAGGATCTATATATAGTGAGGTGGTATGAGAATAAGAAGAGACACATTTTTGCCAAACAGGGTAAATTAGCGGCTTGGTCTTGCGGCTTATCCAAGTCGTGAAATCAAGTTGCTACGTAACGGCCTGGCCAGCCTGGGACTTTTGTCCTGTAGTGCAACAACTGGCGCGACCCTTCAGCTTCCCTGCGTGCATCTCACATGCCTGAAGTTGGCGACTTGCAACCGCGAGCCACCCGCGAGTCCTAGCCGCAAAGCTCTGCTTCTTTGCACATACTTGAGCTTTTCTTCACAATTTCTCACACATTACCCTTACAATAATCCCACCTAAATACAGGGTTACTAAGTACTTAATTTACAAGCAAATTGGCACAGAATAAAGCCAACACGATGGTTGATAATTTTCAACCTTACAAGTATATCAGAAAATGCAAGTCTAAAAGTTATTTAAATTCTATTATGATGACTATTGGAAAAGATCTCAGCTTGACAAAGAAGAAACTAGACTGTCTCAGAATGAGAATGTGCAAAGGAATTCATCTGATAAGAGTGAAAATCAAAGGTCTTGTTCATAAAAGGTAGATGAGAAAAAACATCATTCCCACTGAACTATCATCTAACCACGAAGTGTGCTTTATGATGGACTCTACATTTAAGGTTATGGACAAATGTTTGTGGTATCTCGATAGTGGCTGCTCAAAACACATGATTGGAGATCGATCTCTCTTCAAGGTTTTCGAGTCTAAGAAATGTGGTAATGTCACTTTTGGTGATGGGAGCAAATCAAAGATTAAAGGAAAGGGAATCATATCTCTACCTAGACTGTCAGACATTGTAAATGTTCTTTATGTAGAAGATCTGAGAGCAAACCTGTTGAGCATAAATCAGATATGTGATCAAGACTTTATGGTACTATTCTCAAAGGGAAAATTCCTTGTCATGAATGAGTCTAGAAAGAAACTCATTAGTGGTGTCCGTACTCTAGACAATTGTTATGGCTTGGTTCCAGATGCTGATATTGTGTGCAATAGCATTTGTTTACCAAATGAAGATCTATGGCATCAAAGGATGGGGCATGCTAGTTACAAGCATCTCTCAATTGTATATAAGCATGAATCAGTTTTGGAGATACCAAAACTCAGCAGAGTGAGCAATGTGGTGTGTGGACCATGTCAGCTTAGAAAACAAACGAAAGCCAAACATCCGGGCACTCAGACATCAGCTACTTACAAACCATTGGAGCTACTACATCCGGATCTCATGAGTCTAACCAGAACCGAGTCTCTTGGTAGAAAGAGATACATCATGGTTATGGTAGACAACTTTACTAGGTACACTTGGGTTATTCTCCTACGATCCAAGTTTGATGCTCCTGAGCACATTGAAGCCTAATGCACAAGATTGCAGAATGAGAAAGTCCTGAAGATTGATTGGATTCGAAGTGATCATGGTAAGGAATTCGAGAACTCATATATGCACGAGATCAGGTATATCTCAAGAATTCTCTGCTCCTATTACTCCTCAACAGAATGGTGTAATAGAAAGAAAAAACAGAGTTATTCAAGAGATGGCTAGAGCCATGTTGCACAACAAGGATGTGGCTAGAAACTTGTGGGGAGAAACCGTTAACACTACATGTCATACGGTTAATAGGGTGTACTTTAGACCAGGTACCAAGAAGACTCCATATGAGTTATGGAAGGGAAGGAAGCCAAATGGGAAGTATTTCAAAATTTTGGAAGTACTTGTTTCATTATCAATGATAGAGAGAATGTGGGAAAATTTGACTCCTGCAGCGATGAAGGAATATTTTTGGGATACTCCTCTACAAGCAAGGCTTATCGGGTATACAACAAAAGAACCATGAAGGTGATGGAAACAATGAATGTTGTTATTGATGAATCTTCAGACTTCGGTTCTGAGAGTTTAGTGAGGAAATCCCCAAAGAAATTCTTTCTCCCGAGCCCAGGGAAATTCAAGAAATTGTTAAACAAGAGCCAACATCTCCAAGTACTCCTAGTACTCTAAGTGTTATAGAAAATTTAGCAGATATATCTACTTCATCTGATTCTGAATCCCATGAAGAGAAATGACCTTCCTCCAAGATCAAATTGAATCATCTTCCTAAAGTTATTATAGGAAACATGAATGAACTTACACTAAGGAAGCATACAGTTGATAATGTATTGCTAACTTTGTGTCTTATTCTTGTTACTTGTCATAGGTTGAACCCACTAAAGTTGAGGAAGCACTTCAGGATTAAAGCTGGGTTGAAGCTATGCATGATAAACTGCTTCAGTTTCAGAGAAATGATGTCTGGACTCTAGTACCTAGATCGAAGGGTGAGCACATCATCAGTACAAAGTGGATCTTTTGCAATAAAACTAACGAGGAGGGTAATGTGATCTGTAACAAGGCTCGTCTTGTAGCTCAAGGATATTCTTAAATGGAAAGGGTAGATTATGATAAGGCATTTGCTCTAGTAGCCCGTATGGAGTCTATCAAAATTCTCTTAGCCCTAGCATGTCACTTGAAGTTCAAGCTTTACCAAATGGATATAAAGATTGCTTTCTTGAATGGGTTCCTTAAAAAAGATATCTATGTGGCTCAACCAAAAGGATTCATTAATCCACACTTTTCAGATCATGTGTTGTACCTCAAGAAGACTCTTTATGATTTGAAGCAAGCCCCTAAAGCTTGGTATGATAGGCTCACACAATACTTGGTGTCACATGGGTTCACGAGAGGAAAAGCGGATCAAACTCTCTTCATTAAAAGGGAAGACGGCAAGTTGATAGTTGCTCAAGTCTATGTTGATGATATCATCTTTGGGTCAACTAAGGATGAACTTGCTCATAGTTTCTCAAAACTCATGCAGGGCGAGTTCAAGATGAGCATGATTGGAGAGCTGCCTCACTTCCTTGGCTTGCAGATTCATCAACAAGATTCAAGTATATTCCTATCTTAATCTAAATATGCTAAAAATCATGTGAAAAAATTTAGTTTGGAATCTATTAGTTCTGTTAGAACCCTTATGAGCCCAAATGTTAAACTCACTGTTGACTTGTTAGGAAAAAGTATTGATTCATCTCTTTATAGAAGTATGATAGGTAGTCTTCTTTATCTTACTACTAGTAGACCTGACATTAGTTGCAATGTGGGAGTGTGTATTAGATATCAAGCTAATCCCAAAGAGTCTCACATGATTGCTTTGAAAAGAATCATAAAGTATATCAAAACCATTACTGATTTTGGTGTATGGTACAGTAAGGAAACAAATGATGTCTTAGCTGGGTATTCTAACACTGACTGAACTGGGAATGCTGATGATAGAAAGAGTACTTCGGGAGGTTGTTTTTATGTGGCTAATAATCTTATCTCCTAGATGAGCAAAAAGAAAAATTCTATCTCTTTATCCACTGCAGTAGTTAAGTACATCGCTGCTGGTAGCTGTTGCACCCAACTTTTATGAATGCAAAAACTTCTCCGTGATTACTATATTTGTCAAGAACATCTCACTATCTACTGCGACAATACCAGTGCCATCAACATCTCTAAAAACCTGATTCAACATTCTCAAACCAAACACATAGAGATTTGACATCACTTCATTCGAGAACTTGTCGAAGATGGTATGCTCACTCTTGAATTCATTCACACTGATAATCAGAATGCTGACTTGTTCACCAAACTTCTTGATAGCAAACAGTTTGAATTCCTTCACCAAAATATTGGTGTTATCTCCATGGATTGATCTTCTCTTCTCCTTCTCCTTCCTCATGCATTTGCATCTAGTTTTATGCATTGCTTTGTTTAACATGTTTTTGTTTGTTTGTCTTTTTTTTTTTTTTCTTTTTTTTTTCTTTTTTTCAATTTTGCTTTATTTTTTTTCGTATAAAAATAAAAAAAAAATTGAAAAATCAGAAAAATATAAAAACAATGTGTGTTTGTGTATATTGGTACTTGTGTACTTTGGATGGCTATTGAAACAAAATTTTCTAAACTTTGCATCTTTTGTAACTTAGATGAGCATTTCTATATATAACTAAGCAAATGAACTTTGTGGCTTGTGTTTGTGATAAGTAAGATTAAGTAATTTATTGTACTTAACACTCGTATCACTCTTTTTGACGGAAATGACTAGAAAATCCTAAGAGAAAGGCATAAATAATTATCTCACAATTGTTGCCCACCAATCATGAAATGACATTTGTATGTTTCAGCATAGCAAAAGTGAAATGTCAAATGCTTAACATCATTGGGTATTTCTTTTCTATCTCTTATATGCCCATGCATGATTTGTTTGAAAGAAAAATATGCAAAGAAAAATAAAAAACAAAAAGAATCAATGTGCTTTATACATGATTATAAGCGTGTATTCTAGGAGATGTGGAAATTATAGGATGTACCTCGAAGGTAATAGTCCCCATCAAACAATTATGATTGTGTGTGAGTTAAAGTAATTTTCTCATATCTCAAATTAGCATAACATATAGACACTTGTGCAATCTTGCGATGTTTTCCATTCACAACATGCAAAATTATTTGCTACTTTTGATACATGTGCAAGTACAATGTGATTTGGTCATCACAAGAAATACATGTGTTAACGTATGCTCACTAAACTGTCTTAACTTGTTTTTGAAATATAAAAGTGGTTAGAATTGTTTAGTGTGTGTGTGTGTGTGTTTTGGATCTATGTGCTTGACATTTTCCTTGTTGAGAGATGTTTTTGAGAGTTTAAAATATGTTTTGGATCTTTGATTGAGTAACATGTTTGATTGCATTCATATATGTATTTTTCTATTCTTGAAAACTATTTTTAAGCAATCTCGATAGCTTCTCGATACCTCTCGACAGCTATGATATCTATCGAGACCCTTCAGCTGTTTTTTATCGCATTCTCGATAGCTCTCGATAGCTACTTCAATCCATGAGAAATATTTTGGATACTTGATAGCTACCTCGATCCATCAAGAATCTTTGCTGTGGACACCTCTCGTTAGGTCCTCAATAGCTCTTCCACAGCTAAAAAGTGCCTTTTTAATTCTTAATACCTTTCGATCCATCGAGAAATTGAGATCTCCTATAAATAGGATTCTCGCGATTTCTGTCCCATTTCTCCACGATCTCTCTCGATAGAAATATTTCTCTCCTTCTTCCAAACACCCAAAATTCAAGCTCTTCATCTTCCTCACTTCATTTTCAGTCTTAAGATCTTTGTTCTTCATCTAGTATGATACATTCTCCCTCTTTATCATGCATTTCATGATCTTTGACCTAACTTTTGGGGTTTTTGAAATTGTTTGAGATTTTTTTCAAAACTTTTGAGTTTTTGTTAAAATTTTGGGATGGTTTTTGTTCAGTTGGCTTTAAAATATCATGCATTGCATCACATTTGCATTATAACAATGTTTCATTCATTTAAATGTGTGTTTACTTTGTTGCAATGATTGTGTGTTGTTAGGATTAGATTGGGCTGAGCTCATGATGTCTTTAACTTTGCATGTCATATGTTCATGCATTTTCATGCATACGTACTAATTTTTTTCTATATTTTGATACTAAACTGCTTTGGTGCTTTTCTGCGTGTCTCTCTCTCTCTTCTTCTTGCGTTAGTCTGCTCTATGGCACCTAAACGCAAATCTATTATGTCCTAGAACTCTCTACGTTCTGGGGCATCTTCCTCTAATCCTACCCCCTCTCATGTCAGGTTCTGTGATGAGAAGGCCAAGTCGGACATCTCGAAGAACTTTTCACGACGTAGCATTCATTTGAAATGCTAAGTCATTCTATTGGATTTTTTCTTTATTGACCTTCCCCACTGTCATCTACAGTCAGGGTTGAGAGTCACTGTGTGGCATCCTGGTCACGTGCCCTCCGTGATCATACAGGAGTTTTACTCCAATATACACGGAATTAACACTTCTGTACCTCATTTCATCTCTAGCGTTAAAGGTATGCGCATCATAGTTACTCTGAAGATTGTTTCTGAGGTACTACACATTTCTAGGGTAATGCATCCTAACTACCCTGGTTGTGATCATCTAAGGACAGTGTCCAAAGACGAACTCTCATCTCTATTCTGTAAGACACCTTCTTCTTGGGGTGACCGTCAAAACACCCCTTGCTTGGGATTTGCAAAAGGTCTAACGTTCCTTAACGTGGTGATGACATTCATTATCCATCCTTTGTCTCACTATAACACTATCACAGAGCCTCATGCTCAATTTTTATTATCCCTCTTAAAGGATATCTCTATCGACTTCCCTTCTCACTTCATTCTTTCACTTATAAATGTCTATAGGGATACGACAACTCATGATGTGCTCATTTTTCCTTCGACTATCACGCAGATCCTTCACCATTTTTCTGTCTCTTTTCTTGCGTCCTCCTATTTCTCGATCATAGGTGCCATAAATAAGGTTACTGTCAAACAGAGTAAGGCTCAACTTTGACCGAGGCAGCCACGGGCAGAGACAACAACTCCTCCTACTTCCACTACTCCATCCACCTGCGCTCCTTCGTCTTCTGCGGGTGGAGTGACACTTAAGGCCATCATTGCATAGTTTGTGTGCATGGATGCTCACCTTGAAACTCTCAGTGATGAATTGTGTCAGGTGAACTCCTATGTTGGTCGTATCGCACGACAACAGGCTGTCATGGATGGTTTCACTGTTGCTTCTTCTCCATCTCCACTGACGTCTGAGGATGGGAGTGACGATAGCTCCGGCAATGATGATGCTGATGAGGATGATGGTGCTAGCTCGCCCAGTGATGATGAGATGTCTACTTGATGTACTTGCTCTTTGTCACTCGTAATAAAAAGGGGAAGTAGTTTTGAGATGAGAGTAGTCATACTCATAGGAGGAGGGTTAGTATAGGAGATTTTGTGATAGGGGGAGTGTGTATATGAGGGATGTAGTGAGGATTTTTGTATCTTTTCTTTTCTTTTCTTTCTATTTTAGATACATTATCTCTTATATATTGGTCTTGTGACCACTTAGTGATAGCATTCATTGTACTTATCTTTGATATATATATATATATATATATTTGATGATATAGTTATCACTTTTCACCTATCTTTCCATATGTTGTTTCTTTTCTTTCTTTATACACATGTTTCCTATATACTGTATGCAATCTTATATTCCTGTTTCACACTAAAATGCCTTGATGAGTTTTGTTTAAAGTGTTTCAGAAATACAGGTTGTTGAAGTCTTCTTGCCATAAACTCTCTTCTTGCAAAGTTTTTCAAGAGTTTGCATTAGGATAAATTTTATTGTATTCAACAAGTGAGTATGAGTTAAGTGATTTATGACTTCTCTCATATGTTCATTTGTTTGTTGTAGTTTTGTCACGGATTGCCAAAGGGGGAGATTGTTAGGACATATGTGATTTGATGTTAAGAACATATGTCAATATTTTATGTAATTGGCTAATTCTTTAACAAAACACAATTTACTTGTAATTTGGTAGATCTAGAATGTGTTTAATGTTTTAAGAAACAAGGTTTCAAGTTCAAGTGTTAAAACTATGCAAGTCTGTCCAAGAAACAAGTGAAGATGTGCTGGATTTTAAAGTTCGACAGGTAACTCGATAGCTGGTATCTATCGATGTTTAAAAAGCTGCTAAAACTCGAAACTCGACAACTATCTCGATAGATATCCTATCTGTCGAGATTTATGAAAAACAAATTTTCAATTTTGTTTTGCATTCAATCTGTGAATACATGTTTAGGATTTCTTTTCTCATAACTATAAACATATATAAGAATTGTTTTAAGGGCCATCAAAAATTGCGAAAGTGTGAAGCAACGTTTTGTTCATGCAAATTATGACTGGAGACAGAATTTGCCCTAGTTCATCTTTCTCTTAAATAAGCTACTGTATTTGTACACCATAGAGTTTTATGACTAAGGAGTTTCGTGTGATGAACTAAAGAACTTTGCAGCTAACATCTTTCTCAAGTTGGTGATTAAGATGTATACTAGGATCCGCGCATATATTGGTTAGTCATGTACTGAGATCCATGCATTGAAAATGAGAGATTGTCACTACAAAACAAGTCCAATTGGATATTGGGGTAAGGGTTCAACTATAGGTTGATATAAGGTACTAGGATTTATTTACTTGTAACCGCTTATTTTGATAATAGTGGATTTTCGGAAGTGGTGACCTTAAAATCACTCGGTGGGGTTTTTATCGTTTAGGTTTTTCCCATTTGTAACAAATCACTGTATCAATTTAATTTCCACTGCATTTAGTTAATTGGTGATTTGTTTGTGCATGTTAATTAAATTAATTAATTAACTTGGCTAAATCAATTATTTAATTTATCACAATGAGTTAATACATTTTTTGCCTATTAGGTTTCTCCAATGTTAAAAGGAAAGGTAACAAGCTTGCCCATATTTTAGCCCAAGTTGCTAAACAAATTGGTGACTTTAATTTGTAGTTTGGTTGGAGGAAATTCCTAGCCATATTGAGCACTTATGCACTCAGAATGTAATTTCTCTTCCTTGATTTTTGAAGAATAATATCCCTCCTGGGCTTCCAATCTATATATATATATATATATATATAGAGAGAGAGAGAGAGAGAGAGAGAGAGAGAGAGAGATGCCCAACAGAACATTAGGATTTAGGCCGACCCCTACATAATACTACATTTAATTCAGGTAGTTGATGTTATATATTGGCTTAATGGTTATAATCTTGCTGATTTTTTATCATAACTTCAAGGGCACATTGGGTACATTGAATGAAAATTACAATAGAAATGATAATCCTTATTTTTGGGAACAAAAGATGTTGTAAGGAAATAATTGAACTTATTCATAAGTTTTTTTTTTTTTTTTTTTTCTTAAGAGAAAACTTATTCATAACTAAATTTGGTTGTAACATTAGAATATAAGGTTTGGCTTACGTCCAGTACTTTTTTAACTAGAAATGTCATTTTGTTTTAAATATACAATGACAAATTGTAACGGGTTTTAATCTCCACCTTTTATTTAGTTAATGGATGACATAGCCGTCTCTCATTAAAATAAAAGGAGATTTCAGTTAAAAAAGTACTAGAAATAAACCAAATCTTATAATATAATACTCAAGATCTTGTATTAAAAAAAAATAAATAAAAAAAGAATAACACTCAAGATCATACTTAAGAAATATCTTACTTATACATTCTTTAAAATGATTTTTTTTTTTTTTAATTTTAAGTGAAATCAATTATAAATATAAATAATTGGAGTAACGAATTATACTCCTACTGGACGTCAAGCCTAGCTAGGATTTCTATACATAACAATTATTATTAGAGTAAAGAATTATACTCCTTCTGGACGTCAAGCCTAGCTAGGATTTCTATACATAACAATTATTATTATTATTATTATTATTATTATTATTATTATTTTGAGAAGAAATACTAGAAACTTTATTGAAAAAAAAAAAAAAATTAGCCATTATCGACTATAAGAACATCATGAAGATGTGGAGGAATATCCTCCATCCATACCGATAAACCTTTAATATGTTTAGCTAGTTGTGAGCTGCAAAATTGCCTAATCTGCGAATATGTAAAAAAAAAAAAAATATATATATATATATATATGCGTAAAAGCCTCTAATTAAGGATGGTTTCACTGAATCAATAAGATGACCAAAGGAAGCTAGGGAACTTTTAGTACTCTTCAAAGCATTTATAACCACTTCAGAATCTCCCTCCAAAATGATCGAAGCTCCCTTGCAAACCAAATTGCTCGAACCGATGCCATGGCCTCCACATCGTTAGAAGAAGGAAGGATTGGAACGTTCTTAGGAAGAGAAGCTCGCACCCTACCCTAGTTATCTCGAACAATCACTCCGAGACTTGATTCATTTGTTTCTCTAAATGTAGCTCCATCAAAATTGACCTTCAAGCGAGGAGCTGGAGGTGGTCTCCATATAACCCGAGAGGAGAAAGCTTCTTGAGACCTGGGAACATAAATAGGTAAGTGACGAACTTAGTCTGAAAGTGCCTGAGAAGCCAATGGAAGTACTTGGGCAATCGGAAATTCCTTGGAGGAAGTTCGTATAATAACTTCTAAATTTCATATATTTTTTTAAAATATAATCTTTTCATATGTACATAACATTAAAATAAAACTCAAGATCATACTTAAGAAATATCTTACTTATACAATATATTTCTTTAAAAGGAATATTTTTAAAATTTAAGTGAATTCCATATGTACATAGCAATTATAAATATAAATAATTTGTGTAACGGATTATACTTCTACTAAACGTCAAGCCTAGGATTTCTATGCATAACAATCATTTCTATGGGTGTTGAGCTAGGATTTCTGCTGTACGAATTATACTTCTCTAGGAGATATGCTGGACAAATTGAACTTCTCAATACCAGGTTTTATTCTATTATTGTTATTTTCCTTAATCATTTTCATTTTATTTGTTCTAGAAATAATATTTGAAGTTTTCTTTGTTTACTACATTGTTTTTGTCAAAATGCTAATTAATTTCTTGAATAATACTTCCGTATATATCATGTATTTTGTGTTGTTGAATTTCACAAATTGAAGTCAAGTTTGGAATCATTTAGAGTTGGCCAAAAAAAAAAAAAAAAACTTAACAGTATGTTTTGTATACTGTAAATAACTTATAATGAAATTGTTATTCACGTGAACAATTATTTGATTATTTAGCATCTTCATTACAAAAAATAGTTATTGTTTAAAGATAATTATTCCCTAAATTGGGGAATAACTATTTCTCTTATAATTGCAAGAAATTTGTGGGCTAAAGAGAAATGGTCTTTTGGTCAAGACTCATGACCATGCCACGAGGTTTGCCTTAATTCTAGTAAATTCCTTCTTTAAGGTCTAATAAATAGTAGTTTTTTCATTTTTAGTAATATTTATTTTCTTTAACAACCTTTAGATTAGTTTGTTTTGGGAAGTCTCTTAGAAACATTAGCTTCAGTTTTTGTAATTATCTCAATTTTGCTATTTTTGGTAAAATTTAGATCACCTAATTATATGATTAGCGTAAATTAAGGTTTTTTGGACATTTTCTTAGCCGCCCAAAGCTTTCTTTTATACTATTTAAATATATTGTAATGTCCAAAGCAATTTAGTTACTAGATTGATAAAAGTTCAAACTTTTGTCTATTATTTCTCTCGCATTCCAAAAATCTATCACCTTATAAATTCAAAGAATCATGTGTTTGTAATATTATAATTACGTTATAAAATATTCACACAGCCATCACTGTGATCTTATCTCCCTCTCTCTCGTTCTCTCATGGCGACACAAAGCTCGTTCAAAATATTGGAGGTCAGTACAATCTCTCCGTCCTCAGACTCCCCAAACACAGCCACTGAGATCTCTCTCCCACTCACTATCTTTGATCTCTTTTTCTTAAAAACCGCACCAATTGAGGTTCTTTCCTTCTACTCACATGCTAACTTAGACCATTTTTCCTTTGACTCAATCCTCTCCAAACTCAAGCACTCACTCTCTCTCACTCTCCCACACTTTCTCCCACTTGTAGGGAAACTAACATGGCCTCCTGATTCTCAAAAACCCATCATTCATTACACCCCTGGTGATTCCATTTCACTCACTATAGCTGAATCCGATGCCAACTTTGACAGTCTATCTGGAGACCATGTAACCGAAGCTAGAAACTTTTGTCATCTCATACCCCACTTGGAAACATCAGACTCAAAAGCTTCAATTTTGACATTGCAAGTCACTCTCTTTTCAAACAAAGGGTTTTGCCTTGGCGTTGTTGCGAACCATGCGGTTCTTGATGGGAAAGCCATGTCATTGTTCTTGGACTCATGGGCCTATATAAGCAAACTTGATAAAGACTCAACTTTATTGCCAGAACTAACACCATTCATCGACAGAACTGCCGTCAAATACCCGGCTACACTCGACTCTATGTTCTCAGACGGTTTCTTAGCGACAAATAGCCGAAGCCTTAAGCCACAAAATTTCGAGGATCCAACAGAAGACATTGTTCGAGGCACATTCGAGTTAAGCCGTGCAGACATAGAAAAACTCAGGAAAAGGGTTTTTTCATGGGGGGACAAGGTTGGTGATGAAGCTAAAACAAAGACAGTGGAACCATTTCAGTTATCAACCTTTGTCCTTACATTTGCATATATAATGGTTTGTGTGGCAAAAGCCAAAGAATTAGAAAGTAACAAATTGATCTGCCTATATATCCCAGCTAATTATCGGTCTCGTTTAGACCCTCCTGTTCCAACAAATTATTTCGGTAATTGTGCTGGAGCAGGTGGTATAGTTGCCCAAGCAAGAGAGTTAATGGAGGAAATTGGGTTGGCCATTGCTGCTTATAGGATCATTGATGGCATCAAAAAGATTGAGGGATTTCTTGATGAAGCAGAGAAATGGATTAAACTGGCGACAGGACAGATGGGAGCTGAAGGATCCCAAACCCTACCGGAAATTATTACGGTTGCATGGTCAAACAAATTCAAGGATTATGAGAGGGATTTCGGGTGGGGGAGACCTCAGAAAGTGGCACTCACGAATATACACAGAACTAGAGCAACTACTATAGCGGAAAGCAAAAATGGGAATGGAGGAGTTGAAGTTGGTGTAGTCTTAAAGAAGCATGAAATGGACCTATTTGCTTCTCTTTTTGTTACTGGTTTAGAAAGCCTTTAAGATCATATCATTATGTTTTTACAAGGTGCTTTAGAGAGAGAAAGAAAATAAGAATTTTGTTTTCATTACTCGCTAAATATTAAATAAAGACAACTTACATACTCCTCTCCAAGTGTACGACTCAATTGTCTTTTTTTTTTTTTTTTATTTGAGAAAGAGTTTCAACTTATAGCTTTTGCTTTTGATAATAACTCTTTATCATCAGATCAAAACACCAATTAGTAGGGACAGAGCCAAGACTTGAAATTAGGGAGCAACTTTGTTGTTGATTGTGTGCAGTAACTCTAACTTCTGACTCAGTTGCTTAACAGTTAATGATTTTTTTTTTTTTTTTGCGTTTTTTATGTGTGCATCTAGGTATAAACAAAATTATTTTGTTTAAAATTTTTTTAAGGGTCAGGTTGTTTATTTTTGGTAAAATTGGTTGATTAAACTTAATTGTTTTTAGTTTTACTATTGGTTCTTTATTATCAAATCAAAACACCAATTAGTAGGGACAGAGCCAAGACTTGAAATTAGGGAGCAACTTTGTTGTTGGTTGTGTGCAGTAACTCTAACTTCTGACTCAGTTGCTTAACAGTTAATGATTTTTTTTTGCGTTTTTTATGTGTGCATCTAGGTATAAACAAAATTATTTTGTTTAAAATTTTTTTAAGGGTCAGGTTGTTTAGTTTTGGTAAAATTGGTTGATTGAACTTAATTGTTTTTAGTTTTACTATTGGTAATTTTTGTTATTGAATAATTTTTTTGGGCATGTTTATTTTGCTTTAGATTTTAGATTTGGCCTTTAAAAGGAGGAAAAATACTAGAATTAATAACTTTTTTACAAATTATTAATGTGGTAAGTAGTTATTAGTAAGTAAAAATGTTATGTAAATGATGGGCTCAGATGCAAACTAGTAAAATTTTACTATCTCAACCGTTTGTAAAAATGTTAAAGAAAAGTTTGTGGCTAGAGTAGTACTCTTAAAAGAATCAATGTTAATGTTATTAAGGGAGGTAAAGTGTGATTTTATAGAATAAAATTGCTAAAATTGATGTCTATGTATATATTAATTATTTTAAAAAAAAAATTAGGGAGGGTCATTGCCCCCCAGTCTAATTCTCCCTCTGTCCTTGCTGATCACTTTTTAGTGTGGCGGGGATTGAATTCCAAAGTTCTTATTTAACCATTCAAGACTTTACTAATTGAGTTAATTGGAACCCACTCAATTGTATTTAGATCTTATAAAAAAAAGTATTTAGACAAATAAATAATAATGTTTACTTTTTTTATATTTATTTGAATTTCTATATAATTAAAGTTAATGGAAATGCCTCAAAGAGCTAATCACAAAGAAAGTAGGTGTCCAAAATAAAGCACATATTAGCTCTGTGAGGTATTTCCATTAACTTTAATTGAATTTGATAATGTTATTATGTAGCGTTTAGTACAAGGTAATGTTTTAGGATTCCTAGGAATGTTTAAAGATTCTCATATTTGATTGCAAATCACGCTAGGAAATCAGATACCAGGAGAATCTGGATTCCCCCCTTAAACTCCTCTTAGTAGGAATGTGGATTCCCTTTAAAATAGGTGGAAATCTAGATTCCCAAGTATAAAGAAAATTGTATTTTTTATAAATTGACAATTTTAACCCTTTTTTCTTATCATTTAAGCAATTAAGATAAAATATAAAACAAATCATCAATATCTTTTCCCTTGTCTTTATCTTTTTTTTTTTTGCCAAAATAACATAAATATGATAGATAACTCTATTGATATATTCTCTAACGAAATTTTATTTAGTTTTCACGTGTGACAAAAAAAAAAAAGGTTTGAAGGAGACTCTCCATTATTACTAGGTATTCATTTTTGCTGTTGTGTATGTGTTACTCAACAAATTATTAATGGATTTATTTTCATGAAAAATAAATAATTTTAATGAATTTATCATAATTAATAGTTTATATTTGGTTTTTCATTATTTATTTAGAGGAATATTTTTTTTTTTAAATAACTTGGTAGTTCACATTCAAATCTAAGAATAGAATGGAAAAAATAAATAATTCATTTAAGATTTCTGGGAGTAAACCAAACATTATCATCTCACATTCCTAGGAATCTTAAGAGATTCCCAATGAAACCAAACATAGGAATAGCTACATTCTTAGGAATGTGATTCCTAGGAATCAAGATGTCAGGAGTAATGTGGATTCCCCTGTACCAAACGCCACCTTAGTGCCAACATCACCTATTAAGAAAGTCATTTTAAACAAATTTTAACAAATCCACTATTGGATTAGGATTTCTTCTTATATTCTACATGCTTGCAAAATTTCAAGATGATTTGAAACTAAATATTTAAATTTCAAGTTTTTTATATTAAAAATGTGCATAAAAGATGAGCTTCTAAATCGAATAGTAAATAACATCCGATTCACATGAAACTTGGTATATGCATTACAAAAATAAAGGAAATGTAATCCAATGGTAAGTTTTTGAAATACTAATACAATAAAAGTTACTAGATGATATAACATAACTTAGAGTTACAATAGATGTAATTTGAACCTAACCCATCATTTATATAATATTTAAATTTCAAGTTTTATGTAGTTTAAAATTTTACACAAAACATGAGTTTATAGATTGCATATAGTAAATAACACCTCATTAGTACAAATTTGACATGCTTTAGGGGTGTCAATGTTTGACCCAACTCACGAACACAACACGAACCTAACATGAGTTTCTGCAGGTTAAGGTTAGGCCTTAATGGGTTTTGGTCATAAACGGGTCGACCCAAAAGCGACACGCTAAGAAATGTGTCCTAAGTGGGTCAACTCGCGTAACGCGCAATAGACATGTTTGACATGCAAATTTATTCATATCAATCCGAAATGACTTACTTAACACAACTCGTTTAACTCATATAACAAATAAATATTCATTTTATTTTAGATTTGTCAAATACCTTTTATATCCAATATATATTTTAAATTTGAAAAGAAAAGTGAGTAATTACAATATATATATATATATATATATATATATATATATATATTGTAATTGGATGAGATGTTATGAATTTGGACATCAACAAAGAATCTATGGATGATAATCGTAGTCATAGTCAGGATTAATCTACTGTTTGCTCTCATTTTTTCAATATTGATACTTAGCATCTGGCGAGTTCCAAGAATATTATATTTTTGTTGAACTATGTTATTTCATTTTTGTTAAACTATGTTATTTTGAATTTAGGTTGAAGTGTATGCACTTCCTTTAGAGTGTAAAGAAGTTATTTCTACATCAATGTTATATTTTTATTGAACTATATTATTTTGAATGTGGGTTGAAGACTTGAAATGTATGCACTACTTTTGGGATGTAAAAAAACTTATCTCTAGATGAACGTTATATTTAATATTATATAGGTTGAAATGGGCTGTGATACATTCGTATCAATCCAACACAACTCGTTTATTAAGCGTGTCAAATGGGTTGGGTTGACACGAATGTAACACAACCCATTTTAACCTACATAATATTAAATATAACTCAATATGACTCATTTATTAAGCGTGTCAAATATATTGGGTCAAGTCAACCCGTCTTATTAACAGGTCGGGTTAGGGTGGAAGGATCATGACATGATTATTAAATGGGTCGGGTTAGGGTTGAGCCATATAGTCAAATACCCTACCTCGACATAACACAAAGCCGACATGCTAACCCAAATTGACACCCTTAATGTGCTTTAAGAATAAAAAGAATATGTAATTGTGAGAGACTGCAAACTTCAGGCGCTCTCAAAAAAAATAGATTTGTGTGCTTTTTAAGGGCACCTCTCTTTTTCAGTAAGTGGTGTGGAGTCACCACTTATTTTTTATACTAAAAAATAAGAAAAAAATTAAATACAACTTTACATGACTGAATTGTTCAATTCTCATTGATTAAATAAAAAAGTACAAACTTGATAAATTGAGTATTACATGGCTTTGGATCCTAATTACAAACTATCAAAAATAAAAACAAAGATAAAGCCCAGGTCTACCTATCCAAAGACACTAAATTCAGAGGCTAGGTTACGAAATGGGAAGGTGTTAGGCACCCATTCCGCCCAGACAGAGTCTAGTCTTCTAGACTCTCATGACCAATGTATCCCTTTATGCATGATATGAATGATATGTTGCATACACGAGACACTCAACCAAACTAAGTCACATAAATCTATTTATGAATGTGTCCTCTTTTTTTAAGAAAAATTTAGATATGTTTTTGTGAATAAAAAATTCTAATTTGATTCATTAGAAAAAAAGAAAGAAAGAAAAAGAACCAGATCTATTTTGGTATAGATTAAAAAAAAAAAAGTTTTGGTGAAGAAAAATCAAATTTGTTTTATTAAATAGAGCAAGGCTTTTTGCTTTAAAAAATCAGATCTGTTTTGGAACAAAGTAAAAAATTGGTTTTTGGTTTATATGTAAAAAAAAAAAAAAAAAAAAAAACCAGATCTATTTTATAAGGTAAAAAAATAAATAAATAAAAAATCAGACCCGTTTTTATGTGAAATAAAATAAAAAATTATTTTTTAAAGGAGGACAACACTCATAAAGTAAACCTACGCTAATTGCATTAAACAAAACAAACAAGACATCACTGCTTATGAATCAAACAAACAAAACATTACTTCTTATGACTTTCTTTTTTTATTTCAAAATCTATTATGTTTAAAAAAATCAGATTTATATTTAAGGAAGATACAAATCAATTTTCATGTTAAAAAAATTCAAATTTGCATCTAAGGAAGATACAGATCAGTTTTTATGTTAAAAAAAAATCAGATCTACATCTAAGGAAGACACATCTGTTTTTGTGTTTTAAAAATCTCAAATATTCATCTAAGGAAGATGCAAATCTATTTTTAGTCTTGAAAAAAAAAATTTGTTAATGAGCAGATTTTTGAAACTCAAAAAGGTAAATCATGATAACAAAAGCATTAAGAACATATTTCAACAAGAACATTAACAACACATGGCATGAACATTAGAAATTAAAACTAAAAGAATATTTATATCATGCATCATCAAAATAAAAGGAAAAAAAAAAAAACACACACACACACACACACACACCTTCCATGGACATACTCTTCTTATTGAGGGAATATTTTAGGGTTCAAAGAAATTTATTCAATTATCTTTGAAACCTAAAATACCTTGCTTACAAAAAAGAAATTCTTAAGGCTAGAACCTCTAGAATGTCTTTAATGTAAGAGGGAAAATAATAAAAAGGAGAGTCAGAAAGAGGGGAAATCAGAGAGCGTGAAAAAGTGTGCTCAATTTTAAGATGCAATCTCTATTTATAGATGTTGGGAGGCTCGAAAAAATAGTTAAATGATCAGAATACGAACTGGGACACATCCTTATCTCTAAAAAATTGAAAATGATGAGTTTTATCTCAACCTAAGTGCCCTCAGGCCGAGGCCCGAATTTGTGCCAATCGCCACTCCAAAAGTGTCGAATGGTTCCAGACCCACTTTTGAGTTCTAGTCCATTTTGGACTCCTTTTTTGAGATTTTTTGAGCCGGGACTTGCACTTAGACGCGTTTTTAATCCACTTTCTAAAAATTAAGCTCTTTTCTCAATAATTCAAATCTTTTCGGCAATGATTATCTTATAACTAAATACTCCAAAAAGTCTTAATTATCCTCAATTTTATTGTTATCTAATTATCCCATTTATTCTTATGCAATCAAGCCTATTTTTAACACTCACTAACAACTAATCACAAAATTATTTTACTAATTTTGATTGTTTAGCCAATTAGAATTAATTTAAATTAATCATACGTGGTTGATTCTACCTAAACACAATGCATGCTAACCATGCAAACTTAATCGTGCAATATTGTTCAATCCGACGGTCCAATTTGGAAATCGGGCATACCGTCGCAAACATTAGAATCTCAAGATCATTTTTATGATATGCAATGAATGAATTAATGCATGTAATGCAATCATGAATTTTGGGTATATGATTGGTCATTCTAGTCATCTTTCTTGATTAAATTATGAGTGCAAAATTGAGTGTCTACAATAATAAATTAAAACAATTAAAATTTTCAAAATTAAAACCATAAAAAGTTATTAAGTAGTAGCTTAAAAGTGGAAGATCTACAAGGAAAATCATAGCATCACATATATGTTACTTACCTCTTTTGCTATTACCCCAAAACATGGCAGAAACAACTTATTCTCTTGTAAGCCCTAGGCCAAAAAATTAGAGAACATGAAAATTTAAATGCTTAAAAAGCCCACTTCTTAAAGCACTAGCATTCGAGGATGTACAAAAAAAAAACCTATTTTGCATCCCCAAACACTACTTTATCTATTTTAAGAGCACTAGCATTGGGTTTTTGCTGTTTTAGATTGTAAAATGGCAACTGGGAGGTGTTTACACCCCCCAATGCTAGTGCTCTTAAGATCATGTTGCTGACTCCTAGCGTACAATCGCTACCTATTAGAGCCAATTATTTTCCAAATTTGCCACTTTTTTAAGAGAGAATAATTTACCACATTTAAATCCCACTATAACTTTCATAAACTTTTTTTTAGGATCCACTAAAACTACTAAACTAATAATGTATCGTTACCAAGAGTCCTTTAACTCAACTAATGTATATCTTTTGGTGTTTCCAATAAAGACATCCAAAGTTCAATTCCTCCTTTCTCGTTATAACTATCAAATAAATAAATAATGTTACTCTTCATTAATAGTTACATAAGGTATCTACACTTACGCACCCAATAAGCTTATCTAGTTAGCCATATTCTTGCATCTAATTAAACTCTAGTTTTGTTTTTAGAGAAAAAATTACCTCATCTAAATCTAGTTGGCCATATTTTTTTGAGAGATGCTACGTCCACAACATTTTTACAACATTTTCATAACAAATCATAAATGGTTAGTTGTTATTGGTTCAAATTTGAACCTAACATTAAGATTACCTTTTTGCCCCAACAATAACAACTAGTAACAACCTGCCACTTAAAATTCGTTGTAAAAATATTGTGAAAATGTTGTAGACATATTATTTCTCTATATTTTTTTTTTCCTTCCTTTTGTAATGACTAATATGACAAAAACAATTTAACTTTGCAATTAAATCACATGGTCCACACATTTAATTTAATTTTTCAAAAAAAATAACGATAGGGAAATGTGGGATTTCACACCAATTTCACTTAAACACATTTTAAGATAAGATCTAGAAACCAAAATATTTCTTAATCAACCCATCTCGGACTTTGGATCGGGAGTCTATCCATAAATAAGCAACTCCTCTTTTCAAGATACGAGATCCACTATGAGCAAGGAAGTTGTCTTTTAAATATTGGAAAATGAGTTCGATGTAGACACCCTAGTTTGTGTCAATAAACTTAGAGAAATGATATGTCTACAACATTTTTATAATAAATCCTAAGTGGCAGGTTGTTACAAGTTGTTATTGTTGGGGCAAAAAAATAATCTTGGTGTTAGTTTTAAATTTGAACCAATAACAACTAACCACTTGTGATTTGTTGTAAAAATGTTGTAGA